>JARJLF010001089.1:0-102132 GCA_029378395.1 Mycena leptocephala | reverse complement strand
CAATAAGTTGACCCAGGTTGTACAAAATTTGTGCTCACATGCTCTCGAAGACTCAAGAAGAGATTGCGTTTCGTTCCACTGAAGCGCAGATGATTGTCTCTGCACATGGCAACCAACACAGCTGTGGGTATTTTGGCCAAGCTGTCTTTTGCCTCGGGGTTCACCTGTAGCTCGATGTGAACGGCTTGAATATCCTGAGCTGTGGGTACGTAATTGCTGCGTTGAGATGATTTATCCAGGCCATCATCAATCTCGACGTCCATGCCCCAAATAGTCCGGATGTGACGTTGGAAAAGTCCGAGATAGAAAGCGTGCATGGCGTCAATGGTTATGAATTTCGTGGGATCCCAATATGGCAGGCGGAGGAGCTCGGAGTATCGAACATGGTACGTGTCATATTCTTTGTCGCGCTCCGCCTGTGATCTGCATAAGCACCAGTCCTTCACGTGCTGGGAGTGCTCATCCCAAGTCCGGGCGACCCATGAGATTTTATCCAGGTTGTTCCTATCCTGAATAGGTAAGTGGCATTCTGAGCACCAGTTCGTGCTTCGGAATGATCCCAAGCCGGAAAGCTGCCGGGCAGCAGGCAAGTCTGCAATAATAGGCACCACTGCACAACGAACACGCCTTCCGGTTATCTGTTTAGCTGTTCGGGTAAGGAAGAAGCCACGTTCCCAAGCTTCCTCCAAGTCATCGACAAGCGGTCGCAGAAGATGATTTATCTGAGCGCCTGAGGGCTCTTTTGGGCCAGGGATAATTCCCACAAGAAAGATATTTTCCGTGCGGTAGCGAACCTTGGGCGGCAGATTCAGACAGACCAGGTATATTGGACCGATAGAGACTTTTTTGCCAGCGGTACGATTCCCGTATGGGTTGGCCCCATCCTGGTTAATGCCAAATACGAGTCGCCCTTCTCCATTCCCATCTAGAAAATGTTTCCCATCCGGTCCCTTAAAATTGCGGAGAACGGAACCATCCCACATGTCGTTCATCTCTACGATGTCTGTTTCCACATCAATATGTCGATCAAGCATCTCCTCGATGTCAGGACATGAGTAAAGCCTCTTTAGCCACAGCTTGAGATCTTGGTAAACATATGGCCGTGTTGGCACAGATCGACCAGCTTCGTCGGAGCGGAAGAGATTACGACCGCATTCCCTTTCTCCAGAGAACCGAACATTTGTGCAAATTGGGGTCTGACTCTCTGGGGGTTCACCATGAGGAGGTAGGTCATACAGTGCATAACACTTCGGGCAGCACGCAAAGGTGGTCGTTTCTGGGTCAACGTCAAGCCGCAGCATCGCTGTGCGTACATCTGACGGAATGCCATTCAAAATGGCATCACAGCGGCGTTCGGAAATAGCAAAGGTTTTGAAGACTGTCACTACCACAAGGCGCAGCATAGATAGAAGAAAGGCCGACCGGGGTATCGAAAGCTGACTGATCAAGTGCATTGTGACCGCGAGGAGAATGCAGATAAATTGTATTGGATCCCAGTCTTGGAAACGCTGGGTCTGGCCTGCATTGAGATTGTGACTTAAGCAAAGTAAGTCACTGAGTCTCAAGTAACTCACCAACGTGTACCATGTTCACCTCCTCCCTCTGCTGGAACTTGGCCGTTTTCAAGGCCTCGAATGCCTCCGAGGCGGGTTGCCAAAGCCTTAGAGTAGTTTTAGCAAGTAGGCGGTGGCGGGCCTTGGTACTTTTGGCTCCCTCTGATATGAGGGAGCTACATTCAGCAAGGAAGTTCTGGTATGAGAGAGCGGAATTGTAGGTGTTTGGGTCTAGATCACAGCTGGCCCCGGGTTCAGCTACGAAAACGAAGGGTTGACCACCCAGGCCTTCAATGGTCTCTTCCCAGGCAGTGAGCCTTTCGGTGTGGGAGCGAAGGGTCAAACATATGTCGTCGCTGTAAGAGCTTCGGTCGGTTCCATGAGAATTCGAGGTCGCGTCTGAATAATCCTCCTCCCCACTGGCGTCTGGGCTGTCCGGTCGATCCGACCAGATATCCACACCGTCACCGTCCTCCTCAGACACCTGTGCAAGCAACGCTGAGGCGTGCTTTAGGTTTTTGATCTCCGATTCGTGCTGTCGGTAATCCGCAGCCGAAAACAGTTTGCCAGCGAACGACAGTCCCGAGGTTGGATCGATGTAGGTTTCGGCACGACAGTCGAGACAAAAACAAGGACGACCGGTTGGCCTGATGTCTTTTTGTTTGCTTCGATGCTTTTTAAGAGCATCTGCTCCAAAGAGCCTGCCAGGAGTTTTAATGCCGGTGTCGGGGTCCCTGTAATGATGTTTGGAGCATTCGATGCACCGACAAGGGCTAGTTTCGGTGGCATGCATAGGAAAACTGAGGCGAAGACGTGGGGTGCCTTGGGAAAAATCACTGGGCTGATAGATAAGGATACGTCGAGTGATGGTGATGCGGCTGGAACCGAGGTAAGTTCCCGCCCTGACTGCACGTGACGATCGATTAGCTGCCGCAAGCCTAATTCTCAATTTTGGCGAGACTCTGTCCAGTTCTTGTTGGCGACAAATCCACAGTACTTATTACATAAATAGTAAGTATTTATGTAAATGAGCTGCAAGCGATTTGAAACTAGGCAAGATGGTCAAGCGGAAATTGTGAGCTGGTCCTCACTCGCAGAGTTCACCAGCCCATCTCGAGCACAAGTCAGCAACAAATTGCCCACAGTCGTCAGCGTTCCACTGCAGGATTCTTTTCGACTGCCGTTTCCATATCGGACGGGAGGGGTGTAGTATTGGTCACCCAGCAATAGGGCGCTGTTTATAAGTCCGGTTTGTAAACCGGTTTATAAACAGCGGATTATAAACCTGTTTCGGAAGTTGGGTTGCCTTCGCTTCCCTGGCACAAAATTGAGGCGAAAAACCGCCAAAACCTATCCGACTCCGAAAAGACTGTTTTTGGTTCTTTTACAGTAAGTGTTTATAAACACGTTTATAAACGCCCTGTTTACAAACCCGGAATTAAAAACTGTTTATAATGGTCCTGGGAATTATAAACAGTGCCCTACCCAGCAAAGAGAAACCGGCAACACACGGCATATATAGTGAGCTGAGTGGGCGAGGCTGCAAGGTGATATACTGGTAGCTAGAGCGAGACCTTCGTATAGGTTAATGCGCGAGAGACAGAGTGGAAGGTACCAGGAGTCAAGGACAGCGCGTCCAGGACAACATGTTGACAACATGCCACAACAAAAGGATTGATGCTAGAAACTTTGTAAGCAGAGGCTGTGGCTTTGCGCGGACTCTAAGCAAAGTCAACACGTAGTTTAGGCTCAACTGCTTCGCGCTGGTTGGCGTCCCCCAGCCATCCTTCCTGCCTAACGAATCCACCATGGCCGTCAACCTCTTAAGAAATAGGAACCCTAACGGTATCAGTGCTTGGCATCTACGGGATATTTACTGACTCCTGCTAGCGCCTCTCGGGCCTTTGACGGACGTGTGGGGGCCCTCATAGAATTATGGCCGAGACATATTTTATCAAACTAACACGGACTACATTCCGGCTTTCCCACCGTCTACAAATGCGGTCTATCTGCGCAGTGACATGCGTTATGGGGCCGACGATCCGCTCAACTGGCCCCAGCCCTTCACCGAAACGTATCCTCATCTCGCCGCCATCGCAAAACGCGAGGCACGGGAGGACCTGGATGTCATGTGGTGGCAGCCGGAGCGAGTGCGACCTCATTGTCGGCAGCGCCATAACCCGCGGTCTGGGCAGGCTGCGTCCCGCAAAGGTGGCGCCGATGTCGACGCTATCAACGCAATCGTGGATCGATACCGCAAATATCAGCCTTCTGCGCCAAACGAATCCAAGAACCTCTTCGAGAACCTCAATTCAATGGATGGTGCTCGCTCTCGAGCGCTTGCAGATGCTCCCCACCACTTTCCCAAAGATGTGTTTCTTGGTAGCTTCGCTCCAACGCACTTACTTGGAGCTCGATGCTCTGCTGGAATTCAAGACCGTATACCAGCCCCGGATGAAGCGATACGGTGTTAACCCGCCGTCTGCGGTCGCGAAATGCATGGGGACTTTCACAAGCGACCCTGAGACGGCCCAGCTCTTGGATGCTGCGGGCTCCCTTTTTGGCTGATGCGCCCGACTCATCTCTTCGATGAGGAGAACATCCTGAAGATCGTACCCGTCCTCGAGCTGCCCCAGATGCTTAGTGAAGAGCGTCTCCCTGAGCAGTGGCCCCCTGTCTATAGTGGCAACAGCACAAACTCGAAGATCGACGCCATGCGCAAGGCGTCCCAACAGATGGCCTGGTACAAAGATCCCTTCGCCGACGAACTGCCTTCGGCGCATGCTGCACCCACGCCAGAAGCTGGACCGAGCCACCCAGCATCTCCTCCCGTCAACAAGTGCGCCTTTCAGTCTAACAAATCGGTGCCGGCGGCGTCAAGCGGACGGTCACCAGCTCCGTCTGTAATAAACACAACACCAGAAGGGGCAGAACAAGAGCGGGGGCGATCACAGCGCAGGGGGTCGGGACAAGTTCAAGGCCTTTCGCAGCCCTGAAATGCCCATCTATCTTCCACCCTGGATTGATGCCCTGGATCGGGTAGACAAACGAGTCCCAACCAGCGCCCGGCCCCATGACAGGCACTACCTGCTCCCGGAGCCCGCGCTACTCGCCTCGCCAGAGAACCTGGCTCGTCGGGATATGTTCGTGCACCATTGGTGCCTTCTGCGCGATGCGATCATATATCGCATCGCGAACCTCGGAGACGGCTCGCCGTGCTTGAGTTCGCAAGAGTGGCGCGACCTTCTCGAGGGCCAGATCCAGCGCCAGGGGCATCGCAGCTCGCGAATGGCGAAGAGCCGCAACCTCGAAGATGTCATTGGACCTGTCCTCCGCCACTGCGGGATCGACAAACTCCGCGGCTTCCCGCCCCCCCAGGACAGCATCCCGAAATTCACCCACAACACCGTCAAACAGATTATATGGGAGGTGGCGGAGGTCAATTTCCGTTTTGAAATCATGTCACTGGACAGACGGGCGTCAGGGTGGATCGAGGGGACGAAGTCCGATTGTGTTTCGCCGGTGGGCAGCTTGTTGATATCCCGCTCAAGCTCAGCAGAAAAGGACTGGCGTCACCGAGCCCCAGCGAGCGCCACCGCTACTATGTTCGCCTCGCCAAGTTGATGCTCGATTGGACGCTTCCCGACCGCCCGACTCTCATCGCCCGTGGCGTCGATTCACGGAGATACTCCGCCAATGACATGGAAGAGCTCGAGCGAGCCGTAGCGCGGTACTACACACAGTCTTTCTTCCGCCTATTCGGTCGTGCTGCCGTCCTTCCCATGGCTCTGGACCACAACATCGAGCCAATGCCTTACCAAAATGTCGAAGAGTGTACTACGTAAAAAATTACCTTATAATGTGTTCCAATGCGCGTAATGTTCTGTATCATAAAACGTCCTCCTTGTATGTAATTTATTTCGTTCTTACCGTGAGTCCAATACGCTTGAATGCGCTTGCTTGTTTTTCTTTTTTTTCGGAGTTCCTTTTCAAGAGTTCCCTTAAGTTAAGCGTTCTTTTTCGATCTCGTACGCTTAGCTCCATATCACTGGTGGCTGACTACACTAGTGATCCGCTGTATATATACTAGGGATCCGCTGAAAGGGCAAATGCTCGCGAAGAAGACAGATGCGTAATCACGCTTACATTTCTCCTTTTCCTCCACAATTTCCTTTTCGTTGTTGGGCCCAAATCCGGTATCAATCGAACCGCACCATGAAGCGCACCTTTTGGTGCTAATCCCATCGCGATTGACCAAGAATTGAACGGGTCTGAAGGCGATCTTTCCCCCAAGGGGCCGACCGTCAGCCTCTGCAATTACACGGCGCTGCATTTATATAGGTCACCGAGAACGATTGTCTTCTCGGTCGCCCCGGTATAAAGTCTGGTTTACGAGACTAGGCGCTGCATATCCTAGCCCTCCCCCTCATCACGTGCACTTAGAGTAGAATTACTCGCTTCGCTCGCAATAAAGCACAAATGCTGGCGAAGAAGACCCAGGGGCGTAATCACAGGTAATCACGCTTACATCTCTCCTTTTCCTCACACTTAATAATTGCGAGCGAAGCGAAGCATTCTACCCTAAATGCACGTGACGAGGGGGAGGGCTGGCAATCGCAGGAAACGTTTCAAACAAGGACAAACTTGTAACGAGCATGGCTGTGCAGGTCTCAAGGAAAGAATGGCCTCAAAAACGTTCAATTCTTCGTCTATCGCGATGGGAATAGTACCAAAAGATGCGCTTTTATGGCGCGGCTCAATTGATACCGGAATCAGGTCCAACGACAAGGGAATAAATACGAGGAAAAAAGGAGAAATGTAAGCGTGATTACGCCTCGGTCTTCTTCGCGAGCATTTGTGCTTTCAGCGGATCCCTAATAAGATTCCCTCGTCATTGGGTCTGAATGCGGTATCAATCGAACCGTGCCATCTTTTGGTGATATTCCCAGGGAAATTGATCAAGAATTGAACATTTTTGAGGGCATTCTTTCCCCCAAGGCCTGTCAGTCACCGTGCTGACGCTTTGTTCTTGTTTTCTGCAAAATCTATCCCCCAGCCTCTCGTCACGGGTCAGGCAAGAATTGCTTCCGAAGCTTCGCTCGCAATGAAGAAATATAGGTATGTAACGTAGAGCCATTCTGAGGTCTGAGGTTGGAGCCAGTTTGGAAGTAACGGGATGAGGTTTGGGTGAAGCTGAGCATGAAAGACTAGACAAGATAATGGAGGGGCATCGTTGAGGCCTTGAGGAAGGGCGAGACTAGGAGGGAAAGAGCTGACAGACAGTGGGAACTCTTCGAAAATGGATTCGGGCATAAGGGTGCATGTTGGGAGAAATAAGAGCTTGTTGCAGAAGGACTAAATAGGGAGAATATAATCAAAGACAACTGGAAAAATTAAAGGTACGGATTAATGATGGGAAGACGTGCTTCATGATCAGGTTCGGAATTCGGAGGAGAAACAAAATTGATCATAATTCCTACAAGCCTCTCAAATTTGTGCCCCGCGCCCAGACCTTGATCTTTCGCAGTGCAATATTCTTGCACCGACGGGCGATAAGTCGGTGGGTAGAAGTGCCAACCTAGATAGCATGTGTGAGTCTGATATGATTGTTAGAAAGGAGGAAGAAACACACGGAAGCGTCGCGTGCCCAAGAGAGCGCTTTGGCAGATGGAGCCTGCTTATGTTGCCCACCAGTAAACAGCGGAATCCAGAGCAAGGCCAGTAGCTTGAACTCACATGGAGGTGAATATCGGACAACCCCGCTACTAGCCTTGCCACAAATACTCGTGGTTGTGAGAAGCGCAGAAATTCACGCGGTGGTAGTCGACGGGTCCACAGAGGCGCCTCGGCATCCGTATGGAGCCCCTGATAGCGCCCGAGATTGAGGGCTACGCTACATCCCGCCTCACGGTCGTACACGACCATCGACAGACGGTAGACAGTGCCGAAAGATAGCTGGAGCATGATCAGGCCGATGTTCTAGCGCATAGAATCTCCAAAAAAAAGACCTTAAGAATGCACATGATAAGCGCACACATCACCTCACCCTCGGGCAGAGGGAGCGACAGGTCGGAATCCAGCATGATGTTCGCGGTCGCAAGCCATCGATCCATCGGATCACATTTGAGGAGACGAACGCCGCGCATGGGGCGCACTCGGGTGGGCCGAAGTCGAGAGTACGTGTAGGGAGTTGTGCTGACGATGGCCATGGAAATGGGTTTGGTTTGGACTTGCTGATCTACCACCAGGCCTTATATACCGTAGGGCTTGCCGTAGGATAATGGGATCGATAGGTACAATAATACCCATTATAAAAGGGATCACAGTATAAGAAACCTAGAGACGTCATAAAGCGGACAAAGCGATAATCCACAAAGGCGTACGTATTGTTCCACGAGGCATTCCACAAGGTAATATTCAAATAAATAATATTAAAAACAATATATTAAATGTTTCACAGCCTTTCTTCGCCTGGCCAAGAGATTCGAGAACACCACAGGAAGATCCGGAGGAAATATGAGCAGGGAGACGGGCACAGCATTGTTCTGCTGCTGGTACATGAGGGAAGAGGACAAAGGATTCGATCTCCGACTTCCGCTGATCCACAAACCCTGTCTTCTCGATCACTCGTACTTCGTTACCATGAAGATGTCAACCTTTCTGCCGACGAGTTTCTGAATCCTGCAATAAATCTTCTCTTGTTGTCGCCGTCGCCGCCCAGTCTTTGTGGTGCCACAGGTTGCTGCATAGTACTGCACAGGCATTTTGGTTTTCCTGATGAATGAGCCACCAAGACCGCATTGGCTGCTCGCCCATCCGAGTCCTTTTGTTTTGTTCTCAAACGATGAATCAAAACACGCTACTTCCTTTGTGCCACTCCTCAACGTATAACCAAGACCGCATTGGCTGCTCGCCCATCCGAGTCCTTTTGTTCTCAACGATGAATCAAAACACGCTACTTCCTTTGTGCCACTCCTCAACGTATTCTTCTATCTTTCCTAAATTTCACAACTCGACCACACGCGCCAGACTTACAACAGATCATTCTTAACACCCATGCCCTCTCCTGCGTACGTCCGTTCCTGCACATGTATCCCATTTAGCTCCTGAAAGTGGTCAGCCTGCTCTTTTCCTCGTATCAGGTCGAGGTTTCCGTCGATTTAAATCTTCAACAACACCACATTCCCGGGATCGGTATTCCGGGCAAGGTCTTAGTCGCTCAGATCACCGACGAGTTAGGTTCGAAGCCCGCTTGCTCAGTAAATATTAGTTGAAAGGCCATCTAGTTATTCTTATGGTTGGCTTTATTGGTCATGAACAGCCCTTACTCTCCCTGGTCGACTGGAGTGGGGTCCCGTCCGACGTGCAAGCCGTGCGAGCCCTTTCAGCTCAATAAAATCATTATCTTGACCAGACACAGACTTCCCGCAGCGTGGTTCTGCACTTTGCTGATCTACGCCCCGTGGGTACTCTGGCTCACCTAACCGGCGGAACCGACGATTGCTCCTTCGGCGTTCGGGTCACTTTAGAGGATCAAGCCGCATTCTGGGCATTCGCCTATCTTCTTGTGAAGCCTCTGGCTCATGTAACAGATATCGTGGCAGACATCCGTGCAAATGGTCACCTCATAAGTCAGATGTTCGACTATTTCAAAGCGGATAATGGTTCCGAGTATTTTGAAGGAACTACTCGACTCGATTCAAGGAATCTAATGATTCAAACCAATCAGAGGGTCGAGGCGCCGCCTGATTACACAGGTTAGTCACAGTATGATTTCCCAGCCACATCCTGTCATTTACGATTTCAAATTGAACGATCCTGCAGAGCACAAGCAAGATTAGGTTACCGCATCCAAGGCACCATTTTCCGAGTCTGCGTTATTCCATTTCTGTTTCAGGTTGCCGTTAATTCGGTCTGGCTTGTATAATGAAATCAAGTACAGCTATGTAATCACCCTCTTTATAATTACAACTGGAGTCTCTCGCAAAACAATCTGGAAAAGAATACAAGTCGCCTGAAATGTGGGATGGGATTGGGAGCGGCTGACTTCGGGGGACGAGAGCTTCATTGTAGATAGAGGATAAAACGAAGCCCACCGCGAGCGGAAAAGCCAGGTCCGTTTCTAGCGCAAATCCGGGACTCGTACTGAGTCGGAGTCGTACATGGCAACTAGTTTGTTGCTGAGATTCCGGGTGGTGATTAGGGCGTTATGGAGATTTTACCAGTGCAGAGCCAGTGAAATCAGTAGCGCAAAGCCATAGATTTGGAACCAACATTTATTGATTTGCGAGTGGTTTGGGCGCTTAATTGAGGCAACAACATACCACAACAAAAAGATTGATGGCAGAAACTTTGTAAGCACACGCTTGCTGTTGACACGTCAGAAACAGAATCTGGCGCTCACCGCACACGCCGACGCAGTAAGCCAGCTGGCGAGTCAGCGGGAGTCCACTCCGCAGGGAAACGATACAAAATTCGCGGCAAAATGCTGGAGGACCGACTCGGAGCATAGCTTGTGCTCCTGACGACGTTTCGCGGACCAAGTCGGCGCGCTGTGGTGCGCCAGACGACGTCGCTTTGTTAGATCTGCTCAATCTCGGGACTCGATTCAGTGAAAATCCCATTTCAAACTCAATCTATATGACTCTGCAGGCAATCCAATCGACTTGTTGGTGACAAATGCTAGAGGACCGACTCGGAGCATAGTTTATGCTCCTGACGACGTTCTGTCTTGCGGACCAAGTCGGCGCTTTGTGGTGGGCCAGACGACGTCGCCTTGTTAGATCTGTTTAATCCTTGGACTCGCGTCAGTTGAAACTCCCGTTTCAAACTCGATCTGTATGCACGAATCTACTTGTTGGCGACAAATGCTGTAGGACCGACTCGGAGCATAGTTTATGCTCCTGACGACGTTCTGCCTTGCGGACCAAGTCGGTGCGCTGTGGTGCGCCAGACGACGTCGCCTTGTTAGATCTGCTCAATCCTGGGACTTACCGTTTCAAATTCAATCCATACAAAGCTAACCCGAGTCAGAGGCAATCGAATCGACCTGTTGAGATGAGGGCACGGCAGCCGACTCGGGGCATAGGTTGTGCTACCACGGACACTTAAAATACATTTGGCGTGTATCTACTTGAATTCTTGTTGCAGGTTTCCGGCTTCTCTCGTCGTCCCAAGCCTCGCTTGTCGACATCTTAATATTTTGGGTAAGTTTGTTGCATTTGTTGCGACACTCAGACCCAACAGCATTTTTGCAGCAGGAGGAACGCAATGGCCTCAACCTCACGCTCAAAGAAGGCCTGACTCGATGTCGGCCTGTCTCCTGGCCTGACTTGATGTTGGCCGTGAGTATTTTTAGTTATTTAGGGCCAGTTGCTTGTACTCCTTGTGGGCTCAGAACCACCAGGTCAGGAAATTCCCTACCAACTGGTGCTAGATCCTCGACTCGGACCATAGTTTGTGCACTAGAGGACGGACGCCTAGATACATTTGATCTGTAGCCACTTACGTTTTCCGATATGAACCAGGGATTACTGGAAGCAAGCAAAATAAAGGACCGGAACAAGCCCAAGGCAATCCACTGTTCCGATGCTCAAAATTAACCATCGTTTACAGCAGGGAGTAACGCACTTTATTGGGAGAACGGGGAGACAACCGACTCGGAGCACAGTCTGTGCTCCTGACGACGGTCTGCCTTGCGGGCCAAGTCGGCGCGCTGTGGTGCGCCAGACGACGTCGCCTTGTTAGATCTGCTTAATGCTGGGACTCGATTCAGTGAAAATCCTCTTTCAAAATCAATCTATATGACTCTACAGGCATTCGAATCGACCTGTTGGCGACAAATGCTGGAGGACCGACTCGGAGCAAAGTTTACCACGGACGCTTAATAACATTCGGCCTGTATTCCTTACCCTTCTACATTCTCGCTGCAGATTTCCGGCTTCTCTGGTCGACATATTTTATTATTCTGGGTAAGTTTCTTGCATTTGTTGCGATATACTCAGACCTAAAAGCATTTTCAGCGGGGAGGGACGCAATGACTTCAACCTCAAAAAAGGCGAGAAGGCGAGTATGGTCATTCAGGGCCATAGTCCTTGGGCTCAACCACTGGCACTTCGCAGATCAGGAAATTCAACTGGCTCGACTCGGATCATAGTTTGTGCACCTAGGGACGGACACGTAGATACATTTGATCTGTACCCACTTACCTTTTCCGATATGAACCAGGAATTACTGGAAGGAAGCAAAGGAGGCGGTATCCATCGCAGCGGGAACACACGGTATTCCGATCAGCAATGCGACAAATTGTGTCCTAGTCGCGGTTCACAACGTATTCGTCTCCAGCATTACAATAATGCAGACCATGAGCCAGCACGCCGATTTCTCAACCGAATCTTCATCTTCGTCGCGCTGGCGTTTACCAACCACAAAATGCCGATCCCGAAGCCGAGGAGGACGAAATGGCCGATGCAGCCACATACAAGAAATATAGGGAGAAGCCAATCCGTGCCCCACCGCATCCGTCAGCACCTGCCTGACCTCAACACCCCAGACGGCATCCTCGACGTGTTGGCTCTTCGGAGCTATGTGGTGGCTTTTTCTTGCCCTCACCTCATCGGCGTATCCATATCTGGTCAAGAGCCGGAATGACTGGCACTCTCATGCTCTCCAAGTCAAGTCCGACATATGGCAGGAGGTCATTACGCATGGACGATGGCTCTGGAACTCGATGACTACCTTCTTGACGATTACAAATTTGAGCAGGTGGTGCCGGGGACGGGGCCTGAAAACTTTGAGGAGGCAGCTGATGTGAGTTAGAACACCCTCATACGTACAGGCAAGCCCCAACACAGGCCGCACGTACTTCGCCCCCGAAGGCAAGCAGCCATCGCGCGCCATGGCGGTCAAGCTTTGGCGCAGATTCTACCAGGCCGTGCGCCCGAGGCGGACGCATGCTCGTCACGGTCGACACGACCGTCGCAGCAAGTGTGTTTTTTTCCTGTTTTTGCATTCTTGCATGCTAATCTTCCGGTACAGGTTGCAAGAGTTGGCGTTGGCGCTTTGCCACATTTACGCAAAGGCCATGTGCTGGGTGTCCATGCCCGCCCCGCCCCCGTCTATTGTGCGTGTACGTCCACTTTATTTAACTTTATTTATTTCATGTACTGAACGTTTATGCAGAAGCGAGCCTTGCCAGCACCTGCAAAAAATTGCCACATCTTTGGCGACCAAGTAGAGGCACGTTCAATACAGCGAGTGTTCTCCCGAACTGAGCGCCTTGGATGACCATTTCCATCAACGAAGACTCAGTTCGACAAGCGGTGTGGTCTTTCGTGTCGGGCGCAGCCCTCCCGCACACCTATATACATATCATTGGTCGCCATGATTCGGGGTGGCGGTGTAATTCTGTCCCCCTGTCTTGGCTTACCAACAATTTCGAGTGGCGGTGCAACTTCGTCTCGGCTTTTATGCACGCAGACATACGTATTATCAGTCTCTCTGCCTCTGTGAACCTGTGGAGCTGTAGTACAGCTGTCATCTCTTTGTTCTTTTTATCCTTTGCCTGACCCTTATATACACCGCAAGCCGTCGAATTTCGTGGTTGCTTTAATAGTTTTGTTCTATTTTGGTAGCAGTGATAACAATCACTACGCTGATCTTTTTACTTTCAACCGCCATGGCCACCACAGGCGTCAGCCAAGATAATTGGGTCGGGTCGCTAGGGGTTTGACGTGAATATTTACCTGGGTGTCTTGGACAGTGTGTGCGATGCACCCTCACCTCCCGAGCACCAAAATCTCAAAGTCCACACACTTCCTCAGCGACCCGACTTGAAATACATCCTCAAGTCACCATTTTCCATGATTTTGGCAATATATTTGGGTCGGGTCGCCAGGGGTTTGACGGGAATCTTCCACTGGGCATCTTGGAGGTTGCGCTAGATGGATTCCAGCATGTAACGGTCAGAAATCCCAAAATCCGCCCACTTCGTGAGCAACCCGACCCCAAATACATGCTGAAATGATGAAATCACCATTTTCCATGATGGGGTTGACGTGATTTTGCCAAGATGTTTGGGTCGGGTTGCTAGGGGTTTGACACTGGTTTGACATGCATATTCACCTGAGCATCTGGGATAGTGTGCTGGATAGATCCGAGTATGTCATCATTGCAAATCACAAAATCCACCCACTCCTGAGCGACCTGACCCCAAATACATGCTGAAATCACCATTTTCCGTGATTTTGCCAAGATGTTTGGCTCGGGTCGCTCGAGGCTTGTTGTGAATATTCACCTGGGCATCTTGGATGCTGTGTTGGATAGATCCCAGTATGTCATCATCGCAAATCACAAAATCCACCCACTTCCTCCACATCCCTACGGCAAATACATCCTAAAATCACCATTTATTATGATTTTTGGCAAGATATTTGGGTCGGGTCGCTGGGGGTTCAACGGGACTATTCACCTGAGCTTCTTGGATGGTTCGCTGGATTATTCAAAGCATGTAATGACAGGAAATACCAAAATCCACCCACTTCCTGAGTGACCAGAGCCTGAATACATAACCATTTTTTTCTCGATTTTGCCAAGATATTTGGGTCAGGCCACTCAGAAAGCGAGTTAGTTTGGGACTTTTGGTCTTGGTGAGGCAGGGGTGCATCCAGCACACCCATCCATGATATCCAGGCCAACATTTCCGTCAAACCCCTAGTGACCCGACCCAAATATATTGCCAAAATCATGGAAAATGGTGATTTGAGGATGTATTTCAAGTCGGGTCGCTGAGGAAGTGTGTGGATTTTGAGATTTTGGTGCTCGGGAGGTGAGGGTGCGTCGCACACACTGTCCAAGACACCCAGGTAAATATTCACGTCAAACCCCTAGCGACCCGACCCAAACATCTTGGCAAAATCATGAAAAATGGTGATTTCAGCATGTATTTGGGATCGGGTTGCTCATGAAGTGGGTGTATTTTTGGTAATTGCTACCATTACAGCTTGGATTCATCCAGCATGCCATCCATTACCCCCAGGCCAATATTCCTGTCAAATCCCTAGCGACCCCATGTAAATATATGGGCAAAATCACGGAAAATGGTAGCATGTATTTGGGGTCGAGTTGCTCAGAAGTGGGTGGATTTTGCAATTTGCGATGTCATGCATCCAAAATGTTTGGAGACATCAGGTAAATGCAATGATTTTTAGATTTAATTATTATTGTTAGGAATTGAGTCAGAAGTGTGAGTCATAATGAAATGACTTGTCATGATTTGCTCATTTTTCACCTTTCTCAACAACCCGGTGTCACTTCATTGAGATCCAACCTGGGTTATTCCAGAATGCCACACCGGGTTATTACTTTGGTCTCACATCCCTATTAACCTGGTCACTCCTTGCCCCTTGTCTCACTCCTCTCTCCTACACTCCTCGCCCCTGGACTTATACCTCTACTCGTTCAATTGACTCCTACTGGCTCGATCCAACCCCTACTTGTTGATCACCCCTTGCAACACCCCTCACCCCTTAGCGTCCACAGTCACCCCTACTCCCCTATACCCCTTTATCTCCACCGCCGCCTGAGTGTAGCAATCTATACTTGCTAAGTCTTTTCTGTGGTTCCGCCGCTGATCAGCTGTAGCAATTCATACTTGCTAAGTTTTTTCTGCTTTTGTTCTGCTGCTGTTTGACTGTAGCATACTGAAACGTGCTAAGTCTTTCTGCTCCTCCACCACTTTTTGTGATCGTAGCATACCAAACGTGCTAGATCAAATCCTGTTCCTCCGTCCCTTGACTGTGGCATCCAGAGTGTGTGAAGTCAATTCCGTTCCTCTGTCCCTTTAAATTTGACTGTAGCATACAAAACGTGCAAAGTCAATTCCATATTCCGCCACCACTGTTACTTGCTGAACCACCGGAGTGTTCTGAAGTAACTTTCGGAGTATTCCTGTCTTGAAGTGAGCAATTATTCGCGTCACTCCCCTAGTGACCCGACCCAAATACCTTGTTAAAATCTCGAAAATGGCCGTTTTAGGGTGTATTTGGGGTCGGGTCGCTCAGGAAATAAATAGATTTTGAGATATTTGATCATTATCCACTTTGATGCACCCAGCACACCCTCTAAGGCACTCAGGCAAATATTTGCGCCACTCCCCTAGTGACCCGACCCAAATACCTTGTTAAAATCTCGAAAATGGCCGGTTTGTGGTGTATTCGGGGTCGGGTCGCTCAGGAAAAAAATGGATTTTGAGATATTTGATCATTATACTGTATCTCCCTGTACTGAAGCAACGCGAGTCTGACCGTGACATTTCCGTTGCTTTTTTCTGAGGCAACGGGAAGCATCGTGACAGTGACCGTTGTAGGAAAAGGCAACAGTGAATATATTCTTTGGCCATCTCTGCAGCATAAACCATCGTTTTCTCACATGTAGGGGCTGAAAAATTGAGTCTGGGGGCTATTCAAACACCAGAACCATTTTCCTGACTCACCGGACTTTTCTTTAAATGTCACAGTAATTTTATGGCAACCGCCCTCATCGTGACCGTGACCTTGCCAATATTTTGCAACGCAACGACCCCCACCGTGACCGTGACTGTTGCTTCAATACAGGGAGGTACAGTACACTTGGATGCATCCAGCACACCCTGTAAGGCACTCAGGTGAATATTTGCACCACTCCCATAGCGACCCAGCCCAAATATCTTGCTAAAATTGCAAACAATGGGCATTTTTGGGTGTATTTGGGGTCCGGTCACTCAGGAAGTAAATTAAAATCACAAATAATGGGGTCAGGTCCCTCAGGTGCTCAGGAAGTAAATGGATTCTGAGATATTTGCCCATTATACACTCAGATGCATCCAGCACACTGTGTAAGACACTCAGGCAAATATTTGCGCCACTCCCCTAGTGACCCAACCCAAATATCTGGTGAAAATTGCAAATAATGGGCATTTTTGGACAAGGTATTTGGGTCGGGTGGCTAGGGGAGTGGGACAAATATTTGCCTGAGTGCCATGGACGGTGTGCTGAATGTGTCTGAGTCTCTCAATGTAAAACATCTCAAAATCCATTCACTTCCTGAGCGACCCGACCCTGAATTCCCTGAACGGCCATTTTTCGAGATTTTAGCAAGGTATTTGGGTCGGGGTGCTGGGGGAGTGGCACAAATATTCGCCTGACTGCCATATAGGGTGTGCTGGATGCATCCAAGTGTATAATTGTCAAAAATCTCAAGACCCATTGAGTTCCTGAGCAACCCGACCCCAAATACACCCTAAAATGCTCATTATTTGCGATTTTAGCCAGATATTTGGGTCGGGTCGCTAGGGGAGTAGCGCAAATATTCACCTGAGTGCCATACAGGGTGTGCAGGATGCATCCAAGTGTATAATGGTAAAAAATCACACGATCCATTTAGTTCCTGAGCGACCTGACCCCAAATACACCCTAAGATGCCCATTATTTGCGATCTTAGCAAGATATTTGGGTCGGATCACTAGGGGAGTGGCGCAAATATTTGCCTGAGTGCCTTAGATGGTGTGCAGGATGCATACAAGTGTATAATGGTGAAAAATTTCGAGATCCATATAGTTCCTGAGCGACCCGACCCCAACTACACCCTAAAATGCCCATTATTTGCAATTTTAGCAAGATATTTGGGTCGGGTCGCTAGGGGAGTGGCGCGAATATTCACCTGAGTTGCATAGAGGGTGTGCTGGATGCATCCAAGTGTATAATGGTCAAAAATGTCAAGATCCATATACTTCCTGAGCAACCCAACCCCGAATACACCCCAAAACGGCCATTATTTGCGATTTTCACAAGATATTCGGGTCGGGTCACTAGGGAAGTGACACAGATATTCACCTGAGTGCCATACAGGGTGTGCAGGATGCATCCAAGTGTATAATGGTCAAAAATCTCAAGATCCATATAGTTCCTGAGCGACCCGACCCCAACTACACCCAGGAAGTAAATGGATTTTGAGACTATTGACCATTAACCACCCAGATGCATCCAGCACACTCTTTATAGCACCCAGGAGAATATTCGCACCACTCCCCGGCGACCAAATACCTTGCTAAAATCACGAAAAATGGCCATTTTAGGGTGTATTCGGGGTTGGGTCGCTCAGGAAGTAAATGGAATTTGAGACTATTGACCATTATACACTGAGATACATCTAGCACACCAACCAAGGCACTCAGGCAAATATTCGCGTCACTCCCCTAGCGACCCGACCGAAATACCTTGCTAAAATCACGAAAAAAAGCCATTTTAGGGTGTATTCGGGGTCAGGTCGCCCAGGAAGTAAATGGATTTTGAGACTATTGACCATTATACACTCAGATGTGTCTAGCGCACCGACCAAGGCACTCAGGGGGATATTCGCACCACTCCCCTGTCGACCCAACCCAAATACCTTGCTAAAATCACGAAAATAGCCATTTTAGGGTGTATTCGGGGTTGGGTCGCTCAGAAAGTAAATGGATTTTGGGATCATTGACCATTATACACTCAGATGCATCCAGTGAAACGACCAAGGCATTCAGGTGAATATTTGCGCCACTCCCCCGGCGACCCGGCGACAATACCTTGGTACAATCATGAAAAATGGCCATTTTAGCGTGTATTTGGGGTCGGGTGACCCAGGAAGTAAATGGATTTTGAGACTATTGACCATCATACACCAGGATGCATCCAGGCCACTCTTTATGTCACTCAGGCAAATATTCGCGTCACTTCCCCAGCGACCCGACCCAAATACCTTGCTAAAATCACGAAAAATAGCCATTTTAGGGTGTATTCGGGCTCGGGTCGCCCAGGAAGTAAATGGATTTTGAGACTATTGACCATTATACACTCAAATGCATCTAGCGCACCAACCAAGGCACTCAGGAGAATATTCGCGCCACTCCCCTGGCGACCCAACCCAAATACCTTGCTAAAATCGCAAATAATGGGCATTTTAGGGTGTAGTTGGGGTCGGGTCGCTCAGGAAGTAAATGGATTTTGAGACTATTGACCATTATACACGCAGATGTATCTAGCGCACCGACCAAGGCACTCAGGAGGATATTCGCGCCACTCCCCTGTCGACCCGACCCAAATACCTTGCCAAAATCACGAAAAATGGCCAATTTAGCGTGTATTTGGGGCTGGGTCGCTCAGGAAGTAAATGGATTTTGGGATCATTGACCATTATACACTCAGATGCATCCAGCGCACTGACCAAGGCACTCAGGAGGATAATCGCGCCACTCCCCAGGCGACCTGACCCAAATACCTTACTAAAATCACGAAAATGGCCATTTTAGGGTGTATTCGGGGTCGGGTTGCCCTGGAAGTAAATGGATTTTGGGACTATTGAGCATTATACACTCAGATGCATTTAGCGCACCGACCAAGGCAATATTCGCGCCACTCCCCCGGCGACCCGACCCAAATACCTTGCTAAAATCACGAAAAATAGCCATTTTAGGGTGTATTCAGGGTCGGGTTGCCCAGGAAGTAAATGGATTTTCAGACTATTAACAATTATACACTCAGATGCATCCAGTCCACCGACGAGGGCACTCAGGAGAATATTTGCGCCACTCCCCAGTCGACCCGACCCAAATACTTTGCTAAAATCACGGAAAATGGCCATTTTGGCGTGTATTTGGGGTCGGGTCGCTCAGGAAGTAAATGGATTTTGGGGTCATTGACCATTATACACACAGATGCATCTAGCAGACCGACAAAGGCACTCAGGTGAATATTCGCGCCACTCCCCCGGCGACCCGACCCAAATACCTTGGTAAAACCACGAAAAATGGCCATTTTAGGGTGTCTTCAGGGTCGGGTCGCTCAGGAAGTAAATGGATTTTGAGACTATTGACCATTATACACTCAGATGCATCTAGCACACCCTTTATAGCACTCAGGAAAATATTTGCGCCATTCCCCCGGCGACCCGACCCAAATACCTTGCTAAAATCACGAAAAATAGCCATTTTAGGGTGTATTTGGGGTCAGGTCACCCAGGAAGTAAATGGATTTTCAGACTATTAACAATTATACACTCAGATGCATCCAGTCCACCGACGAGGGCACTCAGGAGAATATTTGCGCCACTCCCCAGTCGACCCGACCCAAATACTTTGCTAAAATCACGGAAAATGGCCATTTTGGCGTGTATTTGGGGTCGGGTCGCTCAGGAAGTAAATGGATTTTGGGGTCATTGACCATTATACACACAGATGCATCTAGCAGACCGACAAAGGCACTCAGGTGAATATTCGCGCCACTCCCCTGGCGACCCGACCCAAATACCTTGGTAAAACCACGAAAAATGGCCATTTTAGGGTGTCTTCAGGGTCGGGTCGCTCAGGAAGTAAATGGATTTTGAGACTATTGACCATTATACACTCAGATGCATCTAGCACACCCTTTATAGCACTCAGGAAAATATTTGCGCCATTCCCCCGGCGACCCGACCCAAATACTTTGCTAAAATCACGAAAAATAGCCATTTTAGGGTGTATTCGGGGTCGGGTCGGCCAGGAAGTAAATGTATTTTGAGACTATTGACCATCATACACTCAGTTGCATCTAGCGCTCTGACCAAAGCACTCAGGAGAATATTTGCACCACTCCCCCGGCGACCCGACCGAAATACCTTGCTAAAATCAGGAAAAATGGCCATTTTAGGGTGTATTTGGGGTCAGGTCACCCAGGAAGTAAAGGGATTTGCAGACTATTAACCATTATACACTCAGATGCATCCAGTGCACTGACGAGAGCACTCAGGAGAATATTCGCCCCACTCCCCAGGCGACCTGACCCAAATACTTTGCTAAAATCACGAAAAATGGCCATTTTGGCGCGTATTTGGGGTCGGGTCGGTGGGTCGGGTCAACGGGGGAGTGGCGCGAATATTCTTCTGAGTGCTCTCGTTGGTGCACTGGATGCATCTGAGTGTATAATGGTTAATAGTCCGCAAATACATCCTACAATAGTGATTTTTCGTGATTTGCCAAGATATTTGGGGCGGGTCACTGGGGGTTTGATGGGAATATTTGGCTGGGCATTCTGGATTGTGAGTGAGATGGATTCGAGCATTTAGTGGTCCAAAATCACAACATCCATCCACTTCTTGAGCAGCGTGGTGCTAAATACACCCTAAAATGGCCATTTCCATGCTTTTGCCAAGATATTTGTGTCAGGTCACCAGGGGTTTAACGGGAATATTCCACTGCCCATCTTAGAGGGTGAGCTACATAGATTCCAGCATGTAATCGTCAGACATCCCAAAATCTTCCCACTTCCTGAGCAACCTGATGCCAAATACATCCTAAAATCACCATTTTTCGTGATTTTGCGAAGATATGTGGGTCGGGTCGGTAAGGATTTGATGTGAATATTTACCTGGGTGTCTTGGAGCATATAATGGTCAGAAATCCCAAAGTCCATCCACTTCCCGAGCAACCTGACCCCAAATATATGCTAAAATCACCATTTTTCGTGATTTTGCCAAGATATTTGGGTCGGGTCAGTAGGGGTTTGATGGGAATATTTACCAGGGCAGCGTGAATGCTGTGCTGGATGGATCCGAGTATGTAATCATCGCAAATCGCAAAATCCACCCACTTCCTGAGCGACCCGATCCCAAATACATGCTAAAATCAGCATTTTCCATGATTTTGCCCAGATAATGGTGATTTTAGCATGTCTTTGGGGTCGGGTCGCTCAGGAAGTGAGTGGGTTTTTGAATTTTGGTCCTAGTGAGGTGAGGGTACATCCAACACACCCTCCATGACACCCACGGCAATATTCCTGTCAAACCCCAACCAACCTGACCCAAATATCTCCGCAAAATCATGCAAAATAGTGATTTCACGATGTATTTGGGGTTGGGTCGCTCAGGAACTGGGCAGATTTAGGTCTTTCCTACTATTGCATGCTTGATTCATCCTGGAAGCCCTCCAATACACCCAGGTGAATATTCCCATCAGCCCCCTAGCGACAGGAGCTGGCCATGTCTAGGAATTTTTGTCATGGCAGGTAGGCACAGGGAGGAAGGGTCTGCCCACGCTGCGGAGGACCAGGTCGGCAGAGGGAGCTAGAGGGAGGCAGACCTGTGCCCATGTGCTGGCGGCAGGGTCGGTCTCAGCACGTAGGCACAGGGCCACCCAGGGAGACAGGCTCCGTCTACGGGCCGCCTGAACACAGTGACTCCAACAAACACCTCTAATTACAAGGGCTCTCGTCATGAAAATCATTGCCAATGTCATCTACGCATCAGTCTTGCATCTTGGGCTTGACATTCCTCTCCGGAACAGAAATCCCAAAATCCATCTACCGCCTGAGCTACCTGATGACGAATACAGCGTAAAATGGCCATTTTCTGTGATTCTGGGAGGGAATTTGGGATAGCTTGCTACAGGTTTAATGGGAATATTCATCTGATTTTCTTCAGGGATGTGTTGGATGAATTTCACCCTCTCCGGAAAAAAACCTCAAAATCCATCCACCACCTGAGCAACCCAACACTGAATATCCCAAAATGGCGATTTTACCAAGACATTTGGGGCAGGTCACTAGGGGATTGATGGGAATATTTGGTTTGGCACTCCAGAGTGTGCCCTAGATGAATTTGAGCATGTAGCGGGCAAAAATCCCAAATCCACCCACTTCCTGAGCGACCCGACCCTAAATACATCCTAAAATGTCCATTTTTCATGATTTTGCCATGATATTTGGGTCGGGTCGCTACAGGTTGATGGGAATGTTCGCCTGGGCATCTCAAGAGTGCCTTGGATGGATTTGAGCATGTAATGGTCAAAAATCCCCAAATCCATCCACTTCCTGAGTGACCTGACCCCAAATACATCCTACAACAGCCATTTTTCGATATTTTGACAAACCATTTGCTGCATGTCGCTCCATGTCGCTCAGGGTTTAAAGGGAATGTTCACCCGTGCATTCCGTATTGTGCATCAGATGGATTCGAGCATGCAATGATGAAAATCCCAAAATCCATCCACTTCCTGAGTAACCCAACACTAAATACATCTTAAAATAGCCTTTTTTTGATGATTTGGCCACGATATTTGGAGCGGGTTGCCAGAGGTTTGACACCATTTGATCATGCAATGATTTAAAATCCCAAAATCCATCCACTTCCTGAGTAACCCAACACTAAATACATCTTAAAATAGCCATTTTTGAGGATTTGGCCACGATATTTGGGGAGGGTTGCCAGAGGTTTGACACCATTTGATCATGCAATGATTTAAAATCCCAAAATGTATCCACTTCCCGAGTGACCTTACCCTAAATACATCTTGAAATGGCCATTTTTCGTGATTTTGCCATGATATTTGGGTCTGGTTGCTAGAGGTGTGAGGCAAATATTCACCTGGGCATCTTGGAGGGTGCACTGGATGGATCCGACCATGTAATGGGCAAAAATCCCAAAATCCAGCCACTTCCTGAATGACCTGACCCCAATACATCCTAAAATCACCATTTTTCGTGATTTTGCCAAGATATTTGTGTCAGGTCACCAGGGGTTCGATGCGAATTGACTATTATACACTCAGATGCACCCAGCACACCCTATAAGGCACTTAGGCAAATATTTGTGCCACTCCCCTAGCGACCCGACCCAAGTATCTTGCGAAACACAAATAAAGGGCATTTTTTGGTCCATTGGGGGTCGGGTCGCTCAAGAAGGGAGCGGATTTTGATATTTTTGGCATGGTGCGAGGTGGATGCAGCCAGCACACCATCTAAGGCACTCAGGCAAATATTTGTGCCACTCCCAGAGCGACCCGACCCAAATATCTTGCTAAAATCAGAAATAATGGGCATTTTTGATGTAGTTGGGGTCGGGTCGCTCAGGAAGTAAATGGATTTTGAAATATTCGACCATTATACACTCAGACACATCCAGCACACTGTCTAAGGCACTCAGGTGGATATTCGCGCCACTCCCCCAGCGACCCGACCCAAATATCTTGCTAAAATCGCAAATAAGGGGCATTTTGGGTGTAGTTGGGGTCGGGTCCCTCAGGAAGTAAATGGATTTTGAGATATTTGCCCATTATACACTCAGATGCATCCAGCACACCGTCTAAGACACTCAGACAAATTTCTGTGCCACTCCCCTAGCGACCCGACCCAAATATCTTGTGAAAATCACAAATAATGGCCGTTTTGGGGTGTAGTTGGGGTCCGCTCACTCAGGAAGTAAATGGATTTTGGGATTGTTGACCATTATACACTTAGATACATCCAGCACACCTTCTAAGTCACTCATGCGAACATTTGTGCCACTCTCCTAGCGACCCAACCCAAATACCTTGTTAAAATCGCGAAAAATGGCCATTTTAGGATGTATTTGGGGTTGGGTCGCTCAGGAAGTAAATAGATTTTGAAAATTTTGATCCTTATACACTCAGATCCATCTAGCGCACCCTGTATGGCACTCAGGTGAATATTCGCGCCACTCCCCTAGCGACCCGGCCCAAATACCTTGTTAAAATCACGAAAAATGGCCATTTTTGGGTGTATTTGGGGTCGGGTCCCTCAGGAAGTAAATTGATTTTGAGATGTTTGACAATCAGAGACTCAGACACATCCAGCACACTGTCCAAGTCACTCAGGTGAATATTAGCGCCACTCCCCCAGCAACCCGACCCAAATACCTTGTTAAAATCTCCAAAAATGGCTGTTTTAGGGTGTATTCAGGGTCGGGTTGCTCAGGAAGTAAATGGATTTTGGGATTATTAACCAGTATACATTCAGATTAATCCAGCCCACCGTCTAAAGAACTCAGGGTGGATATTGGCGCGACTCCCCCAGCGACCCGACCCACATACCTTGTTAAAATTGCGAAATATGGCCCTTTTGGGGTGTATTCTGGGTCGGGTCGCTCAGGAAGTAAATGGATGTTGGGATTTTGACCATTACACACTCATATGTATCCTGCACACTGTCCATGGCACCAAGACGAATATTCGCGCCACTTTCCTAGCGACCCGACCCAAATATCTTGTGAAAATCGAGAATAATGGGCATTTTGGTGTGCATTTGTGGTCGGGTCAGTCAGGAAGTCAATGGATTTTGAGATATTTGACCATTATACACTCAGATGCATCCAGCACGCCATCCAAGGGACCCAGGCAAATTTTCGCGCCACTCCCCTAACCTGAATACACCCTAAAACAGCCATTTTTCGCGATTTTAACAAGGTATTTGGGTCCGGTCACTAGGGGAGTGGCGCAAATATTTGCCTGGGTGCCTTAGACGGTGTGCAGTATGCATATGAGTGTATAATGGTCAAAAACCCCAAAATCCATTTACTTCCTGAGCGACCCGACCCCGAATACACCCGAAAACGGCCATTATTTGCGATTTTCAAAAGATATTTGGGTCGGGTCTATAGGGGAGTGGTGCAAATATTCGCCTGAGTGCCATACAGGGTGTGCAGGATGGATCCAAGTGTATAATGGTGAAAAATCTCAAGATCCATTTACTTCCTGAGTGACCCAACCCCAAATACACCCTAAAATGGCCATTATTTGCGCTTTTAGCAAGATATTTGGGTAGGGTTGCTAGGGGAGTGGCACAAATATTCGCCTGAGTGCCTTAGACGGTGTGCTGGATGCATCTGAGTGTATAATGGTCACATATATCAAAATCCATTTATTTCCTGAGACACCCGACCCCAACTACACCCAAAAATGCCCATTTTTCATGATTTTAGCAAGGTATTTGGGTCGGGTTGCCGGGGGAGTGGCGCAAATATTTGCCTGAGTCCCATACAGGGTGTGCAGGATTGATCCAAGTGTATAATGGTCAAAAATCTCAAAATCCATTTAGTTCCTGAGCAACCCGACCCCAAATACACCCTAAAATGCCCATCATTTGTGATTTTAGCCAGATATTTGGGTCAGGTCGCTAGGGGAGTGGCCAAATATTCACCTGAGTCCCATACAGGGTGTGCAGGATTGATCCAAGTGTATAATGGTCAAAAATCCCAAAATCCATTTACTTCCTGAGAGACCCGAGCCCAAATACACCCTAAAATGTCCATGATTTGCAATTTTAGCAAGATATTTGGGTCGGGTGGCTAGGGAGTGGCGCAAATATTTGCCTGAGTGTCTTAGATGGTGTGGTGGATGCATCTGAATGTATAATGGGCAAATATCTCAAAATCCATTTACTTCCTGAGGGACCCGATGTGATGATGACTGCGCCTCTGCTAGGTGCTGATAGGTGGTGGCGGTAAGGGCAAGTAGAGAGTGTTCGTCCTTGGGGGAGATAATGATGTTGCTGCGCAAGACTGTGGTAGCAGTAAAATGTGTGTGGTTTATTTAGAGGATTTTGATACGCCCCAGAGAATATCTGGTCGTACGGTGCGCTATTCTAAAGTACGGAGGAGAATCCGCCCAAAGTCTAGCATTCCCTGAATTTGTAACATGTCCCACTCTACAATCCTGTCGAGGAGCAGACGACTGTTCAGATGCGATGTGGTTTCCATTGTTATAAATGCTATGGGGCTGTTCTCGGTTCTTTTGTATACAGCTATCCTTGGTCCTCCGACCTCTTCTAAGGTGCTTCGTGCGCTGGGAGACCCTAAACTTGTTTTCAAAAACTCCGCTTCTGTCTGCCGTTCTGTTCCCTATTAATTCTCTACAAATTGTCTTCCTCTTTCCTTTGGCAAGTTCTAACGAGCAGAGTCGGCTTGTTGAGAGCTGCGATGAAGGTCGATACCCGCTCCGTTCGATGTGAGCGGTCGGGGAGTTATACAACTCGAACAATGACTGGCGAGGTGCTCGAGAATGCTGTTATGTTGAGCAGTTCATACAGCGGCAGACAATCCAGGGCGGCAAATCGATGTTCTGCCAGGCACTGCCCTGGAGACCTGGTTTTCGTAGTTGGTGTACCCTGGAGAGCGGTACTTGGGTATCACTTAAGATGCACTGGTAGTTTTTAGATGGGAAAATTAGATGTCTTTATTCGTAGCAGTATCTCGTATTTATAGGAAATCGACTCTCTAGCACTGCCTTCTGCATGTTCCTTTGTCCTTCTCTGACTCGTTGCATCCCGTTCCCTAAATCGGGACAGCCACATGCTCCTTCGACCAGTTCCGTCCGCCTTCGTGACTCGAAAGAGGTTCCGCTCCGTTCCTGTGCTGCGCGTGGGAAACCCGCTCGATAAATGCATGGCACTCCAGTTTTCCACTCTCAATTCTACACTCCTGGAGGCTGTGCATGAGTTCTCTGTTCGCCGAACGCATGCTCCTTTAGTCGGGAACGATTTCCGCTCTCAGCTCTATGTTCCTGGAGGCTGTGCATGAGTTTTCCGCTCTTTGGACACATGCTCCTTGAGTCGGGAATGATTCCGCTCCTAGTTCCATATTCCAGAAACCTATGCGTGAGTTTTCCACTCTTTATATCTTGTCTTGGTTGGCCCGTTCCTCCTCAATCTTGTTCTCCCCCTCGTTTTGTTGATACCCTTCCCGACTTGAACAACCTATTCCTTCTTGAAGGCCGCTCCGCGAGCTCCATAACCATATCCTACTCAACCATATTTTTTTTGGCGCCTGGCTCGGCTTTGCCGGCGAGGCGAGCCAAGCGGGCAGAGCCAAGCGAGCTGGAGCTGAGCGAGGCGAAGCTGAGTGAGGCAAGGCAGAGGGGAGCGCGAGGTGGAGGGGAAGCGCGAGGCAGCGCGCAAAGTCTCTGTTGGTGCGCAAAGTGTTGCTAGGTCACTCAAAGTCAGCACGCAAAGTGTTACTAGGTCACGCTCAAAGTCGGGCGCTGCGCGCGGCGGGAAAACAAAAGGTGGCGTGCAGAGTTGTTCGAGCGGGGAAACAGAAGGCGGTGCACAGAGTTGTGCGAGCGGGGAAAACAGAAGGGCGCACAGAGTCGCGTGTTCGCAAAGTCGGCGAGCGGCTGTTGTAGTTTGCAGAAGGGTGCGCTCTGCTCTCAACTTCTGCCAATCAACATTTACGTGTGCCGCTCCGCTTCTTTTCCTGGGTGTGTGTTTAAGTTGGCTAATTTGTTGTGGTGCGTGCGGGGTCCGAAATGTGATTGAAAAGAGCCTTGGTTCCTTGATCCGCTGTCGGGTGCGCAAAGTCGGCGCTGCAAAGGGCTACAACCGCCCGAACCAGCAGGGAGTTTGTGTGTGTGCATCGGAATTCGCTGTAGTGTGAAGTTGCCAATGTGTAAGAGCGTCAGATCAGAAATGTGCTCTGTCTCTATTTGGCGATGCCGTTTCCGCTTTGTATGTGCCATACCAGAGCAATCACAAAGTGATGGCTCACACCGACCCCAACTACACCCAAAAATGCCCATTATTTGCGATTTTAGCAAGATATTTGGGTTGGGTCACTAGGGGAGTGGCGCAGATATTTGCCTGAGTCCCATACAGGGTGCGCAGGATGGATCCAAGTGTATCATGGCCAAAAACCTCAAGATCCATTTAGTTCCTGAGCGACCCGACCCCAAACACACCCTAAATGCTCATTATTTGCGATTTTAGCAGGATATTTGGGTCGGGTCTCTAGTGGAGTGGCCAAATATTTGCCTGAGTGCCATACAGGGTGTGCAGGATGGATCCAAGTGTATAATGGTGAAAAATCTCAAGATCCATTTAGTTCCTGAGCGAGCTGACCTCAAATACACCCTAAAATGCCCATTATTTGCGCTTTTAGCAAGATATTTGGGTAGGGTCGCTAGGGGAGTGGCACAAATATTTGCCTGAGTGCCTTAGACGGTGTGCTGGATGCATCTGAGTGTATAATGGTCGCATATATCAAAATCCATTTATTTCCTGAGGCACCCGACCCCAACTACACCCTAAAATGCCCATTATTTGCGATTTTAGCAGGATATTTGGGTCGGGTCGCTAGCGGAGTGGCCAAATATTTGCCTGAGTGCCATACAGGGTTTGCAGGATGGATCCAAGTGTATAATGGGCATATATCTCAAATCCATCTACTTCCTGAGTGACCTGACCCCAAATACACCCTAAAATGCCCATTATTTGCAATTTTAGCAAGATATTTGGGTTGGGTCGCTAGGGGAGTGGCGCAAATATTCACCTGAGTGTCTTAGAGGGTGTGCTGGATGCATCTGAGTGTATAATGGGCAAATATCTCACAATCCATTTACTTCCTGAGGGACCCGACCCCAACTACACCCAAAAATGCCCATTATTTGCGATTTTCGCAATATATTTGCGTAGGGTCGCTAGGGGAGTGGCGTAAATATTCGCCTGAGTGCCTTATACGGTGTGCTGCGTGCATCTGAGTGTATAAAGATAGGTCAGCAATCCTAAAATCCACTGACTTCCCGACTCCCGAGCAACCCGACCTCAAATACACCCCAAAATGCTCCTTTTTCCCGATTTTAACATAATATATGGGTCGGGTTGGTAGGGGAGCGACGAGAGGATTTGCCTGGGTGCCTTAGATGGTGCACTGGATGGATCCAAGTGTATAATGGTGAAAAATCTCAAAATCCATTTACTTCCTGAGTAACCCAGCCCCGAATACACCCTAAAATGGCCATTTTTCGCGATTTTAACAAGGTATTTGGGCCGGGTCGCTAGGGGAGTGGTGTGAATATTCACCTGAGTGCTTTTGAGGGTGTGCTAGATGCATCCACCTCGCGCCACACCAAAAATATCAAAATCCGCTCACTTTTTGAGCGACCCGACCGCCAATAAATGCCCTTTATTTGCGATTTTCGCAAGATATTTCGGTCGGGTAGCTAGGGGAGTGGCGCGAATATTCACCTAAGTGCCTTATAGGGTGTGCTGGGTGCATCTGAGTGTATAATGGTCAATTTGCATCGAACCCCTGGTGACCTGACACAAATATCTTGGCAAAATCACGAAAAATGGCCATTTTAGGATGTATTGGGGTCGGGTCATTCAGGAAGCGGATGGATTTTGGGATTTTTGACCATTACATGGTCCATCCAGTGCACCCTCCAAGATGCCCAGGTGAATATTTGCCTCAAACCTCTAGCAACCAGACCCAAATATCATGGCAAAATCACGAAAAATGGCGATTTCAAGATGTATTTAGGGTCGGGTCACTCAGGAAGTGGATGGATTTTGGGATTTTCAATCATTGCATGCTCGAATCCATCTGATGCACAATACGGAATGCCCGGGTGAACATTCCCTTTAAACCCTGAGCGACACGCAGCAAATGGTTTGTCAGGTTTACGACCTCCTTTTGCTTTGGGACAAATCCACCCTGCCACTCAGACTTGTACGCTATGACTAAATACGATTTTTTACTCTTAAGCTTTGCCCCTATAATATAATAATGTTTATAATTACATCTTCATTTCTACTTGCGCTGCCGGAAGCTGAGCTGGCTTGCTCCGCCAATCAGCAAGCTCGTCTCTGCTCCAACTGCTTATAACTGTTCGTGTCCGAGGCTCTTGAGGGCAAACGTTGTACTTGAAACCACGGTGGCGAAAAGAAAAGATCTTGTCGAATTGACGTACGGAAGAGGACCATAATATATTGATATCAGAAATCGTGTATAGCTCTTATTCGAGTGACTGTCTACTACAATACTCAGTATTCAGTCGAAAACATCTCAGCTTGTGAGCTGGAAAGTAAAGTATGATGAGTTTACAGTCAAGTGCGTTCAATAAGACGGCGTACCTGGCCAGTCAAGTGTTTGGTGTTCTCAAGGAGAGGCCGTAGGCCCGTATTCAACCTCAGACCCAAGACACTCACCTTTGGAGCAATACGTGTAGCCTGACATCCGCTGCATTGCTTCCTTTGCTGCTTGGTCATCGGCAGCGGGCAAAAGGCAACGCATTTTGAGTGCAACGGCAATGCTCGCAAATGCGCCGCATTCCACCCATGGAACTACGAATGGGCAGAAATTGTACTACTTTGAGTGGATTGAGGTAGTCCGCACACCTATGGATGGGATCATCAGGGACATCGACACATACTTTTAGCTTGAACTCACTCGAGTGCATACGCATGGATCGACTAATTCAAGAAGGCAACGGGTCTCAACTTATCCTCTGAAAAGGTGCAGAACTTTTACGTACCCGAAGTACCTTAAATCCAATTTCGGAGTCTTCGTTTCGAAAGCGAACGCAACATGTCCTCCGATTTGTGGCCATCCATGTAACCATGTGAGCAATAGTCCTCTCGATCTCCAGGGAGTGATCCTAGATGACGGGGAAACTTTGTGGCATCTGACCCCACCCAAGACTCAAGTAAGAATCGTTCAAAGGCGGAAATGGATGGCTTACAAAATAGCAGGAACCGAAAACATACACGAGCACAGAACCCTACGTTAGGGCTATAAGAGTTCTGGAATAATGTAATCAATAAATCGAGATTATAGGTGAATAAGAGCGACGGACTTGTGGGGAGTTGAAAGTTGCTCTTGAACCGCCACGTCGGTCGTCCATGCGAGTAATCTGTATCCATTGGCAGTCCGCCGATGTACTTGTGAAAGTACGGCGAGCCTACAAGGCTCGCAATAGCAAAATTATAGCATGCCGAGGGTCGAGTTATCGGGTTGCGAGCGATAGGCTGAAATGAGGGAAGGTAGGAAACGCGCAGCAAAGTTCTCCTGAAAGTCCGAGTTGAATATAATCAGTTTGTCGTCGAGAAGTTTAAATAATCAGCATTCGTACCAATACGGCACTCCTGGTTCATCGACGCCTCGTCACCTCGAAAATATTTCAACATCTGGATGGAGGTCTAGAGTGAATCAGAGCTCTGGTTGATATGTAGATGACCTTACAGCGTTTGCGCCTGGAGGTTTTGCTTAGCTGACAGCACTCGAAAACTTTGATCGTCTGCAAATCCGAAATCCCTCCAAGTTTAGTCCGAGTTCATGTATCGTCGCGCAGAAAGTGGGTGGGCATTTCGTGAGTGGGATGTTGTGGAGGACGAGGCAGAATAGGGACGATCTGGTTTATATGGCAGTATAAACAAACGTCTTTTTAATTGCGTTCACAAAGCCAGCTTTGTCCGTAGGCGAGAATCAGGTCGCATAACGGGAAAGCTTTGTCTCTATGTCATCCATGGGGCATTTCAAAGAAAGCCCCGAGCTCGAGGGTGACTCGGATTCTATAGGCGAAATTGGGACACGCAACGGTGGGGAAGTTTGCGCGGTGAGCGACCACCAGCGAGGTTTCAAGACCTAACATTTGAAATCACACCTGGGGTGATGCTAGTGTACATGTGTGCTTGTACAAGCTTCTCAGATTTCTTCCCGTTCCCGGACTCTAAGACTACGGAGACCACATTCTTGCATCGACAGGAAAGAGGTTTGTGGGTAGAGTGAATACAGCTGCAGCACGCCAACTAATAACGCGACGTCGTCTGGCACGCCAAGGCGGGCCGACTTGGTCTTTGGCCGTCTGGAGCACTTGAACGTGGCCCGACTCGGTGCCCTCGCGGCTGCAGTGACTTCCGGTAGAGAAAAAAGTGTTCGAGTGGAGTTTCAATCGGAACAGGATCAGTAAAAGACCAAGTGCAAAAGGTGGCTGACTGTGAAATGCCGAGCGTTGAGAGTTGATGGGTCCAGCCAGTCGGCTCTGTAGCGTAAAGCCACAGACCAAAAGTATGAGCGAAGAGCAGTCCGACAGTCACCTGTGACACGTCCGCGATTGCTAAATTCGGACAAGTCTTTCAGAATCATCAGATCAAGAATCTTGAAATGTCCGCAGATCTTCGCCGACGGCTCAGTGAGCTCAATGCCCAGATTTCGAGTCGCAGAGAACTCTTATGCGACCTCGAGTACCGTCGCGATGTCGTAGAGCGGCAGCTCAATACTGAGGCCACATTCGAGGTTACTACACTGCCTGTGGAGATCACCTCCAAAATCTTCCTCCTCTGCCTACCCGATATCTCCTTGGCCAGTCAAGAAATCTTCTATCCAGGATACAGGGCCATGACCCCATAGTTCTCAGCGGAGTTTGTCGCCAATGGAGAGATATAGCGCTCACGACTCCCCGACTGTGGTCAACGATTATCATATCTCTCGACCACATTGCCAGTGCTGTGATTTCACACTCTAGAGCGGAAATCTTCATGGAGCAGTGGTTGAACCGCGCTGCGGTCTTGCCGCTCACCATGGTCCTCCAATCAGCGAAGCCCCGTTTTCCGCTGAATCGTCTGCGGTCCATCATCCATCATTATTCCGACCGAGTCCAATATCTGGCCCTGGACATCGGTGAACGCGACATTCGTGAACTGGCACTTGATTCGAAGGGCTTCCCAAACCTACGACGGGCCACGCTGGACTGGGATGCACCATATACATTTGAAAGCGAAGTTCCCATAAAGGTTCTGGGAATGGCGACTACGCTTGATGGATTGCATCTACCACATGCTGTGCGGTATCCTTTGAAGCTGATCGCTCCGTGGTCGCAGCTGACCAGGTTTGAGGGTGAGATCGAGAACACGGAGCTGTTCGCCCTTGCAGTGAATCTCACAGAGGCCAAATGCTGTCTCGTCGCTGACGATGATGGAGACATCGTCGCCCATACATCCCTTCAGAGTCTGATTGTTACCGGAGAAAGTGCCGATATCCTTGCCCTCCTCACTCTATCCTCCCTGCGCTACCTTGACATATGCGGCATGCAAGACCATAACTCACTCCGGCGATTTCTCATACGGTCCTCACCGCCGCTGTTAACCCTTTGTGTTCGCGGAGAGATACAACTCCTTGACGAGTGGTACGACTGCCTGCCCCTCATAGGGAGCAGTCTCGAGAACCTCGAGATACACCATGTGTCCCACTCGGTCATGGTCCCGCTGTTCAGTGCAAATCGGAAGAAGAATCTCTTGATCCTCCCAAACCTCAAAGCATTGAGGTGTTGTGATGTGCAGAGAGACTCCGTCAACCTGGCCCAGGTCGTGGCTTTCCTTTATTCACGATCGGGCCAATTGCACTCGTTCCGGCTGGTTTGGGAAACCTCTCCTTTTTGGATGGCGAGCATATTCAACTAAATGGTTTTGGACCCGGACGCGTTGAAACCGCAGATAGCATCAGTGGGCATCTCGCCCGATTGGGGCAGTTGGGCATGGATATCTACCTAGGAACCGACACCAGAAAACTGGCATAATTATGATTCATGGAATATGACGAACACTTTAGTGCTTCCAGCAGTGATTTTATTGAAACGAGTTTTATTGAATGAAGCGCCAAGAAATACAATTCAGTGTGTTGAGACGAGAGCGACCAGGAAAGGAGCCAATAGCATGCATCTCTTCTAGGCTCGTTTCAGCCTCTATAGTCTAGCCTTCGTGATTTCTGAAGATAGTCGTTCAGACTATAGATCTCTTTTGGATCTCTTCATGCATTCTTCACGACGATCGACCGTCAGATCGGACCCTAGCACCTCCTTTAGGTGTTCAAACCAAACAAAGGAATAACTCACGGACGACAGCATTCTCTGGGTCACGCCTGACCATAGATCCAAACAGCAGAATTTATTCAATACATGAATACACCACTCGTAAACTCCCCCGAGTCGTTCCAATCAAATCCATGCAAAACCTGGTGATCGGCTGGGGTTCTCGAGGAAACTTGGAGGTAAACCGTACTTCGAAGAGATCTACTACAATCTACGGAACTCTCTGCTTATGCTTATTTCAGCCTTGATTATAATTAGTACAGTACCTCCGCCACACAGCGATCTGCTTACAAATATTTTACCATCAATTTCCTTGCTATGGTTTGTTTGTCAAACGTTCCCGCGGTTACGACTTTGGTGGCAAGTTTTTGAAAAAAAAAAAAACTTTTTCAAAAACCCATGGCCTATAGGGCCATGAGTGGATGAATCCTCAAATGGTTCTGTGCTCTACTAATAGCGCTCTCTCTTTGTAGTTTTGTTCAGATCACTTAAGCCCCACTCGTGTTCGAATCCCGCGTGGCGGTATTAAATTTTTTTGCTTTCTTCTTCCTTCTCAAACTATTTCGATGTCCTCGGCGCGGGTGGCTACACAGACATCGATGTCATTCAATAATATTTGAGAAATGAATATATTGGACGTATATACAATATTTTATCTATCGCAAAATCGTTGCAGACTGTAAACTAGACAGAGGCGTGGTACAATAATGTAACAATGTAAATATATATTAAATAACATTTGCTGGACAAACACACCTTTCAGATCGTGATGTGGAAATGCGCACTTGACGCGATGGCGTTCTTCCAATTCTTTTACAGAGAATCACCATTACCAACCGGATCACCTGCCCCTTAGTTGTCTTAATCGTTAAGCAAGCAGCAGCCTCGTTTGGTCGGAGGCGAAGACATTAGGTAAGAGTACAGTTGTCGATACCTTCGAAGAGGGAGTCGATTTCGATGGAGGAGGGTTCACTTGGCACGCTCCCAAGCGGTGCAGAGACGACGGAGGGCGCAGAGGTCAGAGCTAAAAAGGAACCTGAATAATGTGTGTGAGAAAGATCAATTTCAAGGATATACCCCGCGCCCCCCTGCGCGAAGTGGTTGACGACCAAAATCCCGCTCTCCCTCTGAAGCCAACCGCTGCTCCACAACTTCTCCTTCAGCAGGCCAAGGAGCACATTGAGCAGCTCGCCGCCAAAGTGTACAGCAAGCACGTCGAGCGCGGCGCACATGCGCAGATTCCACTCTGTCGACATCTCGTCTGCAAAGTCCTCATCGTCGAGATTGTAGTCGCCCTCGTCCGAGTCGACCGCCTCCTCGCCATACGCACCGATGCACGACTTGGGTGGCTGCGCAATGTTCGCGTCGCGCTCGAGCCCGTGCGACTTGGTGCTGCCGTAGTGGTGCGGCTTGATGTCTGTGTCCTTTTCTGGGATGGCCACGTCCTTCGCGTCGCCCTCGAGCCACAGCAGGTCGTCCTCGCCGTAGACCATGCAGTCGAGCAGTACGGGCACTGCTTGAATTCGGGGTCGCCTTTTGGTGTAGGTGTCAAAGATCAGTCCGCGGCATCCTCGCTGAAAAAGAAAGTGTTACGCACCCCGTCCATATCTCCGCCACACTCCACACCGCATTATTCAACGCGCGCTGATAAAATCATACTTGGGCTCCGGGTCCAGCTGCAGGGTCAGATCTGTCATAATCCCCAGGATATGCGGGTGCAGCACAAAGCAGCCCATCGCCATATTGCCCAAGAGAGCAGCGAGGTCTTGTGCTGATACTTGTCGAATGCGATGACAAGATTCTGCAGCACCGGCTCGAGGTACGGCGCGAGCTCGAGTCCTGGAGCATACCAAAGGCGCTGCATACGGCCTCTTAAACTGGCCAATTGCGAGGCTCCAGCTGGTCCAGAAAACCCACAGCATCCTGCCCAGCGGCATTGCGAATTATGAGGGGCTTGTCGTTGAAGCTTGAAGGCCTGGAGCTGCTTTGACAGCCTGGAATGGTGTGGATGCAGTCCTCCTGGGTCATTGCAGTGAGAATATAGGCCAGATATGCGATGTACTCGGTGCGCGCGTGAAGTAGGAGAAGACGGCAGACCGTGGGACAAATTTGCCGAAAATGTGACATAAGTTATGTCCGCATTCGGGCATAACTGGTGCCAGGGCACTGCACCATAGTCGCGGTCACCACAGCATGATTCTCTCTCCAAGAATTCTTAGTGAGTAGGTGAACGTTGGATTCTTTCGGCTCTGACTATCCCAGAGACGCACCAAGTCTCCATTGAAAATTTACCTGACGTCAGAGGATAAGTATCGAACCGTTTGTGAATTCACAGTGATTTCTGGGTACAACAAAGCGAAGTATGAGCTCAAATTTTGTTGTACCGTCTGTTTATAAGAGACTAGATTTCTGGGGTACCTCCGATATCAGGGACACTTGCACTCTCGAGTTTTGCGGTGAATATTTGTTGATACGGGACCACCAAGTCGGACCACGTTTCGTGCTCCAGACCAACTCCAGACGCTCCAACACCAACGTTGTTGGTTGACTGTTCTGTCTTTACTGCCGATTCAAGCTTTCGTGACCGTTTTTTCTTTATCGCCAGTCTCAGCGGCTGCGGGACCACGAAGTCGGTTCGTGCCCCAGACGGTCCAAGACGAAGTCGGCCCGCCTTGGTGCGCCAGACGACGTCGCCTTGTTAGATCTGCTCAATCCTGGGACTTACCGTTTCAAATTCAATCCATACAAAGCCAACCTGAGTTAGAGGCAATCGAATCGACCTGTTGAGATGAGGGCACGGCACCCGACTCGGGGCATAGGTTGTGCTACCACGGACACTTAAATACATTTGGCGTGTATCTACTTGAATTCTTGTTGCAGGTTTTCGGCTTCTCTCGTCCCAAGCCTCGCTTGTCGACATCTTAATATTTTGGGTCAGTTTGTTGCATTTGTTGCGATACTCAGAGCTAACAGCATTTTTGCAGCAGGAGGAACGCAATGGCTTCAACCCCACGCTCAAAGAAGGCCTGACTCGATGTCGGCCCGTCTCCTGGCCTGACTTGATGTCGGCCGCGAGTATTTTTAGTTATTCAGGGCCAGTCGCTTGTACTCCTTGTGGGCTCAGAACCACCAGCACTTCGCAGGTCAGGAAATTCCTTACCAACTGGTGCTAGATCCTCGACTCGGACCTTAGTTTGTGCACTAGAGGACGGACGCCTAGATACATTTGATCTGTAGCCACTTACTTTTTCCGATACGAACCAGGAATTACTGGAAGCAAGCAAAGCAAAGGAGGCGGTACAAGACCCGGAAAAAGCCCAAGGCAATCCACAATAGTAAGTTTCTTGCATTTGTTCTGATGCTCAAACTTAACAATCTTTTACAGCAGTGGGAGTAACGCACTTTGTTCGGAAAACAGCGAGGTAACCGACTCGGAGCACAGTTTGTCCTCCTGAACATTCTGTCTTGCGGACCAAGTCGGCGCGCTGTGGTGCGCTAGACGACGTCGCTTTGTCAGATCTGCTCAATCTTGGGAATCGATTCGGTAAGAATCCCGTTTCGAACAATCTATGCTGTCCTTCTACCCCCCTTCACGGCTTCCTCTCGCGGCTGTGCCAAGGCCCGACCCAAGACAGCGCACACGCAAGACTTCCTCTAGCGTCTTCTTTGCTCCCCCCCCCCCCCCCCCCCCCCCTTCCTTCAGGTTTGGTCTCGAGCCTAGAATAAAATATGACTCCAGCTAGTGGGTGATTTCCCATATGTGCAAATATTTGAAACATTGATGTCAGAACCCCAAGTAATATTCAAAGCCACTGGTTGAAAATGGTTAATACGTCCCTAAATCGAGACCGTTTGCTGACAAGCAAGATAAAATTTGGAGCACTAGCGTTCAAGAAACAGCTGGTATTAAACACCTGGAATGGCCTCCCTCTAGATTATGACTCTCTGCCGGAAGACTGGACCAATGAAGAGGGGGTTTTAGTGGGTATACAGCCTTTGACTGATAAAACTGGGATAGGATAATTTTTCACGGGCTGGAGTCCCGCACTGCGTTGAACAAAGCGCGTAATGGCATTTCCTCCTGGACAATTTCCCCAGCAAGACCTGGCTCAAAACCAGCAACACAAGCGGATGAGCTTTGATTGCTTCTGCAGACTGAGTTTCATTATCCCAAACGCTCCAAAAAAAAAGAAAAAAAAAGATTGATGTCAGCTCAAATTAAATTCGTCGAGGTTCACTGTTTGGTTCAGTTCAGAAGCCGAAGCGACTTGAACTACTTGTGAAACAAAAGAACAAAATTTCCGATATTCAAGAGTAGTTTGAAAATTCTGGAATACTTGCGACAGAGCTAGGTTCGGATCAAGCCTGCCGTTCCATTGCTTGCTGATGCGGGCTGAGTTTGGGGTCAAACAATGGAAGGGGCTTGTGCCAAGATGACGAAAAAGGGCAGGACCTTTATCGCGCTTTACAGCACCAGAGATGCCTCAAAATCCTTAACACTGGGGACAACATATGTTCATGGGAAGTAAACTTAGATTTCTGTCTGTTCAGATTTTTTATTTTGTGCCGAAATACTCGCCCCCTGGTCTCGCAAAGTCATGGTTCTTGAAGATTTTGCTCTGGAACATTTCCGAGGTTTTTCACTAACCAAGTCATCAGGAAAAAATCATAGGAGATAGAAACCTTCCCAGTTCGAGTCTCAAACTGAATGCATCAACAGTTTTGGGCTTCAAATGCGTTTGAGGGCACAGCGAGAGATAAGAAGGAAAATGATGGCTGAGATCACTGGGATCCCAAGTCACGGCGTGACATTGGGCGCTGCCAAATCAAGCTGTCACGCTGTGACCAAGCTTACTGCGATGTAAATCAAATGTAAATGGCCGCTTGCAAAACGATGAAGCTCTGGTTTAAAATTCTGAGTAAGCAGATAAGAGTTTCCATGGTGTATCCATAATCTGAGTCCATAATATGTGCAAAAATCGACTACTCATACGCCGAATATGACTGACTGGGTCAAGAATTGATGGGAGAAAAATGAGCAGGAACCAACAGGAATCGCAACTTTCAAGGCATTGCAGAATATTATACAGGTACCTCTATGGCATTTTAATGCTTATTTCCCTCAACATTTCCATTGCACAATTTGTGCCGCCATCTGCTACAATAGCAGAAAATGAGTTAGAAGATCCTCGCTATTTTGGTCACTTTGTCCCAAGTCTCTCTCCGAGAATCACCGGCGCGCCGGTGCGGAGAGAGGCTTGTTCCCAACCTTGACAGCCATTGACGTGATCAATGCCTCAGCCAAACAGGACCACACTTTTCTTCGCATAACCGCACACCAATTCTCTGGCGCGCCGGACAGAACTTTTATATTGTCTTCGTGCCTGTGAATTGAGACCCATACAATAATGGAGACGAAGACACTACCCGGTATGTTGACCGCCCTCCTCACCTTATACTTGGGCTAAAGTCAAGACAGACCCACCCTCCTTGCAGCATGGTGTGGATCTTTTAGCGAATAGGAATGATCAAGGTTTGTGTGGCCAACCTTGCTCTTAGGATTTCTGTTAATACTGCCCAGCGAGACTCGGTCCATTCGACGGCAGGGTCGCTGCACATATTGAGATGTCCGTACCGTGTTTTGTTACCTCGAACGCACGTTACATCCCCGCCTTGGCGCCGAGCCTTCCCGACAAGTTGTTCCTTCGTCGGGACATGCGTTATGGGCCCGATGACCCTACCTTGTGGCCGCAGCAATATAGCGACATCTTCTGTCACATGGGGGCGATCCCTAGGAAACCGACGACTGAGAAGGGGAAACAGACTTTGGGCATAATGTGGTGGAACCCGGAGAGAGCAGATTTTGTGTGCCCAACATCTGGCATGACCGTTACACGTGGGTTGGGCAAACTGAGCCACTGCCAATGCATTCGACTCGCAGAGCTGGTTAATAGGCTTCTGGATCAATACAGAACATACGCGGCAAGCCTTGCTGCGCCTGCTAAAACCATCGCATTATTTCCTCAACTCACTCAAAACCTCATCCTCGGATTAGAGCGACTCCAAAGTGTCCCGTCTACATTTGAACGAATGATAGTCGAAGTTACTTGCTTGCAGCGCTCTTATCTTGAGCTGCAAGGCCTCCTCACATATATGACAATATACAAGCCCCGAATGGAGGACCCTGACGCTGAGCTCGGTTTGCCGGACGATTGCATGGGTGTCTTCACATCGGACCCAAAGGTAGCCCAGCAATTTCGTGCGGCCCGGTTGCCTTACTGGTTTTTACGGCCTTTGTCGGCCTTCCATCAGGAAAATATTCTGAGGGTTGTGACGCCGCTCGATCCAGCGCAATTTCTTGACCTGGAGCCTGCTCCCGGGTATTCCCCCATTTCTGTGGGGTTAAATATCGAGCACCGGATGCAGTCGTTGCATCTTTGTACCGGAAACACCCCGTGGTACAAAAACCCGTTCGGTCTGTCGCGACCCTCCGTCCAGATGCCACAAAACGCGGTGCACTCTCAAGGTCAGCGCTCCAATCGGTCGCATGAGCAGGACGGCAACAGCAATCGGGTGTCGCCATGTAAGTAAGAATCGTTCTTTATCTGTTGCCGGTACTGATCGCATGCAGACGCTGCGGCCAAAAGACTTAAAAAAGAGACTAAGGCCTTGCACGGCCCTAACCCCAACGCTCAGGTGGAACGCGATAAGTTTGTACTTTTTGACAGCCCAGACATGCCAATTGCCATCGATCGCTGGGCGCAGGCACTCTCTACCGTTGACAGAACCAAACCACCTTCTTGCGGTCTCAGCGTTCAGAATGTTTACGTCCTGCCGGAGCCTGCTTTGCTTGTGTCGCCAAAAGATGATGCACGTCGGCAGCTGTTCCTATATCATTACCAGCTGATACGGGACGCGTTATTGTATCGTTTGGGAGTTCCATCGGATCCCCATCGCCCTCTTTCGGCTCAGGAATGGCGGGATGTGCTGCTGGGAAAAGTTCGGAAACAGGGGAAGGCCGGGTCGAGGGCAGAGCGGCGCAGCGTCTCTATCGAAGCGATCCTGGGCCCGCTATGCGCGCGTGTGGTATCGATGAAATGAACGACTTTGCGACGGACCCCGCTTCAGTCCCGCGTACGACCCGAAATCGGGCAAGGGAGCTGCTTTGGGAGCTGGCCGAGATGAATTTCCGATTTGAGTTGCTCGCTTTGGATGCACGCGCTTCGGGGCTCGACCAACCCGACGCATGCCGAGAATGCTTCCCCAGCCGCAACCTCGTCGGCGTGGATCTCAGCGAGAGCAAGCTGGGCTTTGCCCACATCGCTTCCATCCATCGACTCCCCTACCTTCAGCGCCTTGCGGGCCTGATGCTCGCCTGGACACTGCGTCCTCGTCCAGGCGTCATCAGTGAAGCTCAAACACGCTCTGAGTGGCCAACTTCCAAAATTTTCGAGCTAGAAAGTGCAGTGGCGGAGTATTATACAAGAAGTTTTTATGATCTCTTTGGTCGAGCGCCTGTCATCCCAATGCGCTTGAGCCACGAATTCGGCACATAGGAAAGCAGCGACATTGCAATCTATACAGACGCCTTCCACTCTGGCGCATATTGGTATGCACTAAAGTGATGCATGATTGCATCGTTCTACCTGCGTTCTGCCAGTGCCTTTGCTCTGCTCACGTCAATTATCCAATGAATTTCAACCTAAACAACAAACCAATTTGTAGTATATATTAAATAATGTCTTTGGAACCAATCTTCTCGGATAAGGAGAATATATTAGCTTTTTGGTCGCGCAAGGAAATTCCGAGGATTCAAGATACCTCACGATGCCTCAGGCAGCACTAATGAAGAGCTTTACATAATTATGACTCGAAAGTCATCTAGCTTAGGTGTAGGTCATCCAGCAACTTGTCCAAGTGCTTGTGACGCTCCCGACAGGCGCGAAGCAGGGTGGCCAAGCGTTGGGCGATTATCTGCTCAGCCTCCCACTCCTCCTTTGTCCAAATTCTTCCCGATCCCCCCATGCCTGAACAAAATGAAAATTTGGAAGAGTGATGGGCGGCAGCATACCTTCAAGGCCACAGATACGGTTGTAAGGTGCTCAATGGCCTGCACACTATATTGGCTTAGTTTATACGTAGGTTTTGAAGAGTGCGTACAACGTCAAGATTTTGCATACATTGGGCAGCCTTGTCGTTAATCTCCATGGCGTGAGAGTCGGGGTGGTCAACAAAAAGCCAGTCGGGGTCCTAAGGCGTAGTGAATCTGAAATTCATATCAAGATCGGAGCTGGACGGCGTACGATTTGTTCAAATTTTGCCTGGGGATCGAAGTGGGTGGTCATGGTAAATATGATCGCCCACTTCAAGCTACCGTTTTCGTGTTATACCCATTTTCAAGAAAGCCGTTTGTGTCTCCTCTACACCTTTGTCACTACTAAGAATTGATTGTCAGTGTCATTACCAAGGACAAAGCGGCATAGCATGAACGCACACCCGGGTCCAAATATGGCATCGGTTTTGTGGCGGTAGGCCCGGATTCGGTTGGCCTTTCACGATGAGGAGGCCTCGGGAGGAGAGTATCGACACATGTTGCAGTACACAGGCAGGCAACGGGATTAAGAAAGTGCTAAGATTTACAGGTTTGAGTCCTGCTTGAGGCAAACTTGGTTTTTGGGCAAAAAGGGAGGACTCAAGTAAGACCCAAACCTGGTTGGTTTGAGTCAAATGCTATGCGTTTGTCGCCAAACTTTTGATCCACGTGCTGATAGACATGTAAGCCTCCCGAACGCGCCTAGGTACCGCTCCCCGCCTTCGCCTGCCCCTGCTTGCTTGTATTACATTAAAACCCATGGGAATTACAAGATAATGCATTATTTCATTGTATATACACAAGGACATAAGCAGTGTACATAAAAGCTCCCGTGAGATGGAGAAAGTTGGGAGGACTGACCGGTATGCCAACGCACAGACTTGAAGAGTTTGGGGAGCAAGTAAAGACTTAGAAAACCACGGGAGGGAGGATTGAGGCAGGAAACATTTGACAAAGAGGCCTTGCTTGCTTGATACCTTCATTGGCCGGCCTGGGAATTGCGCGACATTTGACGAGCCAAGAGCGGAAGGAAGTCTTGAAGCTTGAAGAGGTTGATGTGTTACTGTCAACGCAGACCCAAAAGTAGAGGTAGAGATTTTTTCGAATGCAGTCTGCTACCCAAACTGGGTAGGCCTCTAATGTGATATATCGCGATCTTTATACATCGGGTTTTCCTCTAATTAGAAGGCGCGATATATCACTCTGGACAAAAAAAATCGGAGAAAAGTGTACAGCTGATTAAATATACCTTAATAATGGATGAGTTGAAGTTAGGCAGCGAATTTGTTGAGCAAAGCGGTGCAATTGGGGAGTAACCAGTAAGTTAGAAGAATACTGCAGAGCCCGCCAACACACTCTTCTCGTTCATAATTTAAAGGAGTCGAGGCTTGGTAGAGCTTCAAAGGGAAGATCTCGTCTCTATAGAACAAAGGTAACTCGAAATCAATACACCGTCTTGAAGCAATGCAATTTATGATCTAAAACACATCAGTTTTGAATTCGGATCAGTGAACAGTAGCAACATACTAGCCCAGTCCAGTCGCTGATGGTCTGTAGTAAAAGTAAGATAAAAAAAGTAACCACCATGGATTAGTGCGCCCACCTTTCCCGCAATATGTTGTGGCTTGGCACCGACCACACATGTTCCGTTGATCTTTCAGCATCATGGGGCTGTGAGTTCCACAACCCGTGGCATGACAATGTTGATCAAATACGCCACAATGTGCCCAAGGTACATAATCGAGGAGGGACTGAGTTAGACAAATCTTCATGTTTGGGCCTGGGGTGGCTCGGTCAATTCGGTCAAGCTTATTTGTCTCCATTATGCTGAAAAGAGGTCAATAACTAAGCCGAGCGCCGGATATAGGACTACTTGCAGGTCGGTGAGGTATATGATATCTTCATCAATCTTGGGGCCGGCGAGGTATATGGCACGCTAGGCGCAAAAAGGTCATAACGTGAATCAACCTACAAGTCAGAACACGGACCTCAAACATACTCCTAGCTTGAACGGCTCGCTTGGAGTGATTTTTGGCACACAACATCCAACGCTCGACTTCGTGCCGCGTTCGCTTGGAGATTTTTCGTACACGGCGGAAGATCAAAGCGTCTAGATAGTACAGTTAGAGTCAGAAGGAAGCAGGCGGTGGGGTGAACTTACACATCATAAGATGCGACAGGATCTGCAAACACTGGAGCACCGCCGTGGAGGCAATCTGAAGCTATGTGAGCGATTTAAGTCCAAGTCCAAGGGGAGCAACACAAATTGTACATCGTCAGATTCAACATTGACTTGGATCAGACGCTCAACATAGTTAGCATAGAACCAAGCGCCGTTTGCTTGAATGTACTTGGCGAAGTACGGAGTTTGGACGACCAGGAGGAGGACAGCCCCATAGCAGCCACCTCCGCCAAACCATTCACAGGCGGCAACCAGGGGGGGTAGGAAGCGGGATGAAAAGTTTGACTAATGAGAAAATTCAGTTGGGATCGGAATACAAAGCGGTAATGGTACGAGGGCGATCATCAAATTGTCGTGGTCATCTCCTCTGGCATCGCCCATAAGTTTCATGAAGATTTCGACCTGACAGGTTTCGGAATTGAGCAACGCTAGAGGTGAAACTTACTCTGTATTCAACGGCCTTTCTGTCTCTGTCGCTCAAGTGCTTGAACGCGGTGGCCTCCAGAGCCAAATCTTCTGCGAGCCGGGTTGCGAGCCGGGTTGCAAGCTCGGTGGGTGTAAGAGTCGGCATGTGGAGTTTGGAGTATAGGAGAGGGAGGAGAGGATCAACTTGAGAACAAAGAATCGGACGCTCATGTTAAGAAAAAGACTCCGAAAGGAATCCGAGGCAGGACAAAGAACTCGTTGCGACCTATTGGGGCTATCACTGATCTTGCGAGGCACGGGTGAAGTTGAATGCTGGCCCTCGGAAAGAGAGAAAGTCTGTGAGTGAAATTCTCGTCTGACGACTACAATGAGCGCGCATGCTGTCTTGAAAATTAGGTCTAAAGGAAGCCTCAAGGACCTTGCTACGCGCGCATTCGGGTTCAATGTACCGGAATCGCAAGCGCGACCGATTTCCAAGGAGAAGACCGGGGAAAGAGAGAAAAGTAGGAAATACTGCAGTAATCCGACCACCTGTGACCAAAGCTTTCAACTGTTATCTCTCGGCGATCATGGGGAATTTCCCATAAATGGCAAGCCGGCTAATGCCGGCCAAGAAATTTTCGCTTTTTTGAGCCATTTTGGATTGATTTTGGACCAGAAATTTCGACTGTCATCGTCACCTAGGCCCCAAGTGTTCATTTTTCAGGCCCCGTCGCCTGTCACCTGAACACTTGGGTCGGATTACTACAGTAGCTGTAGAACGTAACTCGAACAATACAAAGTACTTGTGGTAGATCGAGTTTCGTTACTGAGGCTCCGGGTGGTGCGTATGGAGGTTGTACCAGCGCAGAGCCAGTGAAATCTTTAGCGCAAAGCCATAGATTTGGAACCAACATTTATTGGTTTGCGAGTGAGTGGTTTGGGCGCTTAATTGGCAACAACATACCACAACAAAAAGATTGATGGCAGAAACTTTGTAAGCACACGCTTGCTGTTGACACGTCAAAACAACAAGCCTGCTTCAGAATCTGGCGCTCACACACGCCGACGCGACATAAGCCAGCTGGCGAGTCAGCGGGAGTCCACTCCGCAGGGAAACGATACAAAATTCGCGGCAAAATTCTGGAGGACCGACTCGGAGCATAGCTTGTGCTCCTGACGACGTTCTGCCTTGCGGACCAAGTCGGCGCGTTGTGGTGCGCCAGACGACGTCGCCTTGTTAGATCTGTTTAATCCTGGGACTCGATTCAGTTGAAACTCCCGTTTCAAACTCGATCTGTAGGCACTAACCCGACTTTACAGGCAATCCAATCGACCTGTTGACGACAAATGCTGGAGGACCGACTCGGAGCATAGTCTATGCTCCTGACGACGTTTCGCGGACCAAGTCGGCGCGCTGTGGTGTGCCAGACGACGTCGCCTTGTTAGATCTGCTCAATCCTGGGACTTACCGTTTCAAATTCCATCCATACAAAGCTCACTCGAGTTAGAGGCAATCGAATCCACCTGTTGAGATGAGGGCGCGGCAGCCTACTCGGGGCATAGGTTGTGCTACCACGGACACTTAAATACATTTGGCGTGTATCTACCTGAATCCTTGTTGCAGGTTTTCGGCTTCTCTCGTCGTCCCAAGGCTCGCTTGTCGACATACTAATATTTTGGGTAAGTTTGTTGCATTTGTTGCGATACTCAGAGCTAACAGCATTTTTGCAGCAGGGAGGAACGCAATGGCTTCAACCTCACGCTCAAAGAAGGCCTGACTCGATGTCGGCCTGTCTCCTGGCCTGACTTGATGTCGACCGCGAGTATTTTATTATTTAGGGCCAGTGGCTTGCATTCCTCGTGGGTTCAGAACTTCGCAGGGTCGCGCACTTCAGGAAATGGGCAGTTGTTGACATATTTTCTTATCCTGGGTAAGTTTCTTGCATTTGTTGCGACACTCAGACCTAACAGCATTTTTGCAGCAGGGAGGGAACGCAATGGCTTCAACCTCACGCTCAAAGAAGGCCTGACTCGATGTCGGCCTGTCTCCTGGCCTGACTTGATGTCGGCGCGAGTATTATTATTTAGGGCCAGCCGCTTGCATTCCTTGTGGGTTCAGAACTTCGCAGGGTCGCGCACTTCAGGAAATGGGCAGTTGTTGACATATTTTCTTATCCTGGGTAAGTTTCTTGCATTTGTTGCGACACTCAGACCTAACAGCATTTTTGCAGCAGGGAGGGAACGCAATGGCTTCAACCTCACGCTCAAAGAAGGCCTGACTCGATGTCGGCCTGTCTCCTGGCCTGACTTGATGTCGGCGCGAGTATTATTATTTAGGGCCAGCCGCTTGCATTCCTTGTGGGTTCAGAACTTCGCAGGGTCGCGCACTTCAGGAAATGGGCACGCACACCCGCGCCGACGCTTTCCCCAGTCGCTCACACCGTTCTTCCTTGCTTTCGTCCTCGCTCCCACTGTTTTCACCCACGTTTGTTTATGAGGTGTGCGATATATTGCCATCTGACCATCCCGTTACTGACGGTCTTCAAACAGCTGGGTTTGCGTATTCAGTTAGGACACGGCAAACGCGGGCTTCGTTATCGTGGATTCGCACTGTATGAGGGTAGGTGTCGCGGAGCAGCAGAAGAATATCATCGAGCGTGGAAATAAGCTACGGCGAAAGCTCCTCACAAGGATGGATGCGCAGGTGCTTTTCATTCCCCACGTTGCCCTGCATCGAGCTCGCAAAAACAAATCGGCGACGCAGGCGCAGCCGGGGATCCTATAGCACATGGCCCTCTGGATGCCTTCGGATATCAAGGGACGCGTCGAATGCGACACCGAGCTGTATGAGTATGAGTTCCGGCGCACGAGGCCCTGGACGACCTTCGACATGAGCTTCTCATCCGCACGTACCTGTACAAGGACCGGTTCGCGCGCGGGGTCAAGGCCAACACCCGAAGATCACGACGGTCGAGGAAAAGAATCGGCAGTCGGCGGCTCGTTATCGAGCGGCACGAAAGGCACTGGTGGGGCTGGGGAAGCTGCTCAAGAAAACGGAATGGGAGAGCACCCTGCTGCCGTTGGCGACGGAGGACGTGCTGGGAATGCCGCGCGCGCTGTTGCGGGATCCTGAATGCAAGAAGTGGTTGATGAAGAAGGGCCCGGAGGCTCGGAGAAACGCGAAGAAGGCGGGGGAGGAGGCAAGGCTCGCCAAGGACGAGTTCATCAGCATGGAGAGAGCGGCGATGGGGGTCCTCCCCGAGGAGGAGGAGTATTTAGCCGCTTTGCCGGAGGAGAAAAGGTGCGGGGGAGGACGAGCAGCCGGTCCGGCCAAGACCCCCTCCGCTGTTGCGTGTTCGCGAAGGCCATTGAGAATGATTGACTCGGGCCTCTGCAGCTGCACGGCCGCCGCGCGTCGTCAAGCGCCGCTGCACCGCTGACTCGGATTCCCGCCCCTGCTCCTTTTCCACCGAGTCGCGCGCGCCCCAGCGCCTAGGTCCGAGCGCGCGCACTTCCCTCCGACCCTCCTGCACCCCCGTCAACGCCCCTGCACCCGTCCGCGCCGCCAGCGCCGCTGCACACCGACTCCCGCCCCTCCCTCTTCGACCGACTCGCGCACGTGCCGTAACGCCCAAACCCGAGCGCGAGCACCTTTCCCCTACCGTCCCGCATCCTCACCACCGTCCCGTGAGGCCGCACGGCTTCGAGGGGCGCGGAGGGTGGGGGGGATGGTTGAGGTGCGGACGGGCGGGGACTTCATCCCGAACGCCCCGTGGGGTGCAGCGGGTGCGGGGGATGGTCGAGGGGCGGGCGGGCGTTCCCAAACGCCTGCGGGTCGGGCTTCATAGGGGTCAGAGGGCGCGGGGATGGTCGATGACCGAGGCGAAGACGGACGTCATCCCGAACGCGGGCGTTCGGGATTCGAGAGGCGCAGCGGGCGGGCGGGGACTTCATCCCGGACGCGCGGGTTCGGCTCCGAGGGCGCGGAGGGCGGGGGGATGGTCGAGGTGCGGGCGGGCGGGGACTTCATCCCGAACGCCCGCGTTCTGGCTTCGTGGAGTGCGGGGGATCGTCGGGCGGGCGCTGCACTTCATCCCGAACGCCCGCGTTCGGGATTCGAAAGGCGCAGGTGGAGGGACATCGAAGGGGCGGGGGGGCGTTCCCAAACGCCTGCGGTCGGGCTTCGTAGGGCCCAGAAGGCGCGGGGATGGCCGATGACCAAGGCGAAGACGGACGTCATCCAGAACGCGGGGTTCGGGATTCGAAAGGCGCAGCAGGCGGGGGGACGTCGAGGGGTGAGCAGCCCTACGCCCGGGCTAGCGTAACGGCCAGGGTATGCCCCAAGAGCATGGGCGGGTCGATGTGGGTGGAGTGCGGTGGTCGTAAGGGAATTGGGAGTCGGGGGTCGTGACATCCCGTCGCCCCCGATCGGGCGCTTAAGCTTCCTCTCTGCTCTCACCAGCGTCGTTCCTCTTCGACCGCTTGCTCTTGGACTTGGGACGTCGTTCCTCTTGGACTTCGTCCCTTTTCGACTTCGTGCTCGTTGCACTTTGACTATGTGAGTCCATTACCAACTGGACTTACCTCGCTAACGCTATGCTATAGGCCAAAGGCTCAGCAGGAGCCCGGTAGGAGGGAGCGTCGACGCCGTAGAGAGTTGGCGGCAATGTAAGTCAGTTCCTTTGCATTTCTTTTTGCTAAAATCATTTTCCAGAACGCGGATCCGCGACCCGATCGAACAATGCCTAGCGCATATCGCGACACCCCGCCACAAAGACCACGGTGGCGAATTATATACCGTTTTTCGCATCGAACGCGTATTTTGTGAACGACTTCAGCTCGAAATCGACAAGCTTGAAGTCAAAACTGGGTATTCGATCGACACACTCCGCCGCCAGTTCGAGTACCGTGAAAATTGTACGGGGGTCGAATTTATATGGTGTTACAAGTACACCTGCGACAACGTGAAGCTTCTCGGTATTTTTTTTTCTCTTCCACTTACGTTTTTCTAACTAAAACTGTAGAGCGATTGGTGCACTTGACGCTACGCGCGCGCGGCGCCGCCATCGCGCCTTATCCATGCCCGGGGTGCGGAGTCAAGCACCGGGAATTTTACCTCGACGCAGCGGCAGGGGGGATTGATGGTGTATGCGAAGTAATTGAGTTCTGGCTGGGTGCTTTGGGTCAGGCGATTGATCGGTAAGTCCTTCAGCTTTTTCTTATTTCTTTTGCTTATAATATTTCAGAGCTGTGATTGAGCCAATTGAGTAAATAGCCAATAATGTAGTGTAAATAAGCGAACGCAGAGCGTATGCATAACGAATGGTGCGTTCAAGTAAATGAATTCACGCCGGTTCTTGACTAACAAATTTACAGGCAGGGGACGCTTTGAAATTATGACGATGTTAATAAATGCAAGCGATACAGTAATGGGCTTTTTGGTAAATCTTGAACAAAATACCCAGCACGTTTTCACTGATCGTAGTACAGGCAGCACGCCGGCTTTTACCAGTATGGGAGCTACATGGACTACGACGGGCAGAACTTCGGCACACGGTCCGAGAGGCTGAAGATCCCTCCATTCGACGGGAGCTTGCATATCGCAGGGCTGTCCTTCGCGCCATTGGAGATGCGTACCCGCAAGGATGAAATCCGTGCGGCGCTAATGAAGCGGGGTAAGCGGTTTCAGACTATGCGGGGCCAGTGCCACGGCGAATATACTGGCGTGGCGATCGAGGAAGACGAGGAGAAGGACAAGAAGTTCAGCGTACGTGCTATCCATGCCATTTATCTCGCGAAGCTGACCTGTCGGCGCCTCAGATTAAAAGCCGTGTGATGATTGACGGGACGTCGTATAATCGCATGTGCGCCGATTTTGCATGGGAGGCCTCCGAGGATGAGGAAGCGGCTGAGGCACTATTTTGGGCCGAGGACAGTCTCTCTGCGGAAGAGTTCGCGGCGTTCAAAGCCAAGCAGGCGGCGGAGAAGGCCGCACGAGGATTAACCGACGAAGAGACCTTGCTCGCGACGAACGTCCTGCGGGGCTTCAGCTTCGCAGATAAGAAGTGGTTCCAGTTGTTCATCGAGAACTTTTCCGAGATCGTCTGGAATGAGGTGTGTTGTGGACCATCTGCCTCGCGCGCCTCCTCGCTGATACATCTGCGACCTAGGCCTCCTTTGACCGCCTGGTGCTTCCTGAAACTTCAAAGACGCTCATCCGGGCGCTGGTGTCCTCTCACTTACGGGCCCAGGACAGCAAGTTTGACGATATCATCAAAGGCAAAGGATGAAGACTGGTCACCGTCCTACACGGTTCGCCTGGTGTGGGCAAGACACTCGCATCTAGAACAAGAGTTGACGCGGATCTTGGATCTCGCTCATACGTGGAATGCCATTGACGAGGCTGACGTTTTCCTGGAGAAGCGGACGCTGACGGATGTTCACCGGATGTTCAGCGAAATGCTCTCGTCTCGGTCTTCCTGCGACTGTTGGAGTACTACGAGGGTATCCTGTTCCTGACGACCAACCGAGTCAACACTGTGCGTTCGAGTCCCATTTTTTATTGCACTCATTTACTCACCCGTATACGCGGCGGTGATCTTGCAGACGTTAATTCCACGGGACACCCCCGGTAAGTAATGGTAAGTCATTTATTATAGATAAATCTATGTATGTATCTACACTTGATAATATATGAGATATCTTCCAAGGACGCAAAGATTAGAAACGCGGCAAAATTTGAGCAGGGGACCGTTTTCACTCCACATTTCGAGTTTTTCAGTGAAAAAACTGGTGAAAAATGTCCATTACACTTTTTTTCACTGAAAAAGCAAGTGAAAAACTTGAAACTTTTGCAGCACTTTTTGCCTTGTTTTAAAATTTTCACCTCGAAAACAAAAAAGTGGTGAAAACATTCTAAGTTTTTCATTTATGTTGTAAACGTATCCAGAAAAACGATTTAAATTTCGCACTGAATTTTCACTGGAAAACTTCTAAATACTATCACTGGTTGAAAAGAAAAAGTGGTAAAAACATTATAAGTTTTTCACTTATGTTTTCAGTGAAAAAGTGGTAAAAACATTACAAGTTTTTCACTTATGTTTTCAGTGAAAAAGTGATAAAAATATTATAAGTTTTTCACTTACGTTTTCAGTGAAAAAAGTGTGAAAAATAATGGGTGTTTTTCACTGAAGAACTTGAAATGTTCAACCAGTGTACTCACATATCTAAATAGCAAACGGAGTTTAAAACAATTGATTCAAGTTTTACACGCTGTCCTGTATCAAAATGCAGGTTTGAAAAGGTTGAATAACTTGTTCCAGGTTTCAAATTTCACATCACGACACAATCAATGTTTTCAGAAGTATTTTATACTTTCTTCTACTGAAAATTGTTCTGGAAACACTTGCATTTTAGTGAAAAATGTGAGATAAACTGGGTAATGTCTTGCTGTGAATGTTTGAAGAAAATTTTACATTTTTCACGTTGATTTCCAGTGGAAAATGCCTGAAAATGTTTTGAAGTTGTCACCTGTATTTATGCCGAAAAACACAAGAAAAACATGGTAATAAACAATCTATCTTCTTCACCACATTCTTCAGTGAAAAAAGTGCAGCAAAAGATGATGAAAAATGTTTGAAAACATGGATTCCTGATTTCCAATTTTACACTATTTTTCGTTGGACATTTTTCACACATTTTACTATCCTTTTTCAAGTGAAAATTCGGGTGAAAAAAGTTTTGCATTTTTCACACATTTTACTATCCTTTTCCAAGTGAAAATTCAGGTGAAAAAAGTTTTACATTTTTCACACATTTTTCTTTTCATTTTCCAAGTGAAAATTCGGGTGAATAACCTTTTGCATTTTTCACCAACATTTTCGGCTGAAAATGTGTGTGAATTATTGGTACGACACTTTCTGGAGAAGTCATAAATTTTCTTTCAAAATTTTCAGTCTGATTTTGAGTCAGAAAAGTACTGGAAAAGTATTTAAATTTTTCACTGAAAAAAAGGGTGAAAAAAAGGGTGAAAAATAACACATGTTTTTCACCAATATTTTCACTGAAAAACTCGAAATGCTCAACCAGTGCCTGATAGAATCTATGCAGACCAGAATATCTATGACCATAGTTTTGCTTTACTCAATATTGCTGAAATTGATGTTTCTCTTGGTGCTCCAAAGGATGATGTGCAGAGGAGTTGTGACACAGCAAAAAGAATGTTCAACACAACTGGATTTTCCCCTGGAGTGGTGATGTGTGAGACAATTCTTGCGGATTTGTACCTGAGGGAAGGAAATATGTTGAATGCAAAGAATCTCTTGAAAAGTTGCATTAGATCATCATCAGGGAACTCTGATATCATATCCTACTGTCTGGAGCGTCTTGGCAATGCAAGTCGCTGGGGTGCTCCCAATTTAATGTCCAAATGGACAACAGTGTTTCTTGTGCATTCTGTCAGGCGAAAAGAGAGGCTTGGAATCTACAAAGCTCTTGAATTCTTTGGAGATGTCTTCCTTGCTCAGGGAGATGAGCATACAGCTACCAGCTTATTCACAGTTGCCTTGGATGGATTTACCAAAATGGGTGTTCATCGCAGCAGAGCAGAATGTATGATTAGACTTGGAGATATTTCCAAAGAACATGGAAACCTGCTCAAGGCAGTGGAGCTTTGGGGCACAGCAAGACCACTGTTTGAACGGTCATCACAGGTCAAAGAAGTCAAACATGTTGATGAAAGGCTGACTAGTGTCAGTGAACATGTGCTGGAGCAACACAGGAAAAACTTGGCTCGTCTTGCAGAGCTCAGTGTACCTTCTACAGCTGTAGAGGAAATGGATGGTATGTCTGATATTGAAGACATGGAGGGACTGGGATTAGATGACGAGAAAGAACTTGATCTTGTTGCAGTCTAAATTTTAGTGTTTAGGTTGCATCAAATTCCTTTGGAGATGATCTATGCAGCATATTTATGTTTGGCTGGTCAGAATATGTAGGCCCAAGGGGGTTCGGGCCGGTCAAGCCGGGGCCTAGGGCAGGGAGGGTGGGTCGGCCGTCAGGCCAGAAAAAAAAAAAATGGACCTGTCGGTAAGTGGGTTGGAATGGCTCCAATTTGCTTCCAGATGCCGTCAGAAGGTCTCAGAAGTCTAGGCCATAAATTGATGAAACTCAGCGCACACAGTACACATTTTAGGTTTAGTTGGCATTTATCAGCTGAGAAACCGGATTTTCGAGCCACAAACTGCGATAGGATGATTCGAAAATTGTTAATAATTTCCTGGGCAGCTTTTCGAAGGTTCAAGGTAGCTATTAGCATGGTGGGCTAGGTGGGTATGCCTATTTGCCATCACTGGGGTGAAACCTGAGCTCATCACAAGGTTTTGAGTCATAACCAAGTTATTTGTAGAAGGATAAGCTGTTTCTGGCTCAGTAGTATTAAATATGGCAGTTTTGGTTCAATTTTTAGCTGTCTTCGGCACTCGCCGGAGCAAACCACGTGAGAAATTACCCGATTTGGACGTCACGTGGTAGGGAGGGTCCCCGAGAGGGTCTTTTTGAAAAAATATGGCCTAAGTGGATTTTTTGTCAGATTTGAACCCCCTTGTGTAGGCCTGTACTGTAGTTTTTCATTCAATTAGTATGGTCACCTGTCACACGCCCAAAAATCTACGAAATTTTTCGTAAGTCACTGCGTCACAGAGCGTTTTTGGCTTAGCCGAGAGATGCCCGACGGATCAATTTGCCAAATGGGGACCGCATACGAAAGGTCCAGGTCAATTGCGATATCACACCCCAAACTGCCTTACAAATTGAACGAAATACTACAGTATTTAGTTTGAAATGAATGGATTTATTTATCTGTACAATGAGCAACTCGAAGACTTCGGTAGGCGGACTGGTCGCCGTTCGATTTCACATCAACTAATCAGGCGCTCTTGTGTCCCCTTGTTTGTTCCAGAGGCTATCACCTTCGAGCATTGTGTTGTCCGACGTCCGCGGCCGTTCACCGTCCATAAATAATACAAATAATTACTGCATGTGGATTGAATCCTATGGTACCTATACCACCCAGCGGCATCATCCATCCTCGCGTCCCATCTACAGAAGAAAAAGAAAAAACCCGCATCAGCAACACTGAAGACTCGAGGACGAAGAGAGAGGAGACGCACCGGTGGCCTACGTGAATATGCGGTCGTACCGATTGAGACACGACCAGCCTTCGCGGTCTGTCGGGGATGAGTCAGTATCATAACGCAGAAACAAATAAACGACGAAAGGAGCATGGGCGCAGAAAGAACGGAGGGTCGAAGGATAGTCAGGTGGACCAAGTATATAACATAAGAGGATGGAGGAAAGAGGAAAGAAAGAGCGTACCGAAATTATCATTAATATCGCAGTCGCACTGGTTGCGGGTGTGCGACGGCTCCTGCGGGCAGTGCTGGAAGGGTATATGTTTGTAGCCTGCGGGTGCGTTAGTCAGAGTTAGCAGGAGAGGATTTGGGGACTAATAGTAAGAAGAGGAAGGAAGAAGGGGGGGGAGCGGGACGGTTGAAGGAGGAGTCAAATGGGGGGAGAATGAGGGAAGGAGGGGCGGGGGCGGGAGCGAGAGTAAAGCCGAGGGAGAGGGAGGGCAGAAGGAAAACGAGAAACGAAGAAGAGGAGCGAAAGCGTGAGCATGAGCATGAGCGTGAGTGTGAGGCAGCGGAAGGAGAGGGAGAGGGAGGAAGGGCGACGGAAGGAGAGGAGAGGGACGAGCGTGAGGAGGCCGGAATGGACCGAGGGAGGAATGGGGAGGACGAAGGAGGAAGAGGGAGGGAGAAAGGCGGGGGCGAAGGGGAAGAGCGTGGACACAAGGTGTAGGCTCGTGCGGTAGCGTGACGGCCGCAGAATGCAAGGTCAAGAAAGGGGGGAGGAAGGCGGGGCGGGGCGGAGAATGGGAACGGGAACAGAAGGGTGGGAGCGGGCGGGCGTGTGTGCGCGGCCGAAAAAGCCAAGAGGAGGGAAGAACGGGGAGAGAGACGGAAGACGTGAGTGGAAGGGGACGGGAGATAGAAGAGAAGGCGGGGGAGGCCGGCGCTAGCCTACTTCGACTGGGGAGGGAGGGAGGAGGAGAATGAAAGGAGGAGTGAGAACGGGGTGTGAGTGCGCAACGTGAGAAGAATAGGCGTCAAGGAGAGGAGGGCCAGAGGTGAGCTACGCACCGATATCGTCGAAGAAATGCTGTCGTAAACACATCTCAGACGGACAACAAGCAGGGAGAAAGACGGGAGGCACGTACGATTTGGTCCTTCCTCGCAAACAGCGCTGCGCCGATGGAGTGCACGGGCGCGTCGCCCCAACGCTCGTAATAGAAGCCCTGACAACAAAAGATGATCAGTATGGAAAGGAAGAGTAACGAGTAGCGAGGTGACGGTGGTTGGGAGGGGAAGATTGGGAAGGGCCAGCAAAGAACGGCGGGAGGCGCGCGCGCTCTCCATCACGGGCAAGAGCCGCTGCCTTAGATTGCTGCGCTCGGCGCGGGCGCGCTCCACCCTCGCGCAGGCGGAGGCGACGCAGGGACCGGGTACGCCTCGGTGTTGGGCAAAGGATACGCCCCGAGACGCTGCGATGGCGTCGACTTGCTGCGAGCATGGTGAAGCGCAGTTGCTCGAGGGCCAGGCGGCGCGCCGTCGTGGTTTGCAGCGCAGAGCGACTGCTGCGCGCACCCCGGACTCCGGCGCTGTCCAAGAGCGGCCTAGCAGGGGATACACCCCGCCATCACGCGCAGCGCGCGGAATCCACCTCGTTCTCGACCTCGTGCACCAGCACTACAACTCGTCCACTACACCTTGCCTTCGCGCACGGAGTATGGGGTACGACTCGTCCTTGTCCTCGCCCGGAATACGCCTAGCGCTCGCACTCGCGCGCCGGATACACCCCGCTCTCCCAGGCGCCGCCGCCACGGACGCCTGGTCCTCTCACACGTCGTCATTGCGCACATCCTCGCCCGCCCACAGCTCCACGCTCCGCGACGCACGGAATAGCACGCCATCGTCCCCGCGCACTAATACTCGTCCTCGTGCAGGTCGACCCCGCACGCGGATCCCACTATAGGCGCAAGCTCTTTGTGCGGCTCGTCTTCGCCCTCGCCCCAGATCCTCGCGCCCGGCGCACGGCATACGCCGAGTGCTCCAATGGCGCGCGATGTCGTCATCACGGGAGCACAAGCACGCAAAAGGACGGACGAGGAAGGTAACGCAAGATAACAAAATAGGATAAAAAGAGACAAGAAACAACGGCGAACGAGAAGCAAAGACTCACCCCCTTCGAATCGAGGTACTCGAAGAACTTCGTGTACGCCTCGCCCCTCCACAGGTCGAGGTCGGCAATCTCGAAGTTGGACCAGACTGTGTGTCGTATTCGTCAGCGCGTTCTTCCTTCCGGTAGAAAGGGAAATAAAATAAAAAGAATCTCTCCCCTCCTCGGCACCCATCTCGAGAGAGGAGGGACGAAGAAGATTACGCCGCGGATAGCCTGTGAGGAGAACAAACGCGACGCGGACTCACAATGGCAATTATTGTACTCCTTCCCGCCATTGTCACTAAGGAACCCCATCGCATTGCCCTCCACCACGTACTCCGGGTGCTCCTTGATGAACTCCCTCACCGCGTCCCACAGCGTGGGGATGGTGGCGGGGTACTCGGGGAGGGAGATGGTGAAGCCGTACTTGAGGTTGTTGTCCTGCATGAAGAGGAAAGGGTCGTACGGGAGGTTGCAGAAGAAGTTGACGTCGGGTCTGCGGAGAAGATTGAGGTCATGAAGAGGAGAAGGGGGGCAAAACGCACTCGACGCGCCAGTAGTAGCGGTACTTGTCGAGCAGCGGGTGCCGGAAGAAGAAGCCCGAATTGAAGCGGCACATGTTGCGGTACGGGACGCTGCCTATGTACCCCAATCAGTCGACATTCCCATATCGACGTTAAGTCGAAGGCGAGGTACGCACCCCCATATATGACACCATTATCTACCATGTTCTGCCTCGACGCCGCCGCTTTTTCCTCGTCGATCGAGTCCGGCTGGAACCAATGGTTGCGCGGAATCAGGCCAAACTCGATGTTGTTTTGCGTGAGCTCCTTCACGGAGCGCCTGAACTCGGTCGAGAAGGGTTCCTCGTTGAGGAAGACATACGGGTAGCCGAAGTTGCGGTTGAATTTCGCCTCGAGCTGCGACATACTTTTGACGACGCCGCCGAGGTCACCATTGCGTGCTGCGCGTGCGTGAATAAAATAAGCGAAAATTGAAGTAAAGCAGAAGAAGCACGCACCGAGCATGACGATAACCGCGTTCGCCTTGCGGTCCATGGTGCCGTTCTTCATATAGTATTTCTCGGGCACAGGCGTCTTGTACGGCGGCTCATGCCACACCTTCCCATCTGTCTGCCCGGGACTGCCTTGCCACCACGGCCTGGTCAGAGAGTCCAGAGATGTCGCACGCCCGTATCCCTCGTGCGAGAAGCTCAGAATATAATGTAGACTTATCTATTGCGAAAAAACCGGGAAAAAAATCAGGACCAGAGTGGAGAGAAATTTGAGTTCGAGACGGACCAGGATAGCCACGGCGAGGACAACATAGCGGGTTTTGGTCATCATCTTGGGCAGAAAGCAAAGAAAGTGGGTGTCCTGGCCACGGCTAGTGGCGGAAGGAAGAGAGAAGCAAGAGTGCGTGACATCGGCGCTGTTTCGCGACTGTGACGTGGTGCTAATTTATTGATCTCACCTGGACCATCACCTATGTCGCTGATTCTCAGTTGTTCTTCAATTTTTGTTGCTTTACTCGCGCCATAGAGCAACACTACAAATCCCACTTCGAGATTTTAACGGGCTTTTTCTGCTTTTTGGGCGGGCCATATTCAAACAATATTCAATGGTCTTGATCAGTCTTGATCTTTGCCACTTGATCTCCCAATGATCCCCTAGGATCTATGATACAGTTGTCTCGCTAGGCACTCAATGTCTATTCAAACCGGAGCGGTTTGTAGGAATCTACGCTCTTGGTGGGTCGAAATTCATTTCAATAAATGCAAGAGGAAACCGAGACGCGGACAATCCTGGGCCAATCTCGACACTTCTCGATCTCTCCATGATACACGGCTCTGATAATGGTAACCAGTCCCGAGGACATGCGCTTTCCTCCCAACAGTGAACACACATTCAATCCCGAAATAGACCGGAACTCTCGTTAGCTTTGTGCGCAGTCGACGCGTTGATCTGATCATCGCGAGCCGACACTTGTCTCTGGTCGAGATCTCCTGGCTGTGGTCTGGGCCTGGACGTCATGACTGAGGCGACTCATGATCTGGACGGGTATTTTGGACTTCAAATGCATTCACTGATTTTGAGACCCGCAAGTATTCAGGCTCTCCAATTCAACGCAATGCCTGCCGTTATCTCAGCGCCAAAAACGATTCTTCAACCTCCAGTGATAAATTCTGCTTCATTCTCGCCATTTTGCCTCGGCGCCTGGTCCTTGTGGCAATTTATTCATCTCTCATCGTCGCCTTGCTTTCTCCAAGTTTTGTGGCTGATTTACTCGCCATACACCAATCTCGGGCTCTACTGGAAATTTCACTTGCAGATTTTAACTGGCTTTTCTGCTTTTTCGGCGGGCCATATTCTTGATATTTGCTTGATCTACAATTGTCTCGCTAGGCGCTCTATGTCTATTCAAACCGGAGCGTTTGTGAAACTATGCTCTTCACAGCTTGGTGGGCGATGCCAGGCACTTTCTTGATACCAGTGGCCACTGGAGACAGTCGCAGCATACGAAGACAGTCTCACACCCGCCGACCGTTAGGGAGGAGATCAGAGGAAGATTAGAGGGAGTCGCTTCGGAGTCGGATAGGGTAAGTAGATTGAAGTCCGGTGGTGAGTGCGCCTCGTTATTCATTTTTCAGTTCAATACTTGACAGTATCCTATTCCGTATCTTCGAAACTTGACTCGTGGTCTCTTGAATCGAGATCTGCAGAATTGTGTGAACGAGATGAGATGACGATCTACGAATTCATCGAAACATGTACGTCGGAGCTCCATACGCACGACTAGTGGTTGAGGCGGAGTACCGAAAATGAGCGAAGCTTTTCAATCTTTGCTCATAACTCAAATTGTGCTCAGGTTAACCGCGAAACCCAAAGTTCTGACCTTCGAATTTATTCATAATCCAGCGACTCGGTCATCTCGACGCTTAATAAATGAGACGCTCTGGTTTAATTAATAGGTATGTATGTTGAAGTCTTCTCTGTTTGCGCTCATTGACCCCCGAGTTTGGGCCCGTGACTTCGATTCTCGAAGCGTGCGTTGACCTTGAATCCGCCGCTTTAAGATTTCTCTAGCCAGAAATGGTGGGCTCTGCTGGAATTTATCGGAAGATTATTGGAATGTCTGCTTCTTCTTAACATGCGGGATCGTTGGGACCCACAACTGTCTTACTGTCGTCCAGCGTCTATCGAAACCGAAGCGCCGGCGTGAAACTGCGCTCTTTACGGTTTTGAGGTAGAAATTAAATAACTCGATGGACCAATTTTAAACCTTTGGGATTCTCAGCCAATCTCCGAGTGTTTCTCATGGAATCACAGGCATCGGCTCCACGATTCCACGACGCGCGATACATAAATAGTTCGATATTTGTATCGCGAGCTCGGATATGCTCGATGCCTCTTTATTCACGGCGATTACTTGTCAACCTGGACGGCTTCGCTCTGTCTTGTGGTTTAGATAGTATTTTTCGTCGCCTCCATAACCTAACGAGCTCTCAGTCCGACCACAAGAACCAGCAGAAGAGTCACGAGCACATGGATCCCGGCGATGTCTATTTAGTAAACTGGCCGTTATGAAGGTAAGCTCTTCGTCACTTGCTGGAACAATGAATGATCAATTTCGCCCAATCTCGGTCTTGGGTAAATCTTTCACCCCGTCGATGGAAGCTCTTCATGCTCCGCACTCGCATGATCCTAGTATTTGTAACATCCTCCCAAGCTCTATGTATACATTCAACCCGAAATAGCCACGTATCGTCGCGTTCTCGTCCCGTCATTCTCGTCCCGTCAATCTCCGACAGCGTTCTAAGTTATTGCAGTTTCTGCAAGGTTGTGTTGGATCTTGGCGTTTTCATCTAGGTCTTAAATGAGTCCTTCAGTTCGATGGACCTGAGACGATACGTGTGTAGTACCGTCAATTTCGACCTCCTCGACGGCTTTATTCCTCTGAAGAGTCGTAATGCGGACTTTCTATGGTCGCCCTGAAAGCCAATAGTTTCATCTTGGTTCTCGTCAAATATTCTTTCCCAATTCTACCTATCCCCGACTTTCTTGAGTCTTCTGTTTAGAGTGGGTTTGTAGTTTCAATTCAGGGGATGTTGGATGTCGGGTCTTTTCTGTGTTTCACTGAAAGTTAGAGAGCCAAATTTGGATTAAGAAGGGACGTAGACGGAGTCCCAACTCTATCTTTTGTTTTTTGCATCCGGACCCTCGATTGTGCATGAGCTGCATTTTTTCCGAGTCCGAACTTCCATCAAGCTCCACCATTACATCAAATCAAGGAGCAGGTGCGAAAAAAAAAAAAAAAAAAACACGGCAGGGATTGTACTATTGTCGGGCCATTGTCCTCAATGAACTATTGCACCATCTATGTACCCAGTGTTTCATTAGGGATAGACCATATGTTTCGGCAAACCGGGCGACATTTTTTGGGAAATATCCAGGGAGAATCATACCTGTGGCTGCGTGTGGGGAATCGAGATATGAACAGTAGCCAATGAAATTGAAGATTCCCAGAGATACGTACATTATATATCGACATCTCTTGCAATGCTCCACTACCACCAAGATGTCCCCCAAACCCACAATCACTCAAATTCGACTGAATGACATTACCACATGTTTGACCATTACAGCAGATACTCTCGGAATCCTTGCCAGTAGCTTCAATACCCCCTTCTTGGCAGCCATTTCCAACACGACTCGGTCCCTCCTGAACAATATGCAGGTAAATTTCCGCTGGATCTGCCATGACCATCCATCTCAATCAATTATCCCAGACTATTAGACAGAACAAAAATGATTGCACAGAATTGATGGAGCAAACCTACCAATTGCTGGATGCAATTATTATTGTCCATCTCAAGTCAGATACAAGTGGAGAATTACCACCACTTGTGTTGAAGCATATTGGGTTATTCACAGAGTACCTTGCTTGTTTTTTTATCAATGTATGAGCTGATACTGATCATTACTATGCAGGACCCTACACAAGATACATGCCTTTGTTGAGACTCAGCAAAAGGGTAGCAAAATCAAAAAGTTTTTGCGCCAGGGCGAAATGAGCATGTTGTTGAAGGAATGCAGGGCAGGATTGCAACAAGGAATTACTTTGTTTCAAGTGAGCTATCAATTTTAATCCCAGCATTTCATTGAAGATTGTGGTGTCCAGATCAAAAGTCTCAATCTCATAAAAGATATTACAAAAATGCAAGAAGATGCAGAGATGAGACACAAAGAAGTGCTTAACATGATTGAAGCTCTCTCTGACTCACCCAGTTCGGATGAGGCATCATCTGTATGTAAATTCCACTCTTTTGTGAGAATTGTAATGACTTTTGCACAGATAAGCAGGGTCTATTCAGGTTCCCACACTAGGTCAGGTTTCTCTTACAGTCGTGACAATATTACTCACATCTTTCCAAGCTCCAACTCAATCTCCATGCTGCCATCAGAGCCAAAGATTTTCCATGGTCGAGAGTCAGAAGTTTCAGACATTCTTCAAGCCTTTAGTCAAGGAACACCTAGGGTGGCAATATTGGGTGCAGGTGGAATGGGAAAGACAACTCTTGCTAGAGCTATCCTCCATCATACAGAAATCACTGCCAGATACAACCAGCATCGGTTCTTCATTGCTTGTGACACTGCAACAACTCAACTGGAACTTGCTGCTATTATAGGAGCTCATCTTGGACTGAAACCAGGGAAAGATCTTACTCGCCCAGTCATTCAACACTTCACAAAGAGCCCACATAGTCTCTTGATTCTAGATAATCTCGAGACACTGTGGGAGCCAACTCAGTCTCGTGGCAACATTGAAGAATTTCTGTCACTGCTTACTGATGTAAAACATCTTGCACTGGTGGTAGGTCCCTAGGTATTTGTACCCATGCTTCAACTCATAATGACTAGATCACAATGCGAGGAGCAGAAAGGCCAGCTAAAGTAGCCTGGACCCACCCATTTCTGCCCCTTTTAAAGCCTTTGCAACTGGATGCAGCACGGAAAATATTTATTGATATTGCAGACAGCATACATGATTCAGAAGAGGTCAACAGAGTCCTCGCCCTGACAGACAACTTACCTCTGGCAATCAATCTCATGGCTCATCTGGTTGACTCTGAAGGTTGCTCCAATGTGCTATCCCGCTGGGAGAAAGAGAAAACATCACTCATCTCAGATGGATATGACAGGAGATCCAACCTGGATTTATCCATTTCACTGTCCCTGTCAAGCTCGAGACTCAATTCTATTCCTCATTCAAAAGAGCTCCTCAGTCTCCTGTCAATTCTCCCTGATGGACTCTCAGATGTTGAGCTGGTGCAGAGCAGGCTCCCAATCAACAATATTCTTAGCTGCAAAGTTGCCTTGATTCGCACTACCTTGGCCTACAGCGATGAACACAAACGACTAAAAGCCCTAGTGCCCATCAGAGAATACATGAACAAAATCCAGCCACCTGGTGATCACCTTGTTCAACCTCTTCTCAAGCATTTCCAGAAGCTACTTGAGTTTTACATTGAATATCGTGGAACTCAATCAGGTTCTGGTACAGTGGCTAAAGTATCATTGAACTACTCAAACATACAGAATGTTCTGCGGCATGGACTCTACCTAGGTCATCCAGATGTAAAGGATAGCATTTATTGTACATGCTATCTAAATCGCTTTAGTTTGCTTATTGGCCAAGGGCCTATCCCCTTGATTTGCCAGATCCATGATATCCTTCCACTTCCTCATGATCATCGTCTGGAGGCCAGTCTCATTCTCGAGTTATTGAACTCACAGAGATTTTATCCAATTTCAAATCTGGACGCACTGGTTTCCGAAGCTTTGAACCACTTCAGGCATTTCAATGACCCAGATATTAAGTGTATGGTGCACAGTTAGAATTGGTTTGCTGGGGCTCATATAAATTCACAGGGAGATTCTATCTCAGCATGGCAAACTATTACCGGAAAGAGCAGGATATCTCCACAGCCAAGAAATTTTGTGAAACTGCTATGACTCTGGCACTGTCAACTGGGAACACCAGAAGACAGTCTGTTGTATTGTGCACTCTTGCATGGATTCAATGGGGGCTGGGTGATTACTCTATGGCCCAGGTGCATACATACGATGCCCAAAGGTTGGCCAGGATTTCTGCAGACTTGTATGGAGAGGCAGAAGCACTAAATCTTCAGGGTATGTGCTGCTGTGCATTGGGCAACTATAAGCAAGGCATTCTTCTCTCCACAAGAGCAAGAGACCTCTTGAATCTTTGTGGCATGTCCAGTGGGGACTTAGATCGTGGCATTATGACAACTCAGACAGAGATTCACAAGCTCAGATCTGAATATGTTGAAGCTCGTAGTATCCATACTAGGATCCTTCAAGAAATCCTTGTGGACCAGGATCCTTACCATTATGCCTTTGCCTTACTCAACATTGCTGAAATTGATGTCTCTATTGGTGCTACAGAGATGATGTACAAAAAAATTGCAACACTGCCAGAAAATTATTTACCAGTATGGGACATAATATAGGGGGGATAATGTGTGATACTATCCTGGCAGATCTCTATTTGCGAGAGGGAAATTTTCCAAAAGCAAGGCTTCTCTTTGAAAGATGTATGAAATTATGCAAATACTCTGAGATCATGTTCTATTGTCTGGAGCGCCTTGGTGATGTCACTCGCTGGGATACACCCAATTGGATGTCTGGCTGGACAACAGTCTTTCTTGTGTATTCCCACAAGTCAAAAGAGAAGCGTGGAATTCATAAGGCTCTCCAATTCTTAGGAGATATCTTCCTGGCTCAAAATGATGAGCATACAGCTATTAGCTTGTTCAGAGTTGCCTTGGATGGATTTACCCAAATGGATGTGCATCTCGGGAGAGCAGAATGCATGACCAGACTTGGAGATATCTCAAAAGAACGTGGAAACCTGGTCAAGGCAATGAGACTTTGGGAAACAGCAAAACCACTATTTGAGCGGTCATCGCAGGCAAAACAAGTTGATTGCATTGATAACAGGCTAGCTGGTGTCAGTGAAGATGTGTTGGAGCAACACAAGAAAAACCTGTTATGTCTTGCAGAGTCCAATGTACCGTCTGCAGCTCTGGAAGACATGGATGACCTCTTTGACAATGAGATAGGAGGGACTGGGACTGGATGAGAAAGAGCTTGATTTGGTTCAGGTGTGGTTGTAGTATATCAATTAGTTCCTCAGATGAAATATGTAGTGTATTGGTTTTTGGACATGGAGTTGGTTTGTGAAAAATTAAAAGTTACTGCAAAACTTATTGGCATAGATGATGAACTAGTATATCGATCCAAAAAGAAACTCTTGCCAATTGCAAGGGGCCGTTCTTCCTCCTCGCGTATGGGTTTGTAAAAAATAAAACGTGAATATTCAAAATTACTGCTGTTTTGAATCTCCGTTTCCAGGACGATGCGGGAACATTGGATCTCTGGTGCACCACATATATATATGATAGAAATAAAATAAATCCTAAATGGAATCTGACGAGCAACCTGAACCCAATTGGAACGCGGCAACACGAGAATTAAGACGAAGAATTCCTCGGCCCGCTGATCCGTGGCATCGCCACCCGATTGGCGCTTGCTCTTCCTTCGCCCAAAACAGTGACAGCCCAAGCAATCTGCAGCCATGAACATTCGCCTGGCTAAGGTATGTTACTCCTTAACAGCCAGCGAAATCAATTCTCACTCTCCAGGTCCGTGGCATGCCGTCTCCGGCAGGGACTCGAATCAAGACTTGCTGACTTGTACATACCAGCCAGAAGACCTCCCAGGGATCCAGGGCACGAACCTTCAGAATCTTCCCGAGAACTATTTGATGAAATTTTGTTCGTTTCCCACATCTTCCTCCCCGGCCGAAATATTTGTGAATTTTGGGACCGCGGCTAGGGATGTACCACGCGATGACTTGGCCGCAGATCTCCTTCGTCGCAGAGGACCACAAGGGCCGCATCGTCGGGTATGTGCTCGCGAAGATGTGCGTGTTCCAGTCGTGCTCAAGTTCCATCCAATCTAACTGCAAAAATGGATAACTTTCAGCGACGAAGGGGAAGACGATGACGACTCGAAAAAGGATTCGGACCAAGGAGAGGTTCACGGGCACGTCAACTCCATCTCCGTCCTGCGCTCGTATCGGCGGCTCGGCCTTGCCCGAAAACTTATGGTCCTGTCCCGTGCGTTCGTTCATTGCGCTCCGGATCTTCATCCCTTTATAATTCGTGAATGTCCCAGAGGAAGCCATGTCGACGATATACAAAGCCTCCTTCGTCTCTCTGCACGTCCGCAAATCAAACATGCCCGCAATCGGACTGTACCGCGACTCACTGGGTTTCCGGGTGGCAAAGGTGGAGCACAAATATTGTGCGTTGGCATTGCCGTGCTCTCCGCTCCTCTAATTTTTTTCTGATTTTACTCTTTGCTGATGTAGATGGAGATGGCGAGGATGCGCTATCGATGCGGCTCGATTTACACCCGTGATCCACTTTAATGTGTTCATAGATTCGCATTTTCTGTCTGTCTGATTTCCTCTGGCCTGCCATTGACGGTCTCCAGAACCTATTTCGGGAATACCCAAATCCACGAATCAAGACAGATTCTAGAATTCCTGAATCAATGAGGTCTCGCCAGACAGAGCGCACCGATCGACTTCAGGTTGCGTATTCAACGCATGTCTTGGATATGTGCGGTGTATCCACCGGTGTTCATTGATGAGCTTAGCTCGATCGCCATCCATTCCTCCGCTGGCGGTGCTATCGATAGGCGGCATGTTAGAAAACCAGTCGTGAAAACTCTTAGACTTGCGGCGCGCACGAGTCTCACTCTGCATGAAACTGACATTCTCTTGATTTTAAATTCTACATGCGCACGAAGCGAGAAAATAAACTATAAAGAAGACGAAAGACGACAAACGACGGCTCAGCGGCCTGATTTTTACTTACATCTTGAATGTCCGTAGCCAATTAAGGTGCTTGCAACTCACTTAAAGTCCGTGGCCAATTAACTACGCACCAACGTCCTTTGCTTGCAGATCGCCGCAACCCGTCCCGCAGCAGGCCGATTTATGATTCCTCCGACCAGCTCGACTTCGATGGCTCTGGGTCTGGTTCTTCTGCGTCGTTACTCCGCGTCGATGTGCCACGTTGAAGCAGCGGTATAACCAGCGGGGAGCTTGCCGGCGCCGACGAGCTGAAGCTAAGCAGCGAGTGAGCGAAAAGCGGCGAATGATTGGGAGGCGAGCTGGGCGGTGCCGCACGGGAGAGCGGCGAAATCGAGGACGGAGAACTCGAGAAGAGGGATGGCGAACCGAGAAGTGACTCGTTGGCGTAAGAGCTGGGCGAGGGGTAGACGATGGACGCCTCGGACTGTGCCGTCGAGACACCGGTATGGCGACGCGCCGAGCCATTGGTGGTGTACGAGCGCGCCGAGTCTGCGGTCCGCGAGCGCGTCAGACCCGTGGTCGGTGGCCGCGGCGCCTTTTTGTTTAAGTTGCGCGCGACGACGGGCGGGAGAGGCCGCGTCGGCGGCGGATGTGGGAAGCGCCTGGCGTGCTTCTCCCGCGGGGGTGCTATGATGATGACCGACTCGGAAGTGCGGGGAGTGGACATGGACAGTGCGTCCGCGTGTTCCGCCTCCGGAGCGGGGGCGTTGGCGGGCATCGCGAAGTCCCGAAAAGCACATGTGCCGAAGGCGACCGTGAGGACCGTCGCGATTGGGCCAGTGCTCAGCAGGAGCGCACTGGACCGCGGGGACGAGCTCTGGATAACTAGGGCGATCATGGCGGTGAGAGTCGTGCCCACGAGATACGCGACATTGGCTCGGGAGATCAGATATGCGAGCCGGATAGGTGAATCCCGGTGGTGGTGGTGTGGCATTTTAAGGAGCGTCAAGATTAGGGCAGTGACGAGAAAGATGGCGAAGCAGATGTTGCCGAGGGGCAGCCAAGGCACCGCAGGAAGAACACGACAGTTGGAACCAAAGGGGGCTTTTGGCACGGCTACCGCTTGATACTGACTAGCCAGAGTAATCTGTCGACTATTTTTAATGGTGATAGAGCGCAGTTAAACAGAATGTGCGCACCCAACATGCGGTCATGACGGCCAATAACCCACCTAAGAGGCCACCAACTATCCGACTATTCGACCACAAAGAATAGGTGCGGGCTCCAAATATTGTGGCCGACGACGTTACGACCAGCACGACTCCCACTTGAGAAAGAGACGCGGCGGCTTGGCAACCGCTGGTTTTCGTCGCGCTGAGGAAGACTACAGGCAGCGTGGCGAGGATTCCACCATATCGCAAGGCAAGAAACCTGATATTCAAGTCAGAACATCGGGCTAAAGCTTTGGAGTCCCGTCGTACCCATAGGGTGAGATCGTGGTCCATACAGGCTTGCGATATAGCTTGATCTCGTCCGGAAGGAAAGTGGCACTGGGAATCAATGAGAAACAAAGTTTAAAATACACGGGATGCCCACTATTCCCACAACATTATCGCGAATGCAACAGAGGCTGTAATAGCAAAAGCCACTGCAGAAGTGAATTAATGATTGGGTCCGAGCCAAAGACAGGGAAACATGTACACTGAGCATTCGCGGCCGCTGTGGCTTCATCCAGGCCAGGTGTACCGAGGGGGGCTGCTTGCGGGAGACTAGGACTGGAGGTGGCCATAATCAAGTGGGCGGCCGACGATACCGCACAGACTCCCGTAATACTTATAGCGAGCTATGAGCCTAAACGATAAATGAGACTGTCGTGCTGGTGATGTGGAAATAGAGGGAATCAGGAGCGGCCTGTGGCGCTGTCCAATTTTGCCTTCAAGATAGGGCTCGTTCAACACCGTGCGAACAGTATCGAATATATCCAATTCTTGTGTCACTGCATAATCGCATATCTTGCGACTCACCAAGGCCTGGAGTTCAAGGCAAATCAATTCCATGTCATCCTCGTTCGTGAAGTTGGAGGGACGGAAATGGATAGTCAGCAATACTGCATGGTCGGCTCGGGAGAAGGAAAGTGACCTTCAATAAATACTATCACAGAGAAATTGCGACATCCCTCATGGTATATGTGGAAATAAGGGGAATGGGCTGCCGAGACCACACGTTAGAATATGGAGTTTTGGCAAAATAGAGCCGGTCCAACCCCGTTTAGCTAATTGGATGAGGTGGCATTTATCACTTCGTCCCCCTGAGACATTCGCCACGCAAGTGCCGCCTAATTAAGGCTCCATGGAAGTTCGAGGCCTTTCCAAATCAAGGTAAGTTGTCGTCTCGCCTGGTATTGGTCGCTCCAAGGATTTGAGGGAGAGAATGAAGTTGGAATGAAAAATTGATTGGCAGGTGGCACAGCCACTTGCGTTATCTCCGATGTGGCAGTGCAATCGACATTTTCTTCCAACGTCCGCCACAAAGCAAGCCACAAGCATCCAACAAGCATCTCTCATGAATTGAAGTTTTGTGAGAAATCAAACATGTCCCAATGTTCTCGACATGACGCCGCCCGTGCCAGCCTTCCAGAACCCGACCCACTTGACTGTTGCGCCTGGAACCAAGCTCTTGCGCACCTTGAATGTGGACTCTGGATTATTCTTCATTCACTCCATGATATCACAGGATGATTCTCAAGCAGTCCGCTTTGTTTAAACCTAGGTACGAATTCTGGAACCATGGCTCTGAAAAATTAATCAATCCGTAGCAAATCTGGGGCTTGTCCTGGGCTTGCAGGCTTGGGCCTGAGCGACAGTCTAAACTTGAAGGGCTTTGCCTATCCCGCGAGTCCGTGTAGTGAGCCGTCACTGGTTCATCGGGACTCGAGAGCCTGACAGAGGAGCCTCGTCTGAACTTGCAAAGACTCTGCATCCACACTCGCTGCTCGGCGGCTCTACCTACTCTTCAAATTTTCTCTCGTCTCTTTCTACCACAGCATTCTTTCATTTTTCCCCATCATGGTTTTGGTTCCATTCTAAATTTGTAGGTCTCTGGCATTTTTCTGCTATGGCATAAACCACCTTGCAGTCGTTCCGCTCCTCCACTCACTGATTTTCGGTTTTAAATGTGGCGTCTTATCCGGCACTGGCATTTCCTATACTCAGAACGTTGAGGCCTTATTCCAGCCCTGGCCCCTCACCAGCCTTGGGCGTTATGAACTTCCGAGATTGGAATGCCCGGTTCAGAGCAGCTTCTCAGCCCTTCTGCAACATTCAATCTACTACCTCGTTTCTGTGAGTCTTCCGGACGGATTTCATTAACTTCCCATTACACCTGCATCCTCTGACCCCAGAACATCTGGTCTCAATTTTCCGTCATCGTCCGCGACCTTCTGCGTCTCGCAGCTCAGTCCGACACTGCCGAATCAAAGTTGTGGTGTGTTTGACCGCGGGCCGGAGGCTGAGAACATCAATTTCTTAACTCCGCAAGGACCTTATTTCGCCCTTTCTCGCTCAATTCAGCGCCGTTTTTCCGAGTTTTGGGCTCGTTGTGTTCCCCCGAGTCGTTCGGCTCGCCTCTCCTGGACACTTACCCACCGGTCCCGCCATTCCATGTGCTAGAGTCCCAACACTGGACTGTAGATCCCTGGCCGCCCAGAATGGCCACCCTTAACCTACTAGTATATCAAGGCATCTCTTCACAAGGAGGATCTGGTACTTGTTATGGCCATATTTCGATGGTGTGTGCTACTAATCTTTATATGTTTCTCTCCCACTGCCAGTGCCGTCCAATACCCCAAATTACCCATTTTGCGTGGTCCGGAGAAACAGATTTTTTTTGAAGGACAAACGGGCCCTCAGGTACGTACATATCCTTGTTGTGAAGGGCTTTGCATCTTATTTTGGGCACCTGTCCCCTCTATTCGTTGTATAGTATTTGATACGGCTTAGAATCTGATTCTGCCACGGGTGTCCTGTTTCGGATGCGATTGGGTAGGCCTCTCTTATGACCCTAATATATTCATTATGTCTACTGATTTGTCCACCAGAACATTCAACGCTGTACAATATACAATGCATTACGGTCCCCACTATCGGCCAGAACGTTCAGTTTGGGCTGGTGGTCAACTACCTAATGAACCAGATTTTTGGTATGCAAACGTAGGCCTTCCGGGGTCATTGAATAGTAGATGAATACCCGACTTCTCAAACATACGCTGAGCTTCTTCAAATCTGTCCTTCGTTTCTGCGAAGCCCCCCTCCGATCGGGCAATTTCAGCGAGTCCTAGTAAACACTCTCCCTTGACGCGGTGCACATCCATACGTGTAACTTCGTCGAGTGATACTGTGAAGAGACTTTTTGCGGAGCTTCGGTCTCCTTGTACCAGGGCCAAGTCGGCCAAGAGGCGCAGGGCGGAGCTCAGCCACAACGGGTTTCCTGATTTCATCGCGAGAGCAAGGTATATGGTGGCCCAGAGCATTGTGGACGTTGTGTCCCCCAATCCAAGTCGGATATCGCCCAGCTTGTTGTACCCCACTGCTCGAAGACTTTCCGAAGCGTCGTGAGACCTAACGCAACGTTCATATATATCCTTTGCGTCCCATGTTCTTCCTGCATGGAGGAGGAAATCAGCAAGGATGTGATCGCACATGAGCATCCCCGGCTGGTATCCCGCGGTGGAGAATATTTGTTGAGTGGGTGCTAGACGAGATAACACTTCCACCTTTGAGCTTACAGCTCCCAGAACAATGTCGATGTGTAAAATATTGGCAAGAGAGTTGGCATGGAAAAGAGGGGATTTTCGAGAAGAAGACGAACGTACAATCAAGTCGTTCAGATGTCGCGACTTTATATACTCCGTCTTTCTCAGATATATTTCAGCCTCAAAGTCGACAAGATTCAGCCAATGTCGTGTGTCTGCCATTACTGGGCCTATGGTGGCGAGGTTCCGCTGTCCTTGGGCACACAGCTCGAGACCGCGTGCAAGGTCACCCAATCCAACAGAGGCTTCGGCTTCTGCTATTATGGCCGCCGTTTCTGCTTGAAAGCCGATTATTCCCGCAAGTTTCTGGGCTTTCCGTGCGCACCCAAGCGCCGCTTGGAACTTGGCCATCCTGTTTTGGAGCCTCGCCAAGTTACATAGCGCAAAATATTGCCCCGCTTGATAGTTCTTCTGAGATGCGAAAGATAGGGCTGTTTTCCAATGACACTCAGCCTGTTGAAAGTCCCCGTTCCTGTAATAATAATCTCCCACCGTATTTTGGAAGTGAACTACAGTAAATTAATACCAGAATTGGGACAAACAACAACAAAAAACACTCGCCCGCGTAGTAACAATTACTGGATTGCGCAAAATATCGCTCCCCCGTAGCATTCAGCTCCGCGGCCTTGGCTTCCGGCACTAGACCTTTTTGAAAGTCCCGCAGTATGAGTAAGCCCCGAAGAATTGGGTCGTCCAGCTTCTCAACTATGGTGTCGACTCTGTCCATGAGAAGGCAACCACTTCCAGTGTTTCTCCCGCTAAAGTTATCAAGACGGAAAATCTCATACGCAAGCTCGCGCAGATCATCGCCGGTGGGATTGCTGCCAATCTCCCACTCCAATAAGCTAGTGATGTTGCCAATATTTTGAAAGAGACGACGGCGAACGTCCATGGATGGTTGTTCATCTGTGCTCCAATACTTCAACCCTGTTTCTAGGTACACTCTGACCTCCCGTGCCAATGCCACGGTGGGCCCATATGTTTTCTTGACAAATTCGCGAACGGGCGGTAGAGATTTGAGTCTGCCGTCGGTTCCATGATAAGCCAGTGATGTGCGTAGGAGTGTGAGTTTGTCGAGTAGAAAATGATTTACAGTGGAAGCCTTTGAGAGCACGTCGTCGGACGCACCGTCAGGGAGAATGGACAGTAGGCCCAGCAAACGAAGAACGTCGGGGTTGGATTTCATCCTTGGACTAGAAAACGAGAAGCGCAGGGACATCTCAAGATTCGACTCTTTGGAACATCCCTCAGATAGGAGCGAGAGATTTTCCGTTTTCCATCGAGTCATGGTGCCACTACAGCCTTCAACTGAGGCGACACTGGCCATGAGCGTTACTGCTAGCGGGAGGTTGCCGGTCAGACTCAATACATCGGCCAGATCTGCTTCATCCTCGATGTCCGATATATCGCTAAAGATTTGGCGTGCAGCGATATCGCTGACAGGCGCGAGCGGTGGCAGAAACGGTCGGGTCCAACGAACATTCAGAGGCCGTTCCTGCCCACGCATGGTGATCTACAGGGAGACCGAAATAAGATACTCGACAACTCTGCTGTTAAACACTCACCAGGAGTGAAACGTGTGGTATGTCAGCCACGAGTGCCAAAAATCCTTCCACCTGACTGCGAGTCTCCCTTGCTTCCCATGGCGTCTCAAGGTTGTCGAGAACCAAGAGGCAGCCACCGGTTGCGGTAAGAGTTTGAATGACTGCATTCGAGATCCCACCACCGTAGACTTCCATCCCAAGTGCCAGTGCAACCGAGGAGATCAGATTCCCCACAGACGGAGCCGACTCGCAAGACACCCAATACCGTTGTTGGAATTTCTCCACAACGCAGGCGTGGTTCACCACAGCTCTTGCAAGACTCGTTTTCCCGATTCCTCCTGGGCCCAGAATAGCGACTCGACTACCATCTTGCAGCAGGGTGTCAACGACATCCTTGACTTCGTTATCACGCCCGTGGAATATTTGGGGCATGTTGGGGAGCATTTTCAGGGACAGACTGCTGAAAATAAAAGTTTGTGGATTAAATGATGGACTTTTCTTCCGTCTCCGAGAACTAACCTGTCATTTATGATCAGATTTTGAAGTAGAAATTCAGTCTAAAACGTCTCGTCGTCAGGTAGTGTTTGATGACGCAAAAAAATCGAACACGCCTCCGCTGAACCTTCTCGAACTGACGAAGTTTCACCATTATCTGGTTGATTATCTGACGCAAGTTGTTCGAGTATTTCGCGATGAACTCGTTCCTCTTCCACACCCATCGCTGTGAGCCAGGAAGTCCGCGCCACGCTCAAATGTGTCTGTTGAGTTGTTGAGTTAATTTACCCTCTACTTAGGCCGACCCGCATACCGAAAATATATCCATCACTTGCTGCAACTCCGTCTCGCACTCTTGAAACCGGGAAGACATTTCATGCTGCATGAGAAAACGCTTAAACTTCCCGGTCTTTTCTCTTGTCTGCAAGAATGAGTCGAGGTTTTGTAATGCCCTGAGTAAATTGGTCGAAACCGCCCCTGAGTCCGAGTCATTGGACAGACATACTGGGTCAATTTTTGCAACCCATCCACTAGTCCTTGAGGAAACATGCCGGAATTGGTTGGATGGGCAACAGTGAGGGTCTGGAACAATCCGTTAACCCTCTCTACCATGCCAAGACATCGAGCTGTGCTTGAGTTTGCTTTCTGGTGGTTGTTGTGAATGAAGTAGACTCTCATACAATGAAGTAAGTTAGGAATTCGGCATACCTCGACAATCCGCAAGCTGACACTTGCGATTTCCTTCATGTATGGAATGTGGGACGCCTCACCGAGCGCCTGCAGAGTAGCTACCGAGATATCGATGCTGCGACGGCCAACGGAGGGCGACATCTGAAGGTCACTTGCAATGTCGTAGAGCGGCGACATGATGCGGGTAGGGTGCGGGTAATGCATCAAGAGTTTTGACACCGGTCCGGGACGAGGTTCTAAATAAGGAGTCCGGCATCCCACAAATTCTAATTGCGTCCCTGTTAACAAATGGACCGCCGCTTCGCTCCGGTATCTTCAAATGAAGCTATGAATGTCATTTAAATTACTCCAGGTGAACAATAGGGTCATTCACAGCCTCCCTTTATCGCGTCCTTTTTACTCCCTTTTCTACTCCCTTTCTTCTCCCTTTTTCAATAACGTAACTGAGTGAGCTCTAAAATCCAGAAAAATTCACCCCAGTCTTTTTTGAACACCTTAGGTGGTATGCAACCTTTGGGGAACGATAGGAGCACCCAAACTGCATGAAATAGAGAAATAGAGTTGAAAAGGGCACGAAAAAGGGCGGAAAAAGGGAGCCGCGGCGGGGGGTTTCACAGTTCACTTTTTCCTGCCCTTTTTCGCTCCCTTTTTCGATGGATTTCTTTCAGTTTTTCAGCTGGGAAGTTCGTTTTTTTCCCTTTTTAACACTTTTTACATATCAGAATTGAAAAGGGAAAAAAAACCCGGTGAAAAACCGCGGGAACCACAAAAAGCCCGAAAAAAAAAGGGGACAAAAAGGGCAGGAAAAAGGAAACTGTGAACGACCCTAATATAAATATGGGGAAAAAAGCGACCGGAACATGACCAGAACAAAGAAGTAAAAAACCCCAGCTTTGACTGCGAGAAATATACTTCAAAAGGTCCCACCAAAGGCTGTCTGCAGAGAATATATTTTGCACCATACCCAATGTGTTTCCAATCGAAAGATGAAGGAACCGAGCGCATTAATTTGTCCAGTAGATCAACGTCATGTAGCAAAATTGAACCAATAATCAGCAAGCCATTGGATGTGGATTGAGGGTGGCAGCAGAACAGCAGTGATTGGTTGGGATTGAGTTTGAAACACAAAATGACCGCGATAGGATAGAGCAAGCGGAGACATCATCACGGCAGCGCTAGCCTGGAAATAACTAGAGTATAAGTGACCCAGATTCAACCCAGAATAGACTCAAGTCCCTAGAAGTGGACAGAAGTGATGTTGCAAGTCGAGTAATTTGAGAACGAGGGAAATGGGCAAAAGATTCCTTCTGGCCTGAACGACAGAGCTTTATATATGTGGAGAACGATAGCGTGACCATCTGGCGTGATTGAGATGGAATTGGCTGCACCATGGGCAGCAGCAACTGCGGTCAACTGTGTTCTGTCGAGATTGAACTGACACCTATCCCTCATTCAAGGTCACTTCTGGGCTTGTGCACGACCATTCCAGAATTTCCTTTTTGTGAACCAACCAAAAAAAATCGCGTAGTCTCATTAGATTCGAGGACAGCTGTAAATCGAGAGTAACACGATTTCCACAATCTAGTATTCATACAAACTACCGACACAGATACATGAAAATTTCTGCCTCCCAATCATTGATGAGAGGAAAGTAAAGACCGTGATTTGCTCAGCGAGCGGAACCGTTTTGACCATTGATTAGACACCGAACAGCGTTCCGACCTCGCAACGTGGATTGCGATAGACGTTCAGCATCCCGCGGCGCGACAGCGATGGCAAACATCTCTTGATCAGTTCCACATCATGCGTGTTCATGTGTTTATTGAAGGAGCCGAAAGCGGCATGTATTTGCACGTCGACGCTGCTCGGCAACGGAAGCAGGAGTGCATCAAGTGCTTTCCAATCTTCCCACTCTTTGTTAGAGAGGCCGTGATGAAGTGTGATCTGTAAGGTTTTTAAGGCCTTCAGATTGCCCAAGTCACCTAGGAGCTGGATGAGAGTAACTACGGAGCCAATCTCCGCAACCTCGAAATCGAGGGAAGTCAGGTTGTTTTCGCCCGCCATTATTTCATGGTCAGGGACATCGGCGGTGAAATCTGCTGAACACGCCGTGGTTTCAGAAGAAGCCTCAAACACTTAACAGATCAACGCACATGCTGTGTGATATGCTTTCCCCAGTGTGAGCTTCTGGATTGTACGAGCATTTGCTCGTAGGAGACCCATGATAGGGCTTTCAAGGAGGGAAAGAAAATTCAGATGTTGGAGGTCTATTCTTGTGAAAGAACTCAACATCGGTTCAACTGTAATCGTATCCATCCGAGCCAAAGTTAAGGCCTCCAGCCTCACGGCGCCGGTGCTGCTGATTTCATCCCTAACACGAGACCCATTGTTGTTGTTGAAATATTCGTCCGCGAAATAGATACACCATAGAGTCAACTCTTTCAGGCATATGGCCTTACTCAAGAGGGATTCCAATTCGAAAGGATTCGAAAATTGGTATCTGCGCAGTTTGACGCGGCGGAGACTAGGCAGTGAGAATACGGCAATGGTCGATGGGTTCACGGGGAAAGGCGCGCAAAAATGGTCCGTAAGAATCAGAGTCTTCAGTGATGTGACGGCGGACAGAATTGGAGGTACGAATTTCGCCTCAATGGTGGTCCCATTGTAGCATAGATCCAGAGCTCGAATGTAGGCGGCGATATGGGGAGAACACGAGAGAAGGGCAGAAAGTTTTCGGGACATTGCGATTGAAGCGGCATGTGGGGAAGCTGAAAGATTCTCGTTGTGAATTTCCTCGTAATCGCGGACAGAAATCCTGGCAAACAGGCGCATTTGACACGGCCGTACGAAGGGACGGGAAACCAGTGCACAAGATTTCAGCGCTCCCTCAATTTCGGAGTCATATGCCTCTGAAATGTCGAATGTACTGATTATCTCGTCGACGAGCTCTTGGGGAATCCTCATGGCAGTGTGAGATGAATTGGCAGAGTGAATCCAAGTACAGCTCTGACTGAGCTAGGGTGGGGAATCCGATATGGTAAATGACCTGAGGAGGAAGAAGCTTATTCAAAAAAAAACTTCACGAGGTTACAGGAAAGCCGAATACCTCAGTCTTACTCCTGAGCTTGAGGGTCGAGCAAGCCTTGAGCAAGCCTGCCAGCCCTTAGTCGCCGGTTTAAATGCCGTTGCCCACAACAGTCCACAACAGCTGTCTTCTCAAACATCGCCTGCCTGCGTTCGAAGTCGTCAGTTTGGCCTAATCATGCCAGTTACACGCCAAAACACAAGAGCAATTACTTGGCAAATTCAGAAATCAGACCGTAAACAACCAGTGAAGCAGAACGGAAAGCGGTTGGATCAAGAATTCTGGGCATTCAATGCCGCCATAATTTATAACGCATGGTGTTCCTCCTTGCCTGCGACAGCAGCGCTCCTGAAGTTACCATAAGAGGTCGACATACTACGCTTTGACCAGGAGCTTGGTCCAGGGGTAGAAGCTCGCCCAAACCCGCGATGTAGGGGAGCTGGGTACGTCTTCACCAATGGTATACCTATCCTACATATTATCGACATATCTCCTCCAGCGCGTCTGAAGAAACTGTCTCTTTGTGGCCATTTCCATCTGGATTTCGTCATTCAAGTCTTCATGTGTCGCTGATATTCGAGACGGAGGCGCGTCGGACCTTACCTGCCGCCGGTGCAGCTGAAGAGGATCAACGATGGTCCTAGACGCGGCGGCCAACCCATGATTACGGTACCCCATTTTATTCCTTATCCTACTTATTCTCAAATTTATTTTCCTTTGCTGGCACGCAGCACTCTCCCTTACCATCTCGGCTGGTAGATATAGAGGCGCAGCGAGCCCGGCCTGCCGCCGCTGCGGCTGAAGAGGGTCCACGATGGTCCGGGACGCAATGACTGATCCATGATGATGTCTCCCGAGGTACGCGATGCCCCATTTCATTCTTTATTTTATTCTCAAGTTTATTTTCCTTTGCTGGCACGCAGCACTCTCCTTTATCTACAGCTTCGTACGATGTCCATGCCGGCGGCCCCTCGTCCGCAATTTCTTCTGCTTTCGCGCCCACGCAATACCTCGCGGGACTGGATCGTCGTTATCATTCAGGATTCGCTAGCAATGCGCGCGTTCCGAGCCGCGCCGCTACTTCTGTGCGCTGATTCCTCATCCTAACGAAACTGGAGACCAGCACCAACACCTCCTTCCGCTGGCAGACCTTTGATCCATCATCGACGCCGGCCGCCTACGCACAGGCGGCATTTACTGTTCACGGGTGGGAAACGAATTGGGAATGGGATGGACCACTCGTCCTCCTCCTTGCGATGGACGACGAGGAGGTAGCGGTATCCTGCGAGGATGAAGTTGGTGAGTACTGGTGTGGATCTTTACTTCTGCGTACCCCGCGCAGTTTTTCGCGCACATATGCCCACCTTGCCTTCCCTTCACCCTGCCTCTCGGACTTCTACACCCATTTTTTGTCCCTGCGCACATACCCTTCACGCTCATATCCATCTTTTTGCGCTTCCATATATCTCCCATTCTCGCATACATCTGCTTTTCTCGCCCTCTTCCCTGCTTTCGTCAAGTCCTCTGCCTCCCATCCGCGAATCCTTCATTACCTTGATTTCCTGCGTCGCTACCTCTCCTCCGCTGTTTTTCCTCCCTCATCTTTTACTGCTTTTTCATCTTATGCTGATAATTCTTTGCGTAGGCCCACAACCGTCTTCGCACAGACACGCAGCCTTGACGCGCGCTCCGACTCGGACTCCCCAATTTCCCACCCCCAGCGCTCCGCCTGCCCTGCTACAGTACCCGTGCGAGCGGTCGTGCTCGCGCGGAGTGATCGCGCTGAGCCTAAAATGGATATAGGAGGCTGGATGCGCCAGTGGCGTGTTGGACGGTGGAGGATGGAAGAAGGCAGGGACGGGGGGAACGAAGTCGAAGTGCAGGGTAAGTGCGCGTTTCCTTCCTTTCGTGTTCTTTTCTTCGGGTCTTCGCTGGCACTTCGCTCGTTCCTAATCTGTACATATTCCCGCCCCTTGACTCTCCCTTCTCCGTCCTCCCACACCCCAACTTGGACACATCGCATCTCTAACCCACACCCCGCGGCTTTTCTCTGCCCCGCGTCCCCCGCGTCTCCGTTTCCCGCCTCGTCATTTACTATTCTCCGCCATCCGTCCGAACAAATCGCTAATCCTCCCTCTTTCCTAGACCCGGTATTCAATCTGCGCGTCGCCTTGCTCGCGCTTGCAGCCTGAGATGGCTTGATCGTTGTTGGCTCTGGCTCTTATAGCCCGCGCGCCGTCATGTCGCAGCGACTCCCCGCCTTCGCCATTACCCTCAATTATTCCGACTTAAGACCCACGGCGGGCGCTGGGCGTCGCCTTGTGCACGCTCGTGTGACTGGGCGAGCAGTGCCTCGCGCGGCGTCGTGTCGCAGCCTTTGCAGATCACCGCGTCCTTTCCCTGCCCTCACCGTTGCTGTGCTCATCGCGTACCACCCGCACATGCGTAGACGTCCTTATACTCCCACCTCACATCCACCGCCGTCCCCGCTGATCGTCCGATCTTTTTCTTGTCCGGCAGAGGTGGAGGTCGAAGTGTGAAGGGATAACACCGCCCGTGGACGAGGAGGATGAAGGCGGGAGGGGATGGCGGTCGCGCGAGGGCGAGGGCGAAGGGTTCGTAATGCGGGACGGGGCGAGGCTGGGGTCTTGAGGGGGAGTGGTGACGGGGGCGGAGGGTGTCGACGCCGTGGGCAAGCCCACCCGAGGGTCCGTCCCGGTAGTCACCAAGTGGACTTGGATGAGGGAGAGGGAGAGGAGGTGAGGAGGTTGAGCGTAGATGCGTTCACGACGGTCGGGGCGGTGTGGAAGCAGCTGGGTAATCGACTTGGAGGGCAAGGAGGGCGCGGTCCAGCCCCGTTTAGTTAATTGTGGTATTTATCACTTCATCCCCCAGGGACATTTCCGCCTAATCAAGGCTCCATGGAAACTCGAGGCCTTGCCAAGTCAAGATAAGTTGTCGTCTCGCCTGGTGTTGGTCGCTCCAAGGATTTGAGGGAGAGAATGAAGTTGGAATGAAAGATTTTGGAAAAAAAATTAATTGACATGTGGCACAGCCACTCAGGCGTTATCTCCGATGTGGCAGTGCAATCCACATTTTTCTTTCCGCCACAAAGCAAACCACAAACATCTCTCAGTGAACTCAAGTTTTGTGAAAAATGAAACATGTTCCAATGTTTTCGACATGATGCCGCCCGTGCCATCCTTCCAGAACCCAATCCATTGGTGCGCTTGGAGCCAAGCTCTTGCACGCCAATGTGGACTCTGGATTACTCTTCATTCACTTCATGATATAACAGGCCGACTCTCAAGCAGTCTGGGTCGTTGAAACATAGGTACGATTTTGGAGCCATGGCTCTGAAAAATTAATCAATCCGTGGCACATCCAGTGGGGCTTGTCCTGGGCTTGCAGGCTGGCCTGAAATCTGAGCGACAGTGGGAACTTGAAGGGTTTTACCTCTCCAGCAAGCCCGTACAGTGAGTCATCACTGGTTCATTAGGACTCGGGAGCCTGACAGAGGAGCCTCACCTGAACTTGGAAAGATTCTGCATCCACACTCGCTGCTCATCGGCGGCTCTACCTACTCTTGAAATTCTCTCTCATCTCTTTCTACCACAATTTTCTTTCATTTTTCCCCCTCAATATCCACCACCATGGTTTTGGTTCCATTCTAAATTTGGAGGTCTCCGTGACATTTTTCTGCTATGACATAAATTACCTTGCAGTCGTTCCGCTCCTCCGCTCACTGATTTTCGGTTTTTAATGGCGTGTCTAATCCGACACTGGCATGACTCAGAATGTTGCGGCCTTATCCCAGCCCTCACCAGCCTTGGAACTTCCGGGATTGGAATACCCGGTCCAGAACATGGCCCTTTCCCAACATTTGATCTACTACTTGTTTTTGCGAGTTTTGCGGACAGATTGACTTCCGGTTGCACCCGCATCCTCTAATCCTGGAACATCTGGTCTCAATTTTCCGTTATCGCCTGCGACCTTCTGCGTCTCTCGCAGCTCAACACTGCTGAATCAAGTTTTGCGACAATATGGAGGTACACAAATTTCCATATCACATACATACAGTATGTTAATCCGGCAACCGTCACAGTGACAGACAGTATCTGCCTGCAAATACTGCGAACACCAGAGTGTGTCCAAGTCACCAACATGCTATCCAAACCTGAGCCACATCCAGGGGTGGTGAGCTATCGAAGAAGGACAAGGCCTCTCTTATGGCCCTAATATATTCCTTACGTTTACTGATTTGTCCACCAGAACATTCTGTACAATATACAATGCATTGCGGTCCCTGCTGTCGGCTAGAATGTTCAGTTTTGGCTGGTGGTCAACTACCCTGTATATTGCCTTTGTGGGCCACCCTGTCGGGAAAAATTCACAGAGACGTCAAAAGGTGAGGTAAATTCACTAAATTTATTCAAACCATTCTAAGGATGTATGCCTTTCATAATACGTTTAGGCCCGGTGGGATACTCCCTGTCGCTTCACCAATAGCGAAAACGCTTAGATGGTCAACTACACCCTCCCATATAGTACGGTGCTAATGAACCGGATTTCTGGTAAGCAAACGTAGGCCTTCCGGGGTCCTTGGATAGTAGATGAATACCAGACTTCTCAAACATACGCCGAGCTTCTTCGAATCTGTCCTTTGCTTCTGTGGAGCCCCCCTCCGATCGGGCAATTTCAGCGAGTCCTAGTAAACACTCTCCCTTGACGCGGTGCACATCCATACGTGTAACTTCGTCGAGTGATACTGTGAAGAGACTTTTTGCGGAGCTTCGGTCTCCTTGTACCAGGGCCAAGTCGCCGAAGAGGCGCAGGGCGGAGCTCAGCCACAATGGGTTTCCTGATTTCATCGCGAGAGCAAGGTATATGGTGGCCCAAAGCAATGTGGACGTTGTGTCCCCCAATCCAAGTCGGATATCACCCAGCTTGTTGTACTCCGCTGCGCGAAGACTTTCCGAAGCGTCGTGAGACCTAACACAACGTTCATATATATCCTTTGCGTCCCATGTTCTTCCTGCATAGAGGAAGAAATCAGCGAGGATGTGATCGCACATGAGCATCCCCGGCTGGTATCCCGCGGTGGAGAATATTTGTTGAGTGGGTGCTAGACGGGATAACACTTCCTCCTTTGAGCTTACAGTTCCCAGAGCAATGTCGATGTGTAAAATATTGGCAAGAGAGTTGGCATGGAAAAGAGGGGATTTGCGAGAAGAAGACGAACGTACAATCAAGTCGTTCAGATGTCGCGACTTTATGTACTCCGTCTTTCTCAGATATATTTCAGCCTCAAAGTCGACAAGATTCAGCCAATGTCGTGTGTCTGCCATTACTGGGCCTATGGCAGCGAGGTTCCGCTGTCCTTGGGCACACAGCTCGAGGCCGCGTGCAAGGTCGCCCAATCCAACAGAGGCTTCGGCTTCGGCCTTTATGGCCGCTGTTTCTGCTTGAAAGCCGATTATTCCCGCAAGTTTCTGGGCTTTCCGTGCGCACCCAAGCGCCGCTTGGAACTTGGCCATCCTGTTTTGGAGCTTCGCCAAGTTACACAGCGCAAAATATTGTCCCGCTTGATAGTTCTTCTGAGATGCCAAAGACAGGGCCGTTTCCCAATGACACTCAGCCTGTTGAACGTCCCCATTCCTGTAATAATAAGCTCCCACCGTATTTTGGAAGTGAACTACTGTAAATTAATACCAGAATTGGGACAAACAACAAAAAAAAACTTGCCCGCGTAGTAACAATTACTGGATTGTGCAAAATATCGCTCCCCCGTAGCATTCAGGTCCGCGGCCTTGGTATCCGGCACTAGACCTTTTTGAAAATCCCGCAGTATAAGTAAGCCCCGAAGGATTGGGTCGTCCAGCTTCTCAACTATGGTGTCGACTCTGTCCATGAGAAGGCAACCACTTCCAGTGTTTCTCCCGCTAAAGTTATCAAGAAGGAAAATCTCATATGCAAGCTCGCGCAGATCATCGCCGGTGGGGTTGCTGCCAACCTCCCACTCTAATAAGCTGGTGATGTTGCCAAGATTTTGTAAGAGACGGCGGCGAACGTCATTGGATGGTTGTTCGTCTGTGCTCCAATACTTCAACCCTGTTTCCAGGTACACTCTGACCTCCCGTGCCAACGTCACGGTGGGCCCATATGTTTTCTTGACAAATTCGCGAACGGGCGGTAGAGATTTGAGTCTGCCGTCGGTTCCCTGATAAGCCAGTGATGTGCGTAGGAGTGTGAGTTTGTCGCGTAAAAAATGATTGAGAGCAGAAGCCTTTGAGAGCACATCATCGGATGCACCGTCAGGTAGAATGGACAGTAGACCCAGCAAACGAAGAACGTCGGGGTTGGATTTCATCCTTGGACTAGAAAACGAGAAGCGCAGGGACATCTCAAGATTCGACTCTTTGGAACATCCCTCAGATAGGAGCGAGACATTTTCCGTCTTCCATCGAGTCAGGGTGCCACTACAGCCTTCAACTGAGGCGACACTGGCCATGAGCGTTACTGCTAGGGGCAGGTTGCCGGTCAGACTCAAAACATCAGCCAGATCTGCTTCATCCTCGATATCGGATATATCGCTGAAGATCTGGCGTGCAGCGATATCACTGACAGGCATGAGCGGCGGCAGAAAAGGTCGGGTCCAACGAACATTCAGAGGCCGTTCCTGCCCACGCATGGTGATCTGGGAGACCGAAATAAGATACCCGACGACTCTGCTGTTAAACACTGACCAGGAGTGAAACGTGTGGTATGTCAGCCACGAGTGCCAAAAATCCTTCCACCTGACTGCGAGTCTCCCTTGCTTCCCATGGCGTCTCAAGGTTGTCAAGAACCAAGAGGCAGGCGCCGGTTGCGGTAAGAGTTTGAATGACGGCATTCGAGATCCCACCACCGTAGACCTCCATCCCAAGCGCCAGTGCAACCGAGGAGATCAGATCCCCCACAGACGGAGCCGACTCGCAAGACACCCAATACCGTTGTTGGAATTTCTCCACAACGCAGGCGTGGTTCACCACAGCTCTTGCAAGACTCGTTTTCCCGATTCCTCCTGGGCCCAGAATGGCGACTCGACTAGCAACTTGCAGCAGGGTGTCAACAATATCCTTGACTTCTTTATCGCGTCCGTGGAATATTTGGGGCATGTTGGGGAGCATTTCCAGGGACAGACTGCTGGAAATGAAAGTTTGTGGATTGAATGATGGGCTTTTCTTCCCTTCCGAAAACTAACCTGTCGTTCAGATTTTGAAGTAGAAATCCAGTCTGAAACGGCTCGTCGTCAGGTAGTGTTTGATGACGCAAAAAAATCGAACACGCCTCCGTTGAACCTCCTCGAACTGACGAAGTTTCACCATTATCTGGTTGATTATCTGACGAAAGTTGTTCGAGTATTTCGCGATGAACTCGTTCCTCTTCCACACCCATCGCTGTAAGCCAGGAAGTCCGCGCCACGCTCAAATGTGTCTGTTGAGTTGTTGAGTTAATTTACCCTCTACTTAGGCCGACTCACATACCGAAATTATATCCATCACTTGCTGCAACTCCGTCTCGCACTCTTGAAACCGGGAAGACATTTCATGCTGCATGAGAAAACGCTTAAACTTCCCGGTCTTTTCCCTTGTCCGCAAGAATGAGTCGAGGTTTTGCAATGCCCTGGTCAGGACTTGAGCCCCTGAGTCCGAATCATTAGACAGACATACTGGGTCAATTTTTGCAACCCATCCACTAGTCCTTGAGGAAACATGTCGGAATTGGTTGGATGGGCAACAGTGAGGGTCTGGAACAATCCGTTAACCCTCTCTACCATGCCAAGACATCGAGCTGTGCTTGAGTTTGCTTTCTGGTTGTTGTTGTGAATGAAGTAGACCGCCAAACAAATAACTAGGTTAGGAATTTAGCATACCTCGGCAATCCGCAAGCTGACACTTGCGATTTCCTTCATGTATGGAATGTGAGACGCCTCAAGGAGCCCCTGCAGAGTAGCTACCGAGATGCTGCGAAGACCAACGGAAGGCGACATCTGAATGTCACTTGCAATGTCGTAGAGCGGCGACATGGGGTGCGGAGCAGCGGGGTGGTGAGCAGTAATGCAGCAAGAGTTTTGACACCGGATGAGATTATAATCAGGAATCCGGCATCCCACGGATTCTAATTACGTCCCTGTCAAACCAAGCCCTCCGCCGACATCGGCAATACGAGAGAACTGAGTTCAAGTAACGACCCCGGAAAGCGCTAGAGTAGTTCACACAAGAATATTGCACTGAATCTCACGTTTATTTTTTCTTCAACACATAATTGGACCACTGTCTTCACACGCCAGGTTGCGGGTTCGCTGGTATCAAGTAATTGGCTACATCCTGCTCGTCTTTGTGATCACATTTGAGCCAGAATATTTTGAAACCGCTACGCCCCGTAGTCTCACTGACGAAACAAGCAACAAAGATAATTCCGCTGGGGGTCGAATACCTCCGATTAAAGACGATACTCGTTGCTAGTCTCCTTTCCGTTTGTATTCGACAAGCCCCTAACATGGTTCACCTGCGCGTCAAAATGATGTGTAAGGAGCGAGTATGTGATTCATGTGACCGTGTTTTCTCATGTGACGGCGTTGTCTGAATAGTGAATGTACAAGAGCCTACGAGAGCGCGCTTGTGCGCGAAGATCTAGATGAATGGGCCAGTGGAGACAAAATTTCCTTATTGAGAGATCTGGAGGCGAGGAGCTCGGGCGTCAACTCATGGGCCGTCGTAGCTGCGCCAAAGCTGCACGATCTGTCAAACAGTGTGAAGAGCGTGACCGAGATCCAAAGGTTGGGGCTGATGGTCGAAAGCGGACTTATAAAATCTTCAGACGGGCTTAATTTTGTAAAGAGAGAGATTCTCGTCCTCCTAAGCTGGGAATGGGATGTCCCTCGCAGGAGGTGGAATCAATATGCCTTGCATGTACTTACTACCACTTAGTCTAATAGGTTGAAATTGTGAATGAATGTTACTGTAAACTGAGTAACACGAGTTCCACAATCTAGTATTCATAACAAACTACTGACACAGATCCTCATGCTGATGAGAGGAAAGTAATGACCGTGATAGCTCAATGAGCAGGAACGTCGTGACTATTGATTAGACACTAAACAGTGTTCCGACCTCGCAACGTGGATTGCAATAGACATGAAGCATCCCGCGGTCCGACAGCGATGGCAAACATTTCTTCACCAGATCCACATCAAGCGCATTCATGTGTTTATTGAAGGAGCCAAAAGCGGCATGTATTTGCACCTCAACACTGCTCAGCAATGGAAGCAGGAGTGTATCAAGCGCTTTCCATTCTTCCCGTTCATTGTTGTCTTCAACCAGATCCAGGCTGTGATGAAGTGTGATCTTTAAGGTTTTCAAGACTTTCAGATTGCCCAAGTTGCCTAGGAGCTGGATGAGGGCAACTACGGAGTCAATCTCCGAGACCTCGAAATCGAGGAAAGTCAGGTTGTTTTCTCCCGTCATCATTTCAGGGTCAGGGACATCGGTTAAGAAATCTGTTGAACAGGCCGTGGTTTCAGAGGAAACCTCAAAGACTTGATAGATCAACTCACATGCTGTGTGATATGCTTTCCCCAGTTTGAGTTTCTGGATTGTACGAGCATTTGCTTGCAGGAGACCCATGATGGGGCTTTCGAGGAGGGAAAGAAATTTCAGATGTTTGATGTCTATTCTTGTGAAAGAACTCAACATCGGTTCAACCGTAATCGTATCCATTCGAGCCAAAGTTAAGGCCTCCAGCCTGGCGGTGCTGGTGCTGTTGCTGCTGATTTCATCCCTAACACGAGACCCATTGTCGTTGTTGAAATATTCGTCCGCGAAATAGATACCCCATAGAGTCAACTCTTTCAGGCATATGGCCTTACTCAAGAGTGATTCCAATTCGAAAGGATTCGAAAATTGGTATTTGCGCAGCTCGACGCGGCGGAGACTGGGGAGTGAGAATACGGCAATGGTTGATGGGTTCACGGGGAAAGGTGCGCAAAAATGGTTCGTAAGAACTAGGGTCTTCAGTGCCGTGACGGTGGACAGAATTGAAGGTACGAATTTCGCCTCCGTGGTGGTCCCATTGTAGCAGAGATCCAGAGCTCGAATGTAGGCGGCGATATGGGGAGAACATGAGAGAAGGGCAGAAAGTTTTCGGGACATTGCGAATGAAGCGGCATGTGGGGAAGCTGAAAGATCTTCGATGTGAATTTCCTCGTAATCGCGGACAGAAATCCTGGCAAACAGGCGCATTTGACACGGCCGTACGAAGGGACGGGAAACCAGGGCACAAGATTTCAGCACTCCCTCAATTTCGAGGTCATATGTCTCTGAAATGTCGAATGTGCTGATTATCTCGTCGACGAGTTCTTGAGGAATCCTCATGGCAGTGTGAGGTGAATTGGCAGAGTGAATCCAAGCTCTGACTGAGCTAGGGTGGGGAATCCGATGTTGTAAATGAGGACCTGAGGAGGAAGAAGCCTATTCAAAAAACTCCACGAGGCTACAGGAAAGCCGAATACCTCAGTCTTATTCGTGAGCTTGGGGGTCGAGCAAGCCTGCCAGCCCTTAGTCGCCGGCTTAAATGCCGGTGCCCACAACAGTCCACAACAGCTGTCTTCCCAAACTCTCGCCTGCCTGCGTTCGAAGTCGTCAGTTTGGCCCAATTATGCCAGTTACACGCCAAAATACAAGAGCAGTTACTTGGCAAATTCAGAAATCAGACCGTAAACAACCAGTGAAGCAGAACGGAAAGCGGTTGGATCAAGAATTCTGGGCATTCAATGCCGCCATAATTTATAACGCATGGTGTTCCTCCTTGCCTGCGACAGCAGCGCTCCTGAAGTTACGATAAGAAGAGGTCGACATACTACGCTTTGACCGGGAGCTTGGTCCAGGGGTAGGAGGTCGCCCAAACCCGCGATGTAGGGGAGCTGGGTGTGTCTTCACCAATGGTATACCTATCCTACATATCATCGACATATCTGCTCCAGCGCGTCTGTAGGAACTGTCTCTTTGTGGGCATTTCCTTCTGGATTTCGCCATTCAAATCGTCATGTGTCGCTGATATTTGAGACGGAGGCGCGCCGGGCCTTACCTGCCGCCGGTGTAGCTAAAGAGGATCAACGATGGTCCTAGACGCGACGACGAATCCATGATTACGGTACGCGATCCCCCCATTTTATTCTTTATCCTACTTATTCTCAATTTTATTTTCCTTTGCTGGCACGCAGCACTCTCCCTTACCATGTCGGCAGGTAGCGCAGCGAGCCCGACCTGCCGCCGCTGCGGCTAAAGAGGATCCACAATGGTCCGGGACGCAATGACTGATCCATGATGATGTTTCTCGAGGTACGCGATGCCCTATTTCATTCTTTATTTTATTCTCTCCTTTGCTGGCACGCAGTACTCTCTATTTACAGCTTCATCCGATACCCATGCCGGCGGCCCCTCGTTCGCAATTTCTTCTGCTTTCGCGTCCACGCAATACCTCGCGGGACTGGATCGCCGTTATCATTCAGGGTTCACTAGCAACTGCGCGCGTTCCGAGCCGCGCCGCTACTTCTGCGCGCTTATTCCTCATCCCAACGAAACTGGAGACCATCACCAACACTTTCTTTCCGCTGGCAGGCCTTTGATCCATCATCGACGCCGGCGTAGAGGACGACGGCGCCTACGCACAGGCAGCATTTATTGTTCACGGGTGGGAAACGAATTGAGAACGGGATGGACCACCCGTCCTCCTTGGACGACGAGGAGGTAGCGGTAGCCTGCGAGGACGAAGTTGGTGAGTACTGGTGTGGATCTTTACTTCTACGTACCCCGCACAGTTTTTCGCGCACATATGCCCACCTTGCCTTCCCTTCACCCTGCCTCTCGGACTTCTACACTCATCTTTTGTTCCTGCACACATACCCTTCACGCTCATATCCATCTTTTTGTGCTTCCATATATCTCCCATTCTCGCATACATCCGCTTTTTTCGCCCTTTTCCTGCCTTCGTCACGTCCTCTGCCTCCCATCCGCGAATTCTTTATTACCTTGATTTCCTGCGTCGCTACCTCTCCTCCGCTGTTTTCCCCCCATCTTTTACCGCTTTTCCATCTTATGCTGATAACTCTTTACCCAGGCACGTAACCGTCTTCGCACAGGCCTGCAGGCCTGTCGCGCGCTCCGACTCGGACCCCTCCAATTCCCCACCGCCGGCGCTACGCCTGCCCTGCTGACCTGAACACGGTACCCATGCGAGCAGTCGTCCTTCCGCGGAGTGATCGCGCCGAGCCCAAAATGGATATAGGAGGCGGAATGTGCGGGCGGCGGATTTAAAGGATAAAGGACGAACGAGGGAGGGAGGGTGCGAACGAATTCGAGGTGCAGGGTGAGTGCGCGTTTCCTTGCTTTCATTTCCTTTTCTTCGGACCGTACCCGCCCCTTCACTCTCCCTGCCATCCCCCATCCGTGCTCGCCACCACATCGCATCTCCAACCTACACCTATGGCTTTTGTGCCTTTCTTCCGCCCCCGCGTCCCCGCGTCTCCGTTCTCGATCTCGTCTTGTCCGCATTCTTTTCTCTTTACTTCTTGGCCATCCGCCCGAACAAACCGCTAATCCTTCTTCTTTCCACATAGACCCCGTATTCAATTATTCCGACCCAAGGCGCTGCGCGTGGCCTTGCTCGCGCTGGCGGCCTGAGATGGCTTGATCGTTGTCGACCCTAGTGCTCTTGCAGCTCATAGCCCGCGCGCCGTCGTGTCGCAGGGACTCCCCGCCCTCGCGGATTACCCTGCGCTGCAATTATTCCGACTTAAGACCTGCGGCAGGCACTGGGCGCTTGCGACTCAGTGGGCAGTGTGGACGTGCGAATCGGCGGGCAGTGCGCTCGTGCGACTCGGCCAGCAGCGACTCCTCGCCCTCGTAGATCACCCCACGCGTCCTATCCTCACCCTCACTGCTGCCTTTATGTGCATCGCATACGATCCGAACATACGCAGACGCCCTCACATCCACCGCCGTCATCGTCCGATCTTTTTCTCGTCCGGCGGAGGTGGAAGTGTGAAGGGATAACGTCGCCCGTGAACGAGGAGGAGGAAGGCAGGAGGGGATGGCGGTCGCGCGAGGGCGAGGGCGAAGGGTTCGTAATGCGGGACGGGGCGAGGCTGGGGTCTTGAGGGGAAGTGTGGGAGCGACAAAGGCGGAGGTTGTCGACGTCGCGGGCCCTAGGTCCAAGCCCACGCGAGGCTCATGTAGCGGCTCGTGCCCAGGATCGATCCCCACACGGCATCGCGCCTCGGACAGCAGCTTCGTCGCTCTCCGCGCCGTTCCACGGTGCGTGCGACCCGCATACCCATACCGCCCACTTCACCCCACGCCTACCACGTCCGCCACGATCCTTTCTCGTCCCTTTCCGTCCCGGTAGTCACCAAGCGGATGGGGCGACGCCGCCGCCACGTTGTTGGGGGACTTGGACGAGGGAGAGGGAGGGGGGAGGTGAAGAGGTTGAGCGTGGACGCGTTCGCAACGGTCGGGGCGGAGGGTGCAAGAGCGAGTGGAGTAAACGACGGGGAGGGCAAGGAGGGCGGGGAATACCCACTTGTTGTACCAAGGAGCGCGCGGCTCGTGCGCGCCCTCCTCAATGACCAACACGCTGTTAAATGCGCCACAGAATGGATGAAAGTATGGGGTGTAGAGGAATATATCTTATTTGATGTCTTGGGCTATGGGCGGCATGCGCTTGCATCGGCTATTTCGGCTGTTTGCCCAGATGCTTCGGCCGATGGATTTGCCATTGCATAAAGGATTCTTTTTTGCTTACAATTCATGCCATGGGGATTCACGATGCGATGATTCCCTGATTAGTAGCGAGCAGCGAAAAAGATATGAAAAAAAAAGAGGTCCATTGCTTCAAGTTCCAAGTCACCATTTCAATGAATAAATAAACTCATTGATTTCAAACTACAAGTACATATACAGTCAAACCTAAACACTGCATAGATTCTCACAAAACAGGCACTACAGAATCAGACCGCAACCAGGAGCTCTTTGTCATCATCCAAGCCCAGTCTTTCCATATCTTCGATGTTGGACAGGTCATCCATATCCTCCACAGTTGCAAAAGGCACATTGAGCTCTCTAAGATGAGCCAAGTTGATTCTATGTTGCTGCATCACATCTTTATTCACACCAGCCAGCCTTTCATCAACATATTCAACTTGTTTACTCTGTGACGATTGTTCAAACAAGGGTCTTGCTGTTTCCCAAAATTCAACTGCCTTAAGCATGTTGTTGTGTTCCTTGGAAATGTCTGCAAGTCGAAGCATACACTCTGCTCTGCTGCGATGAACATCCATAGCTGTAAATCCTTCCAAAGCAACTGTAAATAAATTGAGGGCTGTATACTCTTCGCCTTGAGCAAGGAAAACATCTCCTAGGAATTGGAGAGCTTTAAGGATTCCAAGTTTCTCATTCAATCTGAGAGAGTGTACCAGAAACACTGTTGTCCAACTAGATAGCCAATTGAATGCAGCCCAGCGACTGATATCACTGAGTCGCTCCAGACAGTATAACATGATTTCAGGGTCTCCCGCAGACAATTCAACACATCTGGTGAAGATAGTCTTTGCAGTCAGTAAATCCCCTTCTCGCAGACAGAGAGCTGCAAGGATGGTATCACAGATTGTTGCACCTGTAACATAGCCTAGAGAGTTGAACAGTTTTCTGGCTGCATCACAATTTCTATGAACAACATCCTTGGAGGCACCCATGGAAACCTCAATGTCCGCAACATTGAGTAAAGTCAAAGCATGAAGAAAGACATCCATATTAGCAGCAGCTTCTTGAAGAATCCTGGTGTTGATACTGTGAGCATCAATGTATTCTGATTTGAGCTTATGGATCTCTGCCTGGGTGATCATGATTTCATGGTCTGTGTCACGACCAGTCAAACCACAAAGACTTAGGAGATTTGTCGCTCTATCACAGAGGAAGAGACTTTGCTTGTAGTTGCCCAATGACTGGTTGCAAGTAGCACCAACATTCAGTGCTTGTGCTTCGCGGTATAAATCCGCAGAGATCTGAGCTACCCTCTGGGCTTCAGAAGCAAGTATCTGGGCTGTGGAGTAATCACCAAGGCGCCAATTAATCCATGCAAGGTTTTTCAATCCTCCGGTATGCACTTTAGTGTTTCCAGCTGAAAGTGCTAGAGCAATGGCAATTTCATTGTATTTCTTGGCAGTTGGGATATCACAGCAGACACGACAATATCCTGCTAAGATTTCATAGAATTTGCCTTGGAAGATGAATTTGTATCAGCACTAATGAAGGGGCATTAAGCAAGGAACATACTTTCAAGATCTGGGTCATTAAAATGCTTGAAGTGTTCTAAAGCCTTGGAAACCAGTGTCTCGCGATTGGAAGTTACATGAAAATACCATGAGTTGAGCAACTCAACAATACAGTAAGCTTCCAGATGATGGTCATGGAGTTGTGGAAGGATATTGTGAATTTTGTTCATTAAATCTATGCCCCCATAACCAATCAATTGGCTAACGTGATTTAAATAACATGAGCAATAAATGCTATTCTTGAGGTCTGGATGACCTGGTTTCAGTCCGGTGTGGAGCACATTCTGTATGTTCAAGTAATTAGATGATACTCGAGCAATTATGCCAGGACTTGAATCAGTTCCAAGATATTCCATATAGAACTCAAGAAGTTCCTGGAAATGTTTGAGAAGTGGCTGAATGAGAGAATCTCCAGGTGGCTGATTCTGCTGCATGTATTCCCTGATAGGCACCAAAGCTTTCAGTCTTTTGTTTTCATCACTGTATGCCAAAGTGGTACGAAGCAATGCTGCTTTGCAGCCAAGGATATTATCAATTGGGAGCTTGCTCTGCACCAGCTCAACATCTGAGAGTCCATCAGGAAGCATTGACAAGAGGCTGAGTAGATCTGTTGAATGGGGGAATGAATCAAGTCTAGGACTTGACAAGGACAATAGAATGGAAAAATCGAGGTTGGATTTTCTGTCGTTTCCATCTGAGATGAGTGATGTTTTCTCTTTCTCCCAGCGGGATAGCACAGTGGAGCAACCTTCAGATTCAACCAGATGGGCCATGAGATTGATTGCCAGGGGCAGGTTGTCCGTGAGGGACAAGATCTGGTCAACCTCTTCTGAGTTATGCATGCTGTCTGCAATGTCAATAAATATTTTCTGTGCTGCATCTTGTTGCAAAGGCTTTAAAAGTGGCAGAAATGGGCGAGTCCAGGCTACTTTAGCTGGCCTTTCTGCTCCTCGCATTGTGATCTAATCCTTATTAGTTACAGGCATGAGTACAAATACATAGGGACCTACCACCAGTGCAAGATGATCTACATCAGTCAGCAGTGATAGAACTTCCTCAATGTTGCCATGACACTGCGTTGGCTCCCACAATGTCTCGAGATTATCGAGGACCAAGAGACTTGATGGGCTCTTTGTGAAGTATTGAATGACTAGGTGAGTAAGATCTTTCCCTGGCTTCAGTCCAAGATGAGCTCCTATAACAGCAGTGAGTTCCACTTGAGTTGTTGCAGTGTCACAAGCAATGAACAACCGATGCTGGTTATATCTGGCAGTGATTTCTGTATGATGAATGATAGCTCTGGCAAGAGTTGTCTTTCCCAAAATTGCTATCCTAGGTGTTCCCTGCCTAAAAAGATGAAGAATGTCTGAAAGTTCAGATTCTCGTCCATGGAATATCTTTGGATCAGACGGTAACATGGAGATTGAGTTGGAGCTTGGAAAGATATGAGTGATATTAGTGTGAAGGTTGGAAAACCTGACCTGACGTGGGAACCTGAATAGACCCTGCTTATCTGTGCAAAGGTAATTATATTATTCTCACAAAAGAGAATTTACATACAGATGACACCTCATCTGAACTGGGTGAGTCAGAGAGAGCTTCAATCATATTAAGTGCTTCTTTGTGTCTCATCTCGGCATCTTCCTGCATTTTGATAATATCCTTGGTGAGATTGGGACTTTGGATCTAGATACCACAATATTAATCTTCAGTGAATTGTTGAAAGTCCAAATCAACAGATAGCTCACCTGAAACAAAGCAAGTCCCTGTTGCAATCCTGCCCTGCATTCCTTCAACAACAAGCTCATTTCACCCTGACATAAAAACTTTTTGATTTTGCTACCCTTTTGCTGAGCCTCAACAAAGGCATGTATCTTGTATAGGGTCCTGCATAGTAATGATCAGTATTAACTCGTATATTGATAAAAGACAAGCAAGTACTCTGTGAAAAGCCCAATATGCTTCAACACATGTGGTGGTAATTCTCCACCTGTGTCTGATTTGAGATGAACAATAATGATTGCATTGAGCACTTCGTGAGCTTGCTCCATCAAGCCGATACAGTCCTCCTTGTTTTGTTTAATAGTCTAGGATGACACACTGAGTTTCACTCTAGCCAAAATTCATCAAGAGAATACCCGAATAAATTTCAAAAGAGACTGAGTGGTGTTGCAAATGGCCTCCAAGAAGGGTGTCCCAAAGTTGTCAGCAAGGATTTCTAAGGTCCCCGCAGCTATAGTCACACATGTTGTAATGTTTCTTAACCGAACTTCAGTGACACTGGGTCAGGACCCATGATTATCCCTTTCGATGCCAGGGCCGGTGTCGGCCAAAATTTTGAGATTTGGGTCGGAAACCTAGGTTCTGGTCGGCCAAAAATTGGCTCCCGGCGCCCCAAATCCTAGGTCCATTTCGGCCAAAAATATGGGGATTCAGGCCGGTCGGTCAGAATTTTGGAGGCAAAAATACACTTAATAGGGCACTTTTGGTACAGAAAGCAGTCCAGTTACTCAGACCGGTCGCCAATGCTGCAAAAACAAGGCTGGGGAGAAAAAATCGTCATTTTGGGGCCGTGGGAACTGAAAATTACCCATTTTGGCAGCCCCGGCTAGGTCCGTGTCGGCCAAAAATCAGCAAAATTTCGACCAAACCTGTCGGCCAAAAATTGGGGGATTCGAGATTTTCGGGACCTGGCCTCCAAAGGGATAATCATGGGTCCTACTGGGTCTTGAAGGCATCTTAGTGATAGGTTGTTACGCCTGATAGACCTCAGTATTTAGGCTGCACAACCTTGAGAACATTCATTTTGATTGGCTGCTGGTAACACTTTAAATTTACTATGTCTCCCACTCCACTCAAAGAAGCCCTGCACAAGGATCAAAGTAACAAGGAAAGCTCACCCTTCACGAGATCTGCTGATCCGGGCAGATGAATCACTTCTATCTAGGTACATCTGATGATCTGTCCATTCCCGAAATAAAAATATACTCCTACACTCGTTGGGATTGGGTCAGCGAAACGCAAGATCTCACAGAAGGACTGCTCCATACGTGATATCGCGTGGTTGTTGAAGTGTGAACACTAATATGACGGATTAGGTTGAAATCCAGCCTGTCCATCTGTCCATCAAATTTTCATGGGCAAACTGTCTCCAGCCCCGCGATAGACTCAACCAAATTCCGAATGGGACAGGTCGCCGGCTGTGAAGGTGAAATGGGGAGTGGAAGATTTTCCATACGCGCGGATGTTGTTGGCAATCCGACAGTGAAGGTAGGTAGGTAGGTAGGATTACACGGCACGGTCCCGCTTAGGAACGCCGGGGCCCAGGAAGTATCGAAGTGCACATGGCACTAATTTATACACTATTGTCCCTGGACTCCTCCATCACCCCGTAGCCGAGCTCATGGACGCTATCTTTCGACCCGCCGCGGTAGAACTAAAGAATAAACAGAGAAGCAATGAGTGGAAAGTGAAAACCTCGAAACAAGCTCAGGCACGGAAGACCAGAACCACATAAAACAACTCCAGTACATTGTATGCAAATTTTGCCACCAGTGCGATGCTGGTCGGGAATAAATCATGGCCTCAAGAAACTCCGTGTTCGAGAGTTGGGCCATGAGACCTTCGGGTGAGCTGCAGTTTGGAAAAGTTGGACTAGAAATGTGAACTGTAGGTGAGTTAATGCAACATGGGAATTGCAAGTAATTAACGCGTGTTCCGGGTTTCAACTTCCAACTGGCAGAACCTACAAAGTCGTTCCGACCTAGACATAGGCTGATGTGCATGATCCGCATAGCGCAGAACTTCAATGGCTAACTGGACAGCATTAGGGAGGTCAGTGCCTCTCTATCTACTTGAGTGTTCACCAGTATCAGGTAGTGCCGCATTTTTGAAGTGATCTGTACGGGAGGTTTGTTTTTCTGTGGTTCAAGTCATCCATGAAGCAAATAGAGCTTGTCATTCGAGTTGATTGACTCCTGTAAACCATTCCTTCATGAGCTTGTCAACTGTTTTGCTGTAGTCCTCGACATCTTCAATTGAAGTCACGTCTGTTAGGACAAGCACAGGGCGGCGGAATGGTAGTCTTGAGGCAGCCGTAATCAAATCCTTGGCCCAGGAGTTTTGCCTTTGCGGAGAGCTCTAGTGAACTATCGAGAGCGCGCGAGCATAGTCCTTTTTATCGAGGCGAAGAAAATAGATTAGGTGGTTCAAGACAACGAGGAGGCGTCGAACCCGAAGAGGAATTATTCCAGTTTCCGTGAAGAGCAGCGCGATGACGGAACGAGAATGGAGATTGAGCATCTGTCGGAGGAACCGGATTTGAACTATGCTGAGTTGTTTGACATGGACGTCCTCGCTATCTGGAGAAATCTCGCATCCATGTATCAGATGGTAGTCCACTCTAGCCATATAAAGCTCTCTTAAGTTCTTTTGGTGTCAATCGAACAGTCATGTCTTCAATCGCCATGATTCGATGTCCGCAGTAGCGCGTCGTTCGTGCCTTGGCTTTGTAGTGAGCTGCGAGGATATTTTGCGTGTCCGTCCTGAAGGTAACCTCAACATATTTCTCTTCTATTTTAATCCAGAGTCTTGGCTACAAGCATGAAGACAGGGAGCGGTTGCGCAACTTTCCCAAAGATCAAGATGATAGTTTTGATCATGCTGATTAGGATGAAGTTGCAGGCACACAGTTCTCCAACGTGACTAGTTTGGCTTGTAGGCGCGAGCGGATATAGAGAGAAGAATAATGTCGTCTGTCTGCACAAGTAGGGAGATGGGGATTGCGGCGAGAAACATGTCGTCTTCGTCGGGCATCATCACTAGATCAGCTAGAAAGAGGGTCCACAGAATTGGCAATGCCGGATCTCCGGTGAGTAAACCAATGGAAGCTTTGAAAGCAATGAACTCCATGTTGCCATTTTTCGCATAGTAAACCTTTGCTTGTACAGCATTTGCAGCCAGTCAAAATTGCGCCACCCGTGCCCAGTCGGAATAATTTTAACCATGAGTCGGTTGATCCGTTGAGGGAAAGGTGGTGGTCGCATCGACCGCAGCTAAGTACAGCATGTAGCCAATTCCTTGGCGCATCGGAGAATGAAAGGGTTGTTGTTTGTGTGATATCTTGGTCTGGAGCCATTTTGCCATGGTGGGATCAAGCCGCGTGATTCCACCCAGTCAGCAATCCTCCAGTATATCAGCGACGTCAACGCTTTCAAGAAACAACTCTCGAGCGCCATCAGCCTGTAACTGTCGGGATTATCGGGTGGTTTCATCCGTTTAATATTCCAATGAAAGCCGCCATGAACCAGGTTGTAGGTGCATCGTTCTTTTCGACACACTGGTTCGCGATGTGCAAGGTCTTCATTTGGAATTTGAAGGAGTTCCACGTGCGATGCATTATCCTCGCCAGGAGTCTGTCCAGGGAATGCTGCGAATATGGTCTTTAAGTCGTCCTCAGTCCACTTTCGTGTGAAAAAGCCTTCTTCGAGTTGTCTTCATTTGTCTTCGGTCTTCTCAGGCAGCGCGATGCCAAAACCTTGTTGACTTTATACTGCGCCGAATCGAACTGAGCAGGTAGAACATCAGGTGGGTTCAATCGCTTCTCGAAGACGTCCTTGAGCTAGTCTGCAGTGACCGAGATAGGTTGCTAGTTTGGAATCGGAGACTCCAAAACACAGCTCTGCTTGTGGCCTCCATGATCATTTTGCAATTCGCAGCAAGCTTGTCTCTCCCCCTCTGTGGTAGAGGGAACGAAGGTCTTAATTCAGAGGGTCCGGCGTTGTGGGAACATCGTTGAGGAGATGTTGAATCTGAGGGTGGGCCGGAAGCAATCGTGCGGTTGATCCCGGTTCTTCTCAAAATCACATTATCATAGCGTCGGTACAAGACTTAGACCGCGCGGCAATTTGCACGTCAAACTTAATTCCGAGTAAGTCCGAAAATTGATGGCGGCAGTGCAAGTAAGCGCCTCAAAGATGGGAGGGTTACAGGCAGTAGGACGGGCCAACGACGGCGAGCATGAAGATGTGCGTCACAGGTGCTCTTCAATGAAAGAGGCATACCCTTGGAAGGTCGTGAGTGGTGGGACGAAGCTCAAGGAGCAAGAATGGGCTGGATGCGCGACAATTCAAGTGGATGTAGTTTTTTTTGTGAATGATGATTTTTTTTGCTCGTGCCAGCCATTTCTGCACATCGGGAGAGCTCGTGTAGATGGCTCCATTACCGCTGCAGCGCTGGTGGCTGAGACAGGGTGTCTGGGCATGCTAACGGCGTACTTCGATTTCGAGATGATGGTGGGAGAGCGAACGTGCTCCAAAATCAACTTCACTGTCTCGGCATTCTGAGGATCAGAAAGGTTCACGAGTACGCATTGCTTAACTGATCTCGGTGAGAGGAAGAATATAAAAAGAAATTGACGAGGACAACATCGGGATTTAAACAATCTGCTCGTGACCTCGCGTACGCGCTCGTAGTAGCGGCGAGTCGTATGCGAGCCAAAAGCTCGCGCGCACGCGAATCACGAGCTATGTCCGAATTCTCACGAGAGCTGTTAAAGGTGATTGACACTTGTTCCCTCGAGGTATTTCGTGCCTTCTTTGTGGATAAATACGCACCCATGAATTCTTGCATAGCTTCTTCACCATGTAACATTGCGTGCAGGTACTTTGAGATGTATTCTATTCTCAAAATCTTAGGTTTCGCGGTCTCGTGGTTCGCGTAGTCGGTCCACAAGATCTACGCGACATCACAAGATCAAAAGATGGCGCGTTAAATGTGCTTTTGCTGATGAAACATCCCCTACGGTATTGCCCAGACCATACGGGCGATCGTATAAGTCAGAGGCTCAGATTGATTAAGGCCAGAATTCATAGCGCACCCGTGGCGGCCGTTTCGGCGGCTTACATCGCTCAAGTTGGTGCCACGCCATTTCACAATCCTTGACCGCTACAGATGGGCATGGTCAGCGGTCCGTTTTTTTTTTAACATGCTTCTTTCGATATAATAGTAGGGATGTCGGAACTAAAAACCCGAGAAAACGTGTGGGATTTAGAGAGCAGAGTAGATAGAAAATCATAGGAATGATATGGAGAGACAGTTGCAGTAGCAGAACAAAAGATAAATTGAAGGTGAGAAGACATAGCGAGAAGATGCAAGCGAATAAAAACGAAAAAAAAAATCACTCGCCAGTTACAACCGCGCTCGCTGCCGAGGGCTGCGGTACTGCCCACGCTGATGAGCTCCTTCAGCATTCCGGGCGTTTTCGATGGCTGCATCATTCCACGCCCGATAGGCTCGAGGGTGAGAGTGGCTGAGGGGAGAGATATTCCGCTCGTGCTGCTGTTGGATCGTGCGCCGCCCGGCGTCGCCCCCCTCGTCGAGATGCAAGTCATTGTCTAGTCTGTTAGTTACCGCGCTGATTACCCGGTATCCTGCGTTATTATGTAACCATCACGGATGCATGCGCAAACAAATCGTTAGCGAGACGCGTCTCGACGCGTTCTCGGCCTCCCTGCTGAAATTACTTGCCAGACCGCTTGCCAAGCATGTAAGATCATTATTCGGACACCAGGCACCATTAGGGCTTGTTCATAGGTGAAATGGATGTTTCCGACACAACCACATGAAAAATCAAGGGAAGATATTCTTATGAAGCCATCCTTCACTCCCAGCGGTTCATAACAGCTCAGAAATTGTCTTTGGGGGTAAGTGCAAGGTTTGAGGCTTTAAAATCTCTTCCCGGTTCCCACAGAGCCTCGACGCACCCAAGTCGCGTTAAAGACTTGCTCACGTGAGATCCAGATTTGGGTGATTACATAATAACGCAGGATACCGGGTATCAAGCGCGGTAACCAACAGACTCTATATCAGACTTACGAGGCACGAGTAAGTGTACTGATACTAGAGCGTCTGTCAAGAGAGACTAAGTCATTGTCCTCGTCTTCGATCACTACCCTGCATCTCTGCATCCACACCCTCTGGTCCGACCACAGGGAAGGTATCCTCCTCCCCGACGTCGTCATCCTCCAAACCTCGCACTATCTCCGCGCCACCCTCCTCGAATCATCCAGTCAAGTACTGTAGTATTTCGTTCAAATCGACAGTCACGTCACGCACCCCCCTGTCGATATCGAAATTTGGCAAGGGTCACGCATCACGCAGCCGGTTGTCGAACCTCCCGAGCATCACACAGGGCTCAACATCGCCTGTAAGACTCAAAAAAGCCAAAATTTTCGATTCAATGTCGAAAATTTCGCTGGTGTCACGCCAAATTTTGGTTGTTGTCGAAATGTCGAATTGGTTTTTTGGGTCACGCGTCACACCCAGTGTCGATTTGAACGAAATACTACAGTATCAGCTTTACCCCTCCAGGTGCTCGTTCCTTGGGACGGAGAAGGGATCCGAGGAAGTGGCCGGTCGGCGTGAGCACGCATAATTCGTATGTGGGGCTCCCTGTGGTGAGAAAGGCAAGGAGAGCGATGTCGACTCGGAAGCGGCGCGAGGTGTTATGCCGGAGCCTGCGGCACGACGCCGGGCGGACATCGAGTTTCGAGCGGTAGGAACATGCGCCGGGCGACGGGCAGTGTGCGCGCGAGCCGGGTGGGGTCGTTGTCTACCCCAGTAGGTGCCGGGTCCTCCGTTCTACGTTCTGCTCCTATCCCGTCCTGCGTCAGGAATCTATGCTCTTCGCTTCGTCGTGATTCAGTCATAAACAAATACCACAAATACCCTAGATCTGTATTGCCAAATCCCCAATTCTCTTCAACTACGCAAATATCGCCCAGAGTTTAGTGGCTGCATAGTGCAGAAATTACTAGGGGATCTTAGATCCATTGCATTGAGCATGTTGAACCCAGATGGCGGTCAGGCCGTTGTTTTCCTCTGCTGGCACGAATCAACCTATTTTTATTTTCATCACGAAAGATCTTCCCCTTACAGATACTTCGAAGTACGGTAGTTTTCCGATCGCTCAAGGCGGCGGCCTTTGGCGCCTTCCTGATCTGCTCCCGTGTCAACTGTACCCGTCTAAAAATTCTTCCCGTTGTCTACTTGCATTCCCACTGTGGGTATCTCCTGAGGATTCTGTCTGTGGCTTGGGATCTCGTGCTTTCAGTCTTGGCTCTTTGCATATAGTACATAGATATTGAATTCTTAATTTTCTTTCATCCCCCTTCACCACTACACAATCCCTGTCAGTATTTGCATGTTTCTAATGACAACAAAACAATCGAAATAGTTTCTTGATTACCTCCATTGTCAATATACAAGACGATCAGAAGGTCATACTGCCGCAATCCTAGCTC
>JARJLF010001088.1:0-102213 GCA_029378395.1 Mycena leptocephala | reverse complement strand
CATCGACGGTGTGCGCAACTGGGGTAGCACTCCCATTCCCGGGAAACAGATGGACGAGGATTAACAGAAGGATCATCGGAAAGTGGGCAGGTCGCATCCGAATGTCGCACTCTTTAACAAGAGGCGTATGGAAGCGTGCCGTCAGGGGTGTCAGATGAGCGGGCAATGCGGTTGTCGTGAGATTTGACTGGGAATACAGAATGATTCGAATGCGACGACATCGGCACTGGGCAGCGCCTAACTAACGCGCAATCAGCCTCTATCTTGCCAGATTGTGTGTTGACGGGACGCGCTTCTCGCCCTCTAGAGCCAGAACCGGGGTGCAATTGACGACAAAACTTTGTGCAAAAACACATTGGCCACGCCCTGGCGTGGCCCGCAGTGCAGTTACTTCCTCGGCGCCTACAGTACTATGGGCGCCTACTCGATTCCGCCTGGAAACTTCGGAATGGGTACCGGATTAGCACGTACCGAGGATAGCGGCTCCGCGACATCGGCTGTTCTGAGTTCTGTGTCAGAACCGCTGCAGCGAGGGTTCGTTCAATAATAGGTGGGAATCTTTGGCGCTCAATCCCATGACTATTTCATACCGTGGTCACCATTCGTTTTCTAGGGAGGTCAATCACGCTCAAACCTTGTTGCAACAATTCATTTCGCCATCACCAGAAATCCGTTCAACTTGGTTCTTTTGGGTTATCCACCCATACGTATGTTCTACCACCCCCACCTTTATTCCTTATTCATAGCACGTTCCCTTTGTGCCGAAAAGCAGAGTCCCCCCGTTCCTACATAATCGACGTGGGAAGCAAGAGTGAGCACAATGAGGTCCGTAACAAGGCTATCGGAACCGGCGCCAGGAGGACAGGGAATTAGAAATACAGAGGATCCTGTATCCGCCGCGCGAGTCGTATATTAGCCAGAAAAATGGGGTGAACGACGAAATGATAGAGGACAGGGGACCCAAGCGACCCGCGGGAGAAGACTGTCGATCTTGACAGTTTTTGCGTGCGAGATAATCGGCACCAACTGTTTTTCGTGCAGGCGCTGAACTAAAGCACGCTGGAAGAGGGCCACAATATTCAGCGCCATTCTGAACGCGCACGTCACGGCGATAGGCTCAACACAGCGCGCTAGCCCAAGATTGCCTTTCTCCTGGACTCCGCATGTAGAAAAGTACCGCACGATATGACGCATGATGCATGAAGGCTCGCTCGCATCCCACCCTGCCACTTCCACTACGGCTCAACTTTCCTCTCATTTGCGCTTCCGCACGCACACTCTACTTGTCTTTCCGCCTACTCGGACTGGGCAAAGAGGTACGCACGGCTTAGACGGGCGCAGGCCCGATGGTCTCTATACTAAGATGATGCGGATGCGTTTCCCAGGCCTTGCCTGGACCGGGGCATCCTGCTCCCCGAATCGAGCTCCTTGCTGCTCCGCCCGTCGAATGCCACGTGTGCGTCAGCAAAGCTAGCCTCGCTGCATATGAGCCTCGCGCTACTGCAGCCCCTGCCGCTGCTCGTGATCGGCGGTTACAAGTACCTTGGTGCGTCCAGTTCATCCTGTTTCCATTCACTCTTATGACCGCGATGACGTTGACGGCAGGCGCAAGCGTAGGTATGAGGACGGACCCGTGCGTACGCTGCCGCTGCATACCTTGCCGGTTTCACATATTAGACCTCAAGCTTACTTGGGCTCAAGACGAGCCCTAAGTCGGCTAGACGTTGGGTGACAGGGAACAACCCGGCCGGGACGATAGTCGAATAACCCGGTCTAGAAAGTAGCGCGATACCCTACTAGGAGATAGCATCGAATAACCTCGTCGTCAGGAGGAGGTAGTCGGCTTATGTCGATAGTAGGGGGATCTTGAATGATCCAAAGGCGGTATGGTAACCGCCTAAACACCAGACTCGAGTAGATCTCGAGGAGATGAGAATGTAGAGCAAGAGAAGAGACAGGGTTGTTGGTGAGAAGTATCTGCATCGTTATCTAGCCAAGGCAGACTCGATTTTAGACGAGGTAGAATCTACAGTACATGAGATTCTACGAAGTTTATATATTGTATTTACCTAGGAGTCGATCGATCGAACTGTCAGCACATAGGGTGTGTTTTGAATATGTAGGAGTTTCGATCAGGATACAGGGACGTGTCCCTATACGTTTGGTGGACCAGGGTTTTATCCCTATATGTTCCAATGATTGGAAACTCGGGTTATTGAATAACCCGATCGTAATCCGCCTTGTGTTGTTTTAACTGCCAGAGTTGTGAAAGAATCCGGGAAGATATGGTTTGGGTTTATGGAATAACCCGTTGGCGTATGGAATAAACCTGCCGTGAAAAAGTTTGAAAAGGGTCTGTAAATGCCAAATCATGACATTACCCCCCTCTTCAAGGTCGATGTCCCAGCGACCCAAGAACAACCCGGTTGGTAGAACTGCCTCCTCCTTCCGTAGAAGGACCCGAGAAACTCGGTTATCCTAAGAATTTTTGGCGTTTTGTACGTTTTCGTCTGTTGTTTGATCTTGGTGATCGGCCTTTTACTTTATTGATCCCCGGGTATCGCCACTCCGCATCGCCACCGTGCGGAAGCATTCTCGGTAACTGATCGTCGTTCCGATCAGAACCCTATTTGCTTCCGCTTTTGGATTATTGCATAAAGGTTTCACTTTTATGCTTCTTCCATTTTCGAAGGCGGCTTCTTGTGTTTCGGGCTGCGAATTCTTCGCGCCCCTGACCGGATTGTCTTTTGTAATCCGGTCAGGGTCTCTCCCCCTAACCTCTTTCTTCCTGCCACCATGGCCCCTCCTCGTGCTGCCCCGTATACGCGCGCCCACATTCGCCTAGGCTTTCGCCTTTCGGATTTCGACACAACCACCCCTCTGCGTTCAAGACCGTTTGGCCTCCCTCCTCTTTCTTTGAATCTCGACGTCCTCTCCATCTTCGACGACCAGTCGCAGTTCGTTCTGAACCCCTGGCGGGCGCCGTATCCTCGCGAATACGGCTGGGATCCCACCCATCCACTGGCCACTCGTGCTTACTCCGGTCCTCCGGCGGACGTCGTCACTCGTGTCAGCTCATATACTCAGGATTATGCGTAAACTTCCGGGGAGATCCCGCAGATGTTATGCGTAATCTTTGGGGAGACCCCACACAGCCACATTGCTTACATGTTGCAGTGTCCGGCAGTTTCTGATGCTCCCCGGCATCATCTTTTTTGATGCGGCTGGCCATTCCCATTGCCATCGGCACTATAAATAAATAGCAATTAACAATATATTAATTAAAATGTTTGAATTTGATGGCTGTCCATGTTGGGTTGGGATTGATGAGCCCGGCCATTGCCTTAAAATTGATGGCTATGTATTAGGGTGCCTGTATTGGTTGCAATTGATGCCTGGTGGCTTTAAATGCCAATATTGGTTCAAAAAGCGCCGGCTCTCAGAAAGTATTTTGCATTTTGCGGGCCAACAGGGCCATCAATTGCAAAATGGTATAGATGACTCTTGTAGCCCTTGATGAGCTCTACAATTTGGGCATAGGGATCAAAAGTTCCGCGGATGACCTTCCTTTTTGGGACACTACGCTTTTCGCCCAAAAAGGAAATTTTCTACATCAACCCTTCCCTGGCTCATAATTCAACCGTTTTGGATGATCTAACCTTATAGGGATGTTTTTATACATTATTTAAAGCCAACTGGGACATAGTGGACCATATTACTGTGGAATAATAGGGTGAAAATAGCGAAAAATAAAAAAATGGTATATGGGTATAATATCTTGGGGCTATATGAGTATACATGGCTCCTAGTAATACTATCTTGCTTCCCTAAGTTGATAAAACACTCTCCAGGTACTCTATCATTCTCTAATGGGTCAGAAACCTCGCAATTTGACCACACAAGGAAATAGCACTTTGGCCCTATTGTGTACTTCCTCATTGTTGGGACATCCAAAAACACCCCCTTTGGACTTCTTTCATTTATATCTATTGGAAAGATTGACCATTTGCACTCAGAATAGGTGATATCACATGTTTTAAGGTGATCTTCTTCCATATTCCTATTTAACATATTCAGTATGCCACAAGGTCACAGGCAATGCTCTGAACACTCATAGTAGCTCCCCTGAGCCATATGAACAGTTCCCAGCCAAATTTCACACCAATATATGGTGATAAACCTCAAAAGTATCAAATGACACTTTTGGCTTGTTTCATGAATAGGGCACTATGGAGACCAGATAGTGCGAAATAAACAATGGGAGTGAACTCAGACAGTTCAAATGACTCAGATTGAGTATTTTTTGAAGTGTTTTGGCCCAGTTTTGGCCAGATGGTATTTCGAACCATGGCCAGGATATAGACCAAAACTTGCTCTCCAACCTATATCCTCGGAAACAGCATTCAGCCAAAACCTCACCAAAACACTTCAAAAAATACTCAATCTGAGTCAATTGAACTGTCTGAGTTCACTCCCATTATTTATTTCGCACTATCTGGTCTCCATAGTGCCCTATTCATGAAACAAGCCAAAAGTGTCATTTGATACTTTTGAGGTTTATCACCATATATTGGTGTGAATTTTGGCTAGGAACTGTTCATATGGCTTGGGAGAGTTAGTAGGAGCATATAAAGCACTGTCTATGACACTGTGGCATGCTGAATATGGTGGACAGAAATATGATAGAAGATCACCTTAAATCATGGGATATCACCTGCTCTGAGTACAAATGGTCTATCTTTCCAATAAATATACATGAACCAAGTCCAAAGGGTATATTTCTGGATGTGTAACAGAATGAGGAGGCATAAAAACATGCAAAAACACTATTTTGTTGTGTGGCCAAATTGCGATGTTTTCAGCATCAGCATATGATCTATTACCTGGAGGGTATCTTTTGAACACAAGGGGACAAGTTAATGTAGCCAGGAGCTACATCTATTGGTATATCCCCAAGATATTATGCCCAGATACAATTTTTCAATTTTTCGCTATTTTCACCCTGTTATTGCACTGTAACACAAGCTAATGTGTCCCAGTTGGGTTGAAAGAACTTAGAACAACATGCTTATAAGGTTAGATCACCCAAAATGGTCGAATTATGAGCCAGGGAAGGGTTGATGTAGAAAATTTCCTTTTTGGGCGAAAAGCGTAGTATCCCAAAAAGGAAGGTCATCCGCGGAACTTTTGATCCCTATGCCCAAATTGTAGAGCTCATCAAGGGCTACAAGAGTCATCTATACCATTTTGCAATTGATGGCCCCGTTGGCCCGCAAAATGCAAAATACTTTCTGAGAGCCGGCGCTTTTTGAACTAATATTGGCATTTAAAGCCACCAGGCATCAATTGCAACCAATACAGGCACCCTAATACAGACAGCCATCAATTTTAAGGCAACAGCCGGGTTCATCAATCCCAACCCAACACGGACAGCCATCAAATTCAAACATTTTAATTAATGGGTGGTTTATTGATCACGTGGACATGTAGATAGGGGGTGTTTCGATGTATTCGATTTATTTCTGTCTTTTTGGTGGAATTTGATGGCTGGCAATGGTGCCGAGCATACGGGGCAGTGCCGAGAGCCCGGCAGGAGGGGTAGGAAGGACCCGTGGTAACCCATAGTGTCCCGGGCTGTCCCGGACTTCCGCATATAGACTCCCCAAAGATTACGCGTAATGTTCGCGGTATTACCCCGAAGTTTACGCATAATCTTGAGCTTATGAGGTGCTCGTGTGCAGGATGAACCAATACGTGCGACAGTGGTCTTTCCGCCTCTGCCGCCTCAGCGTAATCTTGCGCTTTGGGATTGGTTGTTGCATTCGCGGTCCTCGTGACTTCGTGATTTTCACGTCTGTCCTGTTCGCCACCACTGCGAGTATTGGCCTTGTCTTCCTGGGCATATCCCAGAAACGCTTCCGCATTCCTGGACCTACGCCGAGACGGCCCACCAACTCTTCGTCTCTCAAATCCTCGCGTCTTGGTTCCGTTTTCAGGTTCTGGGTCCTCGCGACATGCCGCTCGTGATTATCTGGAATGCGGCACCAGGAATGATACGTTCAATAATCATGACCTGGCGTACAAAGTTTCTGCGAGGTTGGACGACCTTTTGGCGGCCATATCGTTGGCGGAAGAAGATCCCGCGCGCGAGGCTCACGGTGTACTTCGTAAAATGGTGCATGCATCGCTCCCATCTCCTCTCGGTGTGATTTCTGAATCCGGATTTCGCATAGTTGTCCTTCGAGCAGCTTTTATTCTGGTTGTCCCAAGTCGGTGCCTCGGTCGCCTACTCGCAGCGTTTCTGCGATCTTCTCGATGAAATCTTGGAAGCGATGCACCCCGATTGGACTCCAGAATATCGCCGATTTGACCTAGACCGGCGTCGTGTGCGACTGGCGCAACTGGGCGATACGCCCATCTGGGTGAACTATCTTCACCCTAGTGGTTCCATCCGGGTTCTTCCCCATGGATGGTTTGACCCTCGCGAGAACTTGGAAGGTCAAGATTTCAACAATCAACCGACCTGGATCGGTTTCAGGGGAATGGAAGAGTTTTACGACCGTAAGTTTTCCCTTTTCTTTAAGTCTTGTTCGTTGATTGATCCTCTTTTCGTGGTAGACCTGGCGGAAGTAGGGATGAATGGTCCCTCGGCAGAATCTCGCCGGTGTTGGCCACCGTGTCACCCCCCGATTTGGAGGATCCCGACGTGACTTTCTCCGTCCACGCCCTTTCTGGGTTCGATTTGGATGAATTCATCCGCGAGGAGGTCTGAATTGGCGGGATTTCGACGGTGCCACGCCGATAGTAACCGCCACTCCCCTCCTCGCGTGTGCCTTCTCCGACACCTCCTCCACTTCGCCCGCGCGCTTGTCCCGCCTCCACGCCCCAGATGGGACCAGGAAGATTTCATCCCGGTCCCTCCTCTTAGCCCACCCCCGAACATCCCTCGCGGAAACGTCCACGGGTTTCGCCAGAGTCTGAGGAGGAGGAAGGTCCTCGAGCTGTACCTCGTGCGCGCTCTCCTCATCGCGTCGTTCTTCTCGTCCACCCGGCCGCCCCGCGTCGGTCGTTGTCTCCAGTTTCAAAACGCGCCCGTGCGTCAAGTCCTGGGCGAATTCCTCCCATCCGACTTCCTGCGCGCAATTCGCGATCATCCGGAGTGTTGCCTCCGCCCGCACCTCGACTGGTGGCGGATTCTCGTGAAGTTCCACGGATTTTCGCACACGAGGCACACTGTGCCGTCGGGGCTGTTGTTCGCCAACTCCTTCCGAGGTGTTCTCACTGTGGGCCAGGTTACCTCTGCTCGGATGACACAGATCCCAACGCGCCCAAGCCGAAAAAACCGCGTTCTTCTTGCTATCGCTGCGGGCATTTGCATGAGAAGTGCGAGCCTTGGTCAACCTTCTGGATCGCGTTCAATGAACAAGATCGGCGAGAGTTGAGCAGATTTCGCTTCGAGTTTTGGGAGCATCTGGGCGAGGGCCGCTACCAGTTGTTGCTTCCGGATCCTCGGCTGGAGGATTTACACTCGTTGTGTAAGTAATTCTTCTCGTCTTCTGGCCCGGGTTCCTAATCGTCTCTTGTAGCTCGAAGGGCCGGTTCCTATCGGTCATTTTTATATGACTTTCTTCCAGTCCAGAATACGGAGTGTTCCATCCGCGGTTCCAATCGTTCCCGTGGTCAACCGGGATCTTCGCGCTCTCGCCCACCGCCCGCTAGCGGTTCTTCAATGCGCATGCCGCAGCACGCTGAACGAGACCGAGCTCGTTCCCCTCCCCTCAACCCGCTCGTCCCCATGTGGACGAGCCGGTTATAGGCCTGGAGGACTTCGACTTGGAGGACGAATTGGCCCTACCGCCTTCCCAGCAAGCATCCTCGAGCCGCGCTCCTCCCCCCGTGCACCCTGTCCTCCCGTTCCTGCGGTGAACGCGGAAGACGATATGGAGGTCGACCCTCTCCCTTTCGCGTCTGTATTCCGCGCGCCCGGGTTTACGCCTGAGGCAGCGTCTCACGAGGCGCGCAGCCTTTCGTCTTTTCTTGCGTCCCAAACGGCGGAGCAACGCGCTCAATATTTGGTGCATTTGTCTTCGGTTTTAGAGCTCGCAAAGCAGAGTGAAGACGTAGAAATGCCGCCGACGGACAGAAAGGGAAAAGGAAAGGCGAAGGAATGAAGGATGGTGGGTTTTGGTGTTCCAGATAGAACATTCATATGTCTATCGCGAGTTGTATAAATCGTTGTACGATCTTTTCGTGAATCGTATTGTGCTTTTCTTTTCTTCAAATTTTCCGGGTTCTTCAGAAACTGAGAGTTCTTATGATGGGAGGGGCTAGGAAATTGAACCGTGCGAACTGTTGGATTGCCGATGATAAGATTGAGGATTTACAAGATAGAGAAATAGAAGTGATGGATTTCCGGGTATCAGTGCGGATCTACCGCGGGTATTCCTTTTCGATCCTTCTCGCCCTGTTTCAATCTTTATCCACGGGTTGCCCATTGTCGCGGATAATTTCCCCTGGTATACCCAGGCCCTCCGGGTTCCTCAAGTTTTGAAGTCTAGCATGGAAGTTTGGTGAGATAAACGTTGCTCTGGATCCAGCGTCTACGACAAAGAGGTCGCCCATAAACGTGGTAGCCATAGCATCCATAAGTGGAGGCATATCCGCATATTCGTCGTTGTTTCGGGCAGCGGTTGCCCGCTCACGTTCCCTCCGGAGGTTAGGCCTCCTTGCGGGACGTCTCCCACGTGGTCCATTGAGGGAGATGGGTTGCGCTCGCGGTCTGGTTTTACGCGCAAGCCAGCAACTGAATTCGTGGATATATCCCCGGAGGGGTTCCAATATAGTAGATCCTCCGTGATTTATTCCAGGTTGTCTTCCGTTTCGTCGTTGGGGGTGAAGCGGCAACTGGGAGTACCAGGCCGTGAACAACCCGGTGATAGTGATGAGGAATAGAACTGGGATGATCTTCGATATCATTCGTCCTATTCCCTCCTGTCCTCCGGATTCTTGCACATAAATATTCACGTGTAACATCGTTGGTGTTCGCGTAGTTTCTTCGGCGTAGTCGAAGTCGTCGGGGTGGGTAGAGTAGATTCTACCTTCTGTCAAGACGAGCCCTAAGTCGGCTAGACGTTGGGTGACAGGGAACAACCCGGCCGGGACGATAGTCAAATAACCCGGTCTAGAAAGTAGCGCGATACCCTACTAGGAGATAGCGTCGAATAACCTTGTCGTCAGGAGGAGGTAGTCGGCTTATGTCGATAGTAGGGGGGATCTTGAATGATCCAAAGGCGGTATGGTAACCGCCTAAACACCAGACTCGAGTAGATCTCGAGGAGATGAGAATGTAGAGCAAGAGAAGAGACAGGGTTGTTGGTGAGAAGTATCTGCATCGTTATCTAGCCAAGGCAGACTCGATTTTAGACGAGGTAGAATCTACAGTACATGAGATTCTACGAAGTTTATATATTGTATTTACCTAGGAGTCGATCGATCGAACTGTCAGCACATAGGGTGTGTTTTGAATATGTAGGAGTTTCGATCAGGATACAGGGACATGTCCCTATACGTTTGGTGGACCAGGGGTTTTATCCCTATATGTTCCAATGATTGGAAACTCGGGTTATTGAATAACCCGATCGTAATCCGCCTTGTGTTGTTTTAACTGCCAGAGTTGTGAAAGAATCCGGGAAGATATGGTTTGGGTTTATGGAATAACCCGTTGGTGTATGGAATAAACTCGCCGTTGAAACGGTGCGCTTACAATACGTCTTGAATATGCTAGTTATAGCATGTTGTGGAAACAACACTAAAACCACACAAACAATATCTTATCACTCCCAAAAGACTAGCGCAATCCTTAGTGAGTTCGGGTCCGGACCGTAGTATGCGGCCAGCAGGTTTGGATTGTACAGTTAACAACGAAACAAGCACTATGAGGCACTAACAAAGTCCCCGCGGCACTTCACTTGGCAAGTTACAGCAGTTATCTTTCCGCTGCGGCGTTGGATGAACATTTGTATGAGACGGATACAAGAAGGTAGTGACTATAAAGATAGTTCTATCACTTCAGGGCAGAATTTGTACTTGGTGTTCACAAAATATCCCCAACAATGGCCAATTCCAATTGTTATAATGAGGCAAGCTGTTTCTTCCTTGGCAATTCTCTTTACTGCAGGACTCTCCCGTACAGCAGACCTAAACTTGTCCTCGTTTAGGGACGTTTCCTTCACTTTTATAGTAATGGCTTAAGCGTTGATTGCAAAGTTCAACTAATTGATCCAACAGCTAATGACAGGACTCTCCCTGACGAGTGTGAAGGCAAAGCAGCTGACAAGTCACAACCAATTCTCAGGTGGTTAACTGTTTGAAGCTAAACTGATGAGTCCCTTGCTTGACAATTCGAGCCAACAACCAACTTCAATTTATAGACAAGTTACAAACAGAGATAGTAAACGAATCTCCGCGAAATATGCCTGAGGACACCCACGCCGATAGACGGTGCAATGAACTGGCTGTATGCGGGTTCTACAGGCTGCTTTTATAGTAATAGTACAAACGAAAGGAGATAAACTAGATATAGTAACTGAGATGTGGTGCTTGGTCATGTAGGTTCGTTCCCTCGTGGTTCTTCGTCGATCCCGCATGCTCTTGGTGCCGGGAGATCGTCGGTTTCGACCCCCGTGGTCTATATTTGGTATATTGGCAATACCGCGGTGCCTTCCGCACCCGCAGTACGATACCGCGCCGGCCTGGGGTTGAACCCAGCCTTTTCAATACATTCCTCCTCGTGCTTGTCTTTGGTGGATCCAGCCGCGGGCAGTGCTTGGCCCGCAAAGTACCGGAGTGCCTGAATCTGATCGTTAGAATCCGAATTAGGACTTGTGTGTCTTTGATTTGACAGGTCGCGTTGCGCCGCGGCGCCACGTGATTGTCCGATCGCTTTGGCAGTTCCCTATCTTAGGGTAACAATGGGTCTATGCTCGACCGCGGCCCGTTAGTAGGCTCCGCGGTAGGTTATACACAGTTACTCCATAATGTAACCGTTAACACAACTATGTCTTTGGCAGAGAGGCGCCGCGGTGGCACTGCGGCAGCTCTCCTTCGCAGTTTAATGTACCGCGCAACATGTCAAGTCTCGCCACTTCATCTATGCAGTCTCTGGGTCGCTTTTATAGGAATAAATCCCTTGAATAGGTTATAGGCTGTTATGGGTATATCTCCTTGGTAGTGTATTCAGAGTACAACACGCCGTGGTCGTGCTCTGAATACTACAGTCAGTAGTCGGAGCTCGCTCTGACTCTCCTTTATATCACCTAACAGAGTTCAGGTATACAGATATGTTTGTATGTCACTGAAGCTACTCTGCACTTCTTAATGATGTGTTTATAAGCGCAAAAATAGCTAGAGGACGTGCATTTGGTGTTGCGCCGTCTCACCGTGAAAAAGTTTGAAAAGGGTCTGTAAATGCCAAATCATGACACCATTGCTGGCGCATGGCAGTACTCGTCTGGCCTTTGGCCCAAGAAAATGATTTAATAAAAATTTGCCACAATAAATACTGTATAATTTCATTCAATTCGACAGGGTGTGTGACGTGTGACATGTTGAACCAATTCGTCACCTCGTCAACGCCCAAGAATGAGCGTGACAAGGACAAAAAATTCGTCGGACCCTCATATTGTTTCCAAATGATACAGAAACCTCAGAGATCTATTCCCAACCATTTTCGGAATAATTGTGACTTCTGCACTCTATAACGCCACTTGTGCAGATTTTCTCTTGATCTCAGTTGATTTTGGTCAAATTTCGGGTGGAAACATTGGCTTCCATGGCGAAAATTAGACAAAAATGGGTCTGACTCCTCAATTTCCAGCCTCTGAACCCCCAAGATTATTCTATATGTGGGGGGTCGGCACTGTCGGTTAGTTTGATGGCCAGCTTAGTCATTACACTGCCACATCAAAACGCGCCGATTTTCGACTTCTTCATTCAACACACGAGTAGCGTGCCCAAAACGTCCCGTCCTACACTATTTACTTATCCTGGAGTTCTAAAATTCCATGCTTGTATGTAGCAACATTAAAATCATTTATTACACTCTTAATCCTCCATTTCTACGTCCTCCTGCTCTGCCCAGTCATCGACAACCAGTGTTTCCGGTCGGATAACTGCCACGGAAATTTTGTGAATCACTGTCTGCGGGATTGGGTACAACTCCGGCTTGATCTGGTATTTTTTGAGAGCGGCTTCGACAGCTGCCTGCTTGTCTGCCTTCCGAGAATATGTGCTGTTCGCCTTGATATCGGGTACTCCGCGCAAACGGAAGGCATCCAACTGCTGATGGAGCTTTTTCACTGTCAGATTTGAATCCCGAGCTGTATTGTAAATCTCAGCCACTGTCGAAACAAGGGCGACGTTCACCAGGATCCGAAGATCATCAATCTCCTTCTGGCGTTTGGCGAGCTCTTTCTCCTTGCGCATCTTTGCGAGCCTAATGCGGAATTCTGCGAGCTCTGCCTTCCGTTTGCGCTCTATCCCACTCGCATCTTGCTTCCATGCCAGTCGCATGACGTACAAATGGTCGGGTGCCTCAAAGAGCGCGTCGATGAAGTCCTGGGTGTTATTTTGATTGTACATCACCATTGCGTTGAATTGATGAAGCGTAAGAGTAGGGTGGTTGCGCATAATGACACGCAGCTGTCCCAGGGAGCCCTCGTTCGCATCATTCGTTGGCGGCATCCACGCGAGTTGACGCTCGCTGGCAGATGCCTCGTCAATCAGACCTCCAGGGGCAAACTCCGAGGAGAATCGAATCCACGTTGCCAATGCACCGCGAAAAATGCAACAACAATTTCTTTGAGGTGGGAAGTGTCGGAATTAACTGGATGACAGCCTGGATTGCAGCTGGATCCTCCCACTCCTGTCCGTCCAAAGATGCAGTGACATGTGAGATGTCGGCAGAGACAATGATATCGGGATTCTCGATGATTGTTCAATATGCTTCCGGACGTCGACGTGTAAAGGACCCAGGTCCAGCGCATTCGTTGCCTCTGCTCCCGGCCCACGGACGACTCGCATATGGGATGGTAATGACTTTGCTGATACAGGATCATTGCGCATAGCTCTGTCAGGGTTGACACATCATCCAGTGCATCTCGTAAGTTCTTCTCGATATTGGTGAGGCCCAGGGTGCGTCTTCGAGAACTCGATTACTTCCATGAGCTCGCGATATTGATCCAGATATTTGATTAACTCTGCAGCAGCGAGGCCGAAGCTTCCGAAGCAAGTGTTGCTGGTATCTGGGGAAGCGAATATGGTATTCCCAATGCGGTAAGTCATGAATCTGTATGCTTGTCGCCTTGGCCTTTCTTGTCCTCCCTGTTATTGAGGATAGCGCCTGCAATTGCGCATAATTTCACGCCGCCCCGAGTCGAATCGTCAAATGCTTTTTGCTCCAGTCCGTGAGAGTATCGGGAATCTTGGCACCTGGGTGAGGATTCGTTTGAGCGCGGCGCAATTCACTTTGTTGCACAACAACGCCGGGCCCGGGAGGCCAAGGCGCTGCCATTCGCTCATCATCTCTGTATTCCCACCCTTGAAACTGTTCTGATCTTTATGCATGCAGCATCCGCCCATATGAAGAGGTCGAGGATTCTCTTGTCGTCTGCGGGGAGTGCATTGTACTCCTCCTGTCCCAGGCCTCTACCACCTCTGCCATGAGCTGCTTCTCGGTTGGCCTGCTCATTAGGTGACAACGCTTCCCATGCTGCAATTCCGCCAACATCGGCGATCTTTTTGCGTTCCATTGCTGCAGATATAGACGAGTTCGGTGATTGTTTTGGCCCAGTGCGTCTTCCCCAGTCCTTCATCCCAACCTCGTGTTTCAAGCCTCCATTCCCCTTGTAAGTCCTTTTCAGTTGACGCGTGGTCGCTGTTCATGCCAGTGAGTGTTGCACAAAATTGACGGAGTGTGTACTTCTTTTGCAGGCGTTGCGCAAGTGGGCTCTCATTGTAAATTGCTGCATTGGTCTCGACGCGAAGTTTCCATCCAGCGACAGACTTCTCGCTGCTGTGATCAAGTGTGGAATCGACGCCAGCTGCGCGTATTCGGGGCGTAGATGCAGGATCAACATAGAGGGGATTTTCCTGGTAATTCGGAACGCGATACTGAAACTTGGTAGCTTCGTAATTGTTCCCCCGGTTTGATGTGCTGTCGGCGCTAATTGTGACACCTACAGGCGAATTAGCATGAAATCAGCAAGTAGTTTCAGAACGCACCTTGGTTAAGAGAGAGCTCATGTGTGAGTTGCATTTTAGCGGCGATTCCCCCTTCAAGAACTGCTCGGCTGACGGTCCTCGGACTCATTGTGCGCCCATCCTGTATCTTCACGCCGAAGATGGTCGCAATTTTCTTCATCACAGTGCCCACCTTTGCTCGAGCGCATCCTGCACTAACCATGACACGTGCCATCTGACGAGCATGGACAGTATACATCCCTTTACGTGTGAGTCTCGACACAAACGGTTTTGCTTTTGTTCGGGCAATGGCGCGCTGCAGGACTCCGGACGCCCGATGAACGCGTTTGCAAGTGCGCGGTTCTCCTTCCTGACGTCGGAGGTGATCCTCTGTGCACCACAAGTCTCTCGTGAACGGCAAGAAGCTGCCGTTCCCGCCGCAGCTAGATCTGTTGCCCTCTGTGCTGCAATCTCCAATTTGCGCACCGCTATTTCCCGCTCCTTCCGTTCGGCCTTCAGCTGGTCATTGAGGTCCAAGACTATGCTCTGAAGCTTTGATTCCTTCTTGTGCATATGGTGGATCTTCCACTTTGACTTTGCGAGCTCATTCTTGTAGTCTTTGGCTTTGCGCGGTGCCTGGGCCACTGTTGCTATAGGCTGCTCGTTCTCTTTGTTTTCGTTGCGCAGAGCTTGATATGGGCCTCTGAGCTGCAGAGCGTCGTTTGGGACGTCTAATAGAGGCCTGTTTCCCCATGACAAGCAGCTAGAAAGAGGTGCGCAGAGAGCAATTGGGGGAGTTTTGATGTATTTGATGCCCCTACGCCAAAATTCCACTTTCGTGAGTCAGCACCTCTGACACAATGCTATAATGACATACCAACAGTCACAATGTTTGTTGCCGAGAACACGTCGAGCGGCGGGGAGGTGGCCTAATCAATTTTGCGCGCGTCGGGTCACAGAGATGTCACGCATCCACGTCACTCTGATGCCGGCGACTTTGTAGCTTATTTTTGACTAGCACCGGCCATTGGGCATCAATCTCTGGCGGCCATTTTTTATTTCTTCACATCTACGAGATGTATGTCAGATTCAAGGGAGGAAAAAATTGCATTCACAGCGTAGTGCAAGGTCATCGCGTAATTCAATTTTTTGGAGTTCCCACATACGTCTTGTAGCAAGCTATAGAATAAGAAGATTGGCTTCCTAGACTTTGTGACTGACGGCTGGGGACGGCTGCAAAATCTGTCGGCATCTCGCTGTCAGATTTTGGCAGGGAGTACTGTGATCATAACATCAATAAACAATTGACAACAGAAGTAGCCGGTGCCGACCCCCATACTACTAGTATATGGCTCTGGAGCCATTTTCTGGGGAAACCGTGACAAAAAACATATTCGTCAACCGCCTTGGTGATGCGTGACAACAACCAAAGTTCGTCGCCGTCAGGCCCCCCTGTGACGTGTGACCGACGAATTGAATGAAAAGATACAGTAGTTGGTTAGCTATACGACAATAAATACCAAAAAAAAATTAAAAAGAGGTCTCTATTCATGTTTTTCGTTGACTTCCACCAGTAATCCGTTTCTCCACACCACCGTTCGGACCGATGAACCCGGATCCGCTGTTAATCCATAGGTGATAGTAGAGCATCCAGGAAAGCTGTTAACCGCGAACATGATCTGGAGGGTCGCGTCTGGTATCGGCCATTCGACCCGAAGTTTTTCCAGACAGTCAAGAAGCTTCCACTCATCAATACATCGGTTACCACTTTCTCGCCCCGTGCTCCCCGACAACGTATATCCAGTTGATTGACCAAAATGAAAGTGTTTAACACTGCTGTGATACGCTCTGGTGGAAAAGAGTCGGCCAATTTAACACTCAACCGCAGCGGAATGCGTAGTATGTGGCTGCACTTGGTTATGAAATGGTATATGAACTCTGGTGAGAGCGCATTAGCATTGTTTGTAACCTTGAAATCAACGATCACCGGGTTACCAACCCTCCCTGCTTGATCTTGAACCCACATGAGAAATATATGGAGTGCATAAAATGCGGCACTCGATCAGACTTGTCCCAGTTGGGCTGTGAACTTGTATATTCTCTTGTGCCACCATAACTGGTCATGGCACCAATCCTGAATAATTTGGTATTCATTATTGTCTTACCAACCCTCCCTGCTTGATCTTGAGCCCACAGGAGCAATCTACAGAGCGAATAAAATGCGGCACTCCTGCCACATCAGACTTCGTCCCAATTAGGATACGAACTCATTCATCTCTTGTGCCACCGTAACTGGTCATGGCACCAATCCTGAATACCCTGGTATTCATTATTGTCCTACTAACCCTTCCTGCGTGTTTTTGAGCCCACACGAGAAACATATGGTGTGCATAAAATGTGTCACGCCATCAGACTTGTCCCATTGAGCTGTGAACTTGTTCATTATCTTGTGCCGCCATAGCTGGTCATGGCACCAATCCTGAATACTTTGGTATTCATTATTGCCTCATCAACCCTCCCTGCATGATCTTGAGCCCACATGGGCAATCTACAGAGCAAATAAAATGTGCCAGACTTTGTCCCACTTAGGATGCGATCTCATTCACCCGGGTGAATTTCGCCGCGAGTACTAGAAGGGGGAGAAGAATGATCAACATACGGTCACCAAGTTTACCTAAACGTGAGGTACCATGGTTTGCTAGTACTTTCAGGACTCACACTGCTCACCATAGGTGTACATGAATCTCAAGACAACATATCATTGTTCAACAAAGTTCTGTATAGAAGGAAAATCGCATCACACAAACCCGGCACGGCTCCTCGTGCGATACAGGACTACATCCTCTGCCCCATTGTTGGTCTCTTTGTTCCCTGTGTGGATAGCTCTGTCTTTGACGTGGCATTGCGGAATGTGGAAGATGCGGTCAACAGCCTTGTGGGTTGACAACACCTTGCGCAGACGTCCGCGCTTCTTTCCTGGACAGCTGATAAGACCTAATCTGAAAGAATTATTTATAGATCTAACCTTGCGAGGTTGCCCTGCATGAACCATAGAATGAAGCTGATTCGGGTCGAGCTTGTTCTGCATAGGTTCGAAAAAGGAGGCTGGTCCAAGTGTGGTGGCGAAACCAGCATTGGTGACATCCTTAAAATCAAACACCTCCTAATTGATAGATGGTTAGGAAAGAAAAAGATTCTGTCGCAAACATACCTCAGCTGACGCATTCCAATCTGCAGGAGGGGTGGCACGGATCACATAATACATATTGCTGTGGGCGTCTTTGAACATGCGAACTGGAACGTCCTTCCATTTACCAGTGTACATGGTCCATTCACTGTGATAAGGTGTTCCTATGAAAATTAATAAAATGACAGTATCAGATTCGACGACTGGGGACAAGTACCAATGATGTGGTTGGGGGCCAAATAGACCCTTCGGCCTGTAATTGTTGTAATCCTTTGCTGCCATCTGAACTTGGCATCGGCGGTACACCAAAACATAGCTCTGCATGAAGTTGCGATCCGAGACATCGTGAAAGGTGAAGGGATTGGTCGAGTTGGGACGACTAGCGCAACAAGTGAGATACTTGGAGGAAGTCCAGGTACCCATGAAAACAGGAAGATATGCTCGTAGTTCATGGTACAGTTCATTGCTGGAAAAGCTGGTAAGGCTGGGAGTTTCATGGTGCAGAGCGAGACCAAATAGGAGGTCGTTTGCAAGGTGTTGGCCCACACCAGTTGCAGGCCTGTGAGGTCAAGAAGTTCCTTGATTATTGGGGTCTGCAGTTGATATTTCAGAACTTTTGCACGCCAAGAATCTAGACCAGCCAAAGCAGTGTCGTCTCAATGATTCAGTCTAGGCCACCGAACGCTTCCTAAGACGGGTCTCCCAGAGCTGTTAATGCATGTGATTCAGTGAAAAAAAAAGCAGTAGACAGGAAAAGAAAATGGATATACCAAGGAACCAGGCTGAATATCAGGTAACTGAAGGATCTGACTAGAGCTCACGATGTGAACCTGAGACATGCACGAAAAATCTGTCAGGATAATGACATTCTCGTCCATGACAATGGCCGCCAAGATGTTAATCTTTCGAACGGCCTTGCACGAGCACCAGGGTGCACAAACCTCTGTGGAAGGGGAAACGATCGGAGGGCTTGGCCTTGGCTGGATTCTTGTTATTTCCTGGAACACACATGGAGACAATCTCGTCGAAATCTGCCTTGCTCAACACGAGCATATTGCCCTCAAGACTGAAATGGAAATAAGTGCATGCTTCATAAGATAAGCATGAGTTTCAGATGTGAAAAATGAAGGGAAACATACGTGTCCAGCAGTCAGAACAACACATTTACCCTGGACAGAACATTAATGGGTCCAGACAAGAGAGCACGGTTAACAAGGTACATCCATGGAGCGTTGCGAGGAATGCACTTCTCGTCATGAGGGTTCATCAGAATTGGTTCTGGCTCCAGAGTCTCGGTGTAATGCCGACATCCACTGAGATTGTCTCGTGTGCTTTAGCTGCTATCCCTCAGCAAATGTACAAGGAAAGAGTCCAGATGACCTGTGTATCATAGATGAGGAAGAAACTGCTTGAAGGGTCAATTGTACACACCTTTTGGCCATACACCATCATTTTTGCGACACGCATCCTCTAGAGTGAGGCGAATGCGGTGTGCAAATGCGTTCAAAACTTGAGATTCCGGCATATTTTTTCTGTATAGGATAAAGTATTGTAAATGTTAATGGAATCCTGACCAAATCCAGAATAAAGGAGTTGTAAACCACACCAAAATCGAATAAAAGACGCGTCCGGGTGCCAGGTGCCTGCTAAGGCAGAAGAAGGATTATATCGTGTCAATGGCATTGAAAAGAAGATTTCTTACCAAATGCTAAAGAAATGAGCAGTAGCAGTACAACATGCAGGGAACAAATACAAGACGCGTTCAAGATGCCGCAGCTAACACGAAAGATAACGTCACGGTCACAGCATGATTCACATCTCGAGCCGCTGCTCGGCTTGATCGGCATAATTTCCCACATTATCACAAGCGCTGGTACGACTTCGTCTATCCACTTCGTTGAGCTGGATAGACAAAGAACAGCTTTTGTAAAAATTCGGAGCCAGCACATTCAGCAGCATGCACAGCACATGATTTAAAGTGCGGGGAAATACCATAAGAGAACGACAAATAGTTGAAGTTGCTAACTCCAAGATTGCATTATACCTCAATACGAAAATATTGTACTATGAAACTGCTTTATTCGGATGCTAAGAACACCAGGAACACGTTTGCGGAGCCATCAGAAAACTGTTAGCAATTTGGGGCTCTGGTACATCTGTCATGTCCGGATTTGGGATCATCACAAAATGTCAAATAGAGTAGCCTCAGAAAAATACTGCAAACATAAATTCTATTTAGTAGAAGACAAGGTAGAAGATGCTAAACATGTTAGGAACTCCTCTCATGGTGCACTGCAACAGTTCTGACATTTTTTAGGCTCAGTGATTATTTCCATGGGTGATCAAAGAATCCTAATTTAAGAAGATATCAACCAGCCAGCTACTACTCTGCCAACTTCCTGCATTTACTGCGAGTTAAAAAGCCGCCGGTAGATCACAAAGTATTGATGTGAGATCATATAACCTAATAATGATGCGAGCTTGAAGGCGAGGTCTGTCGGACCAGGGATCTGTGAAGGGGAGACAAACGCGAAGGGCAAATGTTGGAAGGCAAAAAAAAGCCTCGCAAGTCTTTTTGAATATTCCCGCTCTCATAATTAAGTACAGGCCGATTACTGGTTGAGACTCCTAAGCACATCAACAAAGAAGCAAATCTACAGTTGCGTAGATAACAAGTGAACATCAAGACAAGGGGGTTCGGGCCGGACAAGCCGAGACCTAAGGCAGGGTGGGTCGGCCATCAGGCCGAGAAAAAAAAAAAGGGTTTTTATAAATATGCTGGGACAAGGTCCCAGGGTCTTCTGGTGTTGACAGATAACCATGTTTGAGAAGCCCGAAGTCAAGGTGGTGTACTATTGGTCCCCAATATCATTGTTCCCTTGGAAAGCAGTCCATTCAGCTGTATTGACCCAGGTTTGGTATACTTATGTGAGGCGAAAATATTTTTTAGGCTTTAGATTGAGTAGAATTAAGCATATATGTATTTACTGAAGTACCATGCCACCGGGTTCGGCTCTGAGCTTCCCACCTGGGTGCGAAATTGGGGATGAGTAGCAAAAAAAAAGAATTCTGAGGTGGTTATTAGTTGTTGTGAGGTATTTAAGTTATTTGGCATTATCTGTGGTTGATCAACATTATTTCCTGCCATTTTTCAACCGCTGGCGGCATTTTCCAGATGGTCTCACGTGAGAAATTGCCTTATTTGGACGTCACGTGGTAGGGAGGGTCAAAGGGAAGGGTCGGTTTGAAAAAAAACGGCCCAAGGTATTTTTTTATTTTTTCCGTACCCCCTTGCATCACGAAAGGAATACTATGACCAACTCAGTTTACCAAATGACCCTAATGGAGACGCCAAAATTACTATAAAAGTAAATGGTTCCAACACATTACATTGTTTTAAGACTCGTAACTACGCCCGTTATGTCATGCAGGCCCTGCTCGCTCCTGGTTCCTCCCATCCACCGCACTCCGTCGCGCTCTCCACGCTGCGCTGCGCTGTGCTCTGCATGCCAGGCCACCACCGCTGCACCGCGCGGGCGGGACGGACATACCTTCGGGCCTTGGTGACGCAGGCTCCCTTGCCTCAGCCGATCGCCATTGTCTATATTTTGGCCTTCCCAGGTGTGCTTATGCTTTTTCGTTGGAGATGGTCAGTCAACTTGGGGTGTAGCATCTGGCTGTCCATTATAGATATTGTCTGATTTTGCTAGGCATATGTGCCCTTCAATATCCATATATTGAAATCCTATTCAGTGCCGGACCTGACCTCCCATGACCTCGTTATATTTACTGTCTCCAGCTGCCCTGCACCTCGACGGCCTGAAATTCCCTATTCTATGTTTAGTCTCGTCGTCATGCTATCAGTCGGCGTCTTCAGACTTGTACAGCATCTGATTCTGAGCTCGACGAGCCGCGAGGTGGCACTCTTCAGTTCTTTCCCATCTCAAACCCAAAACTGTCCCACGTTCATGGCCGCAATATCCTTTCTCGCCCCAACAATTCATAAACGACCTTTTTGGATGTTTCCAAACGAAACGAACGTGCTCAGGCGCCCACCTAAGTTTGGACGGCTCAACCAACACCTACTCGGAGGCGGTTCGCAACTTTGAATTCGCCCGTACTGGTCAGTGGGAGCTCCTATATTATACGTGATTTGAACGACTGTCCTCCGATCTTCATGTGCACACGTGGTTAGTATTAGAGAGCTTGCGCAAAAGCCGCACGCGGCACTGTATTTTTTTTTGCTCCGGAGCATCACTAGGAGTGTCGAGTAGCACCCTCTGACCACTAGAGCGAAATAAAAATAAAAAGCCGCATGCAGTGAGTTTGCGCACCCAAAAGCCGCATGCGGCTTTTGCGCAAGCTCTCTATTACGGTTTTCCATCCTCACAAACTCACTCGCCATCTACCATCTACTTGAGCCTACGTATTTCTCGAGGGGTTTTTACTACCTGTTCGACTCCGCAAATTTTCAGTACACAGAGTATCAGATAGTTTTTGGACTCTGTTCACCAAGTTGCGACGTCCATTCCTACAGTATAATTCGGAATCAAGGACACTACACCTTCATCGTGTAATTATTATCGTAGTACCCACCTATAACATGGCTGGTTGTGGCGGATGTGATGGCCGGTAGCATTGGGATTCGGCCATGTATTCAGATTCCAATCATCCTCAGAGTCAGCAAGTGGTATCTGACTCTGAACTGCATTAATGTTGGCAGGAAGCAGGAAGAGAAACCAAAGAGCATGCAACATGAGACAGAGCAAGAGGCGAGCGATCATTCAGGAGACCTTTGACAACCCCCCAAATCAGGAAGTCCGGACGACGAGGTGGACAGCGGTCAACGCTAACTTGAAGTGGGCGGGCAGCAAATCGTGTGATCGGAGTCTCAGCACATCCTTTAACCAACAAGTAGAATTTGAGAACATTAATATACATAGACATCCAAAACACATTATGAACTCCGTAACAGGTCAGAACCATCGCTATCACACGTGTGCATAAGCATGCAGGACAGATAGCCGGAAAAGGGGGGCATACATCCGGGGAAAGCTTCAAGCGGGATGTTGAACTTGACATCTCCACTGGCTGGAGCGCAGCTGGATGGGGATGATGGTTCAAAGTTTAGACAGAGGTATGGCACTGGGAAAAGACATACCGGCTCACTGTGGGTATGGTATGATCCTTCGTAGCCGACTTCGCACGGCAGCCAAGGTTGACTCACCATCCTCCTCCTCCAACTAAACAGTGATCTTGTTGAGGGTCGTTCTGTCGGCGGCGGTAAATGACTCACCTTCTGAATCAATGTCAGTCGTGGAATTAGCTCTTGGGTTGACAAAAATCACTTACAACCTGGATATATTCGTGTCATGGAATCAGCTATACAGTTGCCAAAGACCACTCACACCCTGAGACAAGCTCGATCATTGTATCCATATGTCTGCCATGGAATCAGCTCTTGGGTTGAGAGAAACAACTTACAACCTGGACATAGCCGTGGGGGTTGCGTGGTCTACGAGAGGCGGGAACGACGCACCCAGGTGCTGTCTTGCGCGCTCATCTCCTTACTTGTGACCGCGCTGGTGCTGAGCGGTCAGAAGTTCCTCATCTGGAAGATCTTGCAAGATTACCTTTGTCTCCCGGAGTCCCACCCATGTAGAGAGGACCGCGCAATATGACATATGATGCATCAACATCCCACCCTGCCACCTCCCTTACAGCTCAGTTTTTGTTTCCCTTCCTTTGAGCTTCCTCACGCACTCTACTTGTCTTTCTGCCTCCTTGGACTGGGCAAAGAGGTACACGCAGCTCGGACGAGTGTTCCCCACCCCTAGTTGTAGGATTTAGTCTCCTGGCATGGAGCCAGCCAGGGTAATCGTGAATAAGCATGTAAAACAATTTCGAAGACCTAGGGCAGCTTGCCTGCCCTAGGTGTGGGTATAACTTAAGCTGTCCCAGGTAGGGTAAGGCTAGCCTTACCCTAGCTGGGAACAAAAAATAGTATATATGAACAGTATGGTCTAGCAGGTTTTGCTACCTATCTGAATATTCCTCATCAGGTAGTAGTAGTTCAATGGCTCAATTCCTCTTACTATCATTCATTTTGCCACTATTAGAGAACAAGGGCCATTAGCCTTTTACCATGGACCCAGGCATGGGCTTGGCTGGCTCCGTGGCAATGCCAGTTTGGGCCAGCACAGGAGATATTTGGGCAGTCTGAGCCGGCAGATACTCATTAATATCCCTCAATAATGATCTCCCCAAGTTTGAGATTTTTTCGAACCTTGTGGCAGGCGAACAGAATTAAAAATGTTGTATCATTAGGGATGCGAAGCCTGAGGTTGATCACGGAAATATCTGTAGCCTTTTGCAGCGCTGAATGCGACACAGGGGTTGAATGAAGAGTTGATTGCGGAGACTGAAATATGACAGCGGACATCGACACGTAATGTTTATAAAGAGGGTGAGGCGAAGTGACAAGAGATAACAATGCGACGTAGTCCTACCTCCGCAAATGCGCCACTCAGATCCACCACGCGGGCGAAATACAAATTGAGATCCTATCTCTATCTTATGATAGACAAGACGCGGCAACGTGACCCAGTCTGAGCTCAGCTCCGCGTTCCATAAATCAATATGGAAATGTACGGTGTCTGTCGACCATAAAGTAGACGGCGACCAGCGTAACCATTGAACCAGAGTTCAACGGTTCAAGTTGCGTTGTCACGACGCGAAATCGGCAGGGAGCCCAGTACCTCGCCAATGCTTGGCCTGGATAGAGGCTCAAAGGCCCAGCAATGGTCGAGAGCTAGCCAGTATTCCCTCGAAACTTTGCGGAGGTCGTAGTCTTCACGTTTAGGACGCAACGATTGCAGGTCTTCGAAAGTCACCACGGCCTGGCTGGGTCGTCGTTTCAGAGGTTCAGATGTTAGGATCTGACATAATCTCTTCAGCGACGGAATAAAGCCATGGGGCCAGATGTAAAGCACCTCCAAGACCAGCAGCGCGAACGAATAAACGTCGGATTGTTTCGTTGTCCTTGGCAATCCTCCACTGGTATTGTCCCGACCGATGACAAGGAAGAGCTCCGGTGCCATGTAAGGCACTGTTCCGACGCTCAGGGTTGTATACCCTCGGCGGTTAAGTATCTTAGAGATGCCGAAATCACAAATGCAAGGAACGCCTCGTTTATCGACGAGCACGTTTTGCTTCGTCAACCGATGTTAGAAATAACAACGACGTAAGATGTGATGCATCTCATACCACTTTCAGATCTCCGTGAACAATGTCGTTATCATGGAGGAACTTCAGCCCGGACGCCACACCACACACCTGAAAAAATAAGTACGACGGCTATTGCTCGAAAAAAATAAATACCAGGTAGTCTTTGTTAGCCGATGGATTTTTTCTGAGGTACCTTCCAACATGACCGAATTCACAGAAGGGAGATATAAGGACAGGGCAAGGCGCGATGCGAGAGTCGTCGCAGACGCCAATAAACGGAAGAACGTTTTCGTGCTCGAGGTTGCCCCAAATATTAGCTTCACGTGTAAGCCGCTGTGAAGGAGAATTCAATCAACTTAGCCTGTATACGCACGGTCAACTTACCTTCAACAGTTCTTCCGTCGGGAGTGGGCTGGATTCATAGTCGGGCAAGCGGATCATCTTGATTGCAACCTGCATGCAAACTATTCGAGTCCCACTCGTTAAGGAAGAAAACAGACGTACGCGGATTTTGCGACCGCTGGATAGCGTTAATTTTCCGCGGTATATGTCCGAATGACCTCCTCCGCAATTGGCCAACGGTGTGCATCGTCATGAGTTATGAGGCCTTCGAGATCCAGATCATGAATGTCAGAGAGGGAAGCGGCCTAGAAACGTATTAGAACCGGAGAAGTACTGTCTGCCCGCAGATACCCCATAAAATGTTTCTTCTCCACTCGACATTCTTTCAAGTCCCTCCCTAACACGAACGTTAGTGAGCAACGAGACTCAAGGCCTCAGGTACGTACACCTGAATACGATCTGCCGCTGATCGAAGCATCGAATGTTGTGCGAGCCTACTCAATGACCGCGGCGTGCCTTGATGCGGCTGAATGAATGGGGGAGTGGGTGATACTGGCCGCCGATCCGGCCAGCCTCGCGGACTCCTTCGAAGATGCTGTTGCCATAGACTTTGGCCAATGGGAGTCATAGGACTAACTCGCCCTCCGGAGCGAATATATTCGAAGGGAGGATGTCCTCGAGCCGGCGGCTTACGAGGGGATGGGGCGTTACCTTGCGTGCGCCCGGAATCCTTGACATGCACATCGGACTGTTCCCAGCTCTTCAGTGGGCGGGGACAGTGGACAAGCGTCGGTGTGGACGATGCTATTAGCGGCGAGGCACGAAATGTTCGCTCAGGTGGCGCCTTAGGATTATGTCCCATAGGCGTTCTACCTTGGGGAGTGTTTCTCGGTAAACTGAAGGCCTGGAAACGCTGAAATTAAAATCAGTCTGTAAAATTATTAAGCGAATCGAACCTCAAGAACGATTTCCTCTTCGCCGGAGCTTTCTTCCTGTCGACTGGATTCAATTGAATCGACGAAACAAAAAGATGCGACACCCACATTCAGTGGAAAGACGCCCACAGACTACAGAAAGTTGTGAGTCGTGTAGGCAATCTATTGCCACTGGGTGACGCACCTCGTTCATTATACGTCCATGATCTCGCGCGCTATCGAGAAAGAGGATTTGTACATACGGTTAAATTTGAACCATTTACGTACATCTGTATCCCACCCACGAAAATGGATTGGACTCATGTTTTCGGAGTGACCTCAAATCGTCGGATGTACGGATCGGCGCTACGGAGAAAATATTACGAGAAGTTATTTCGTCCTTGCGCTCAGTCCGTCCAAGCGGTGATGAGATCAGCGGGGAGTGGGGCCGGCCTGTTAGACTGGGCCTGTGTGAAGCGGCCGAGTTGGATTTCAGAGGAGGACCAAAGACCTACGTAATTTTAAAAATCAACGCCGATGAGATATAAAACTGTTATAGATGAATCGCACGGGAAGTATTTTCTCTTCGCCAGATAATTCCTCACTCAGTACGTCTGGGACGTTGCTATTCTGCGGAGGGGGTTGTAAGTATGTGGAAGCACTGCAACAATACACTTGCCTCGAACAGTTGTGTTGATTTCTCAGTCGCGCTGTCAATATCCCGCCGCCTCCGATGAAGGATATCAGGACACTGAATACGGCACTCGGGGAATCCGGAATCCACTCACATGTTTGGACCTCCTGACTGTGGCGTCGAATTTCTGTCGTTTGGAAGGTGCCATGAGCCGGTCGCAGCGGTGAAAAAACAGTCGTTAAGATCGACTGGCGCTCTCGGTTCAAGGGTCTCGGCGTCACCTATAACACTGACATCAATGCTGATGCAAGTCATGTCATGCGAGACCAACCTGCGGTGTGCTGCGAATCCCTTCGACAACAGGCGTCGCATTGCGGGAGAACTCTGTGGACTGCACCTCCGCCACGACCTGATCTAATAAATCCCGTCGTGCGCGATTCGGGTCCGATTTGATGTCGATGGAGTTCGGCATGATGGGCGCACAGAGGGCCACCTGTCAATCCAAAAGACTATTAATCGACAATGTACCGGGTCAAACAGATCTACGCCAGACGCATTTACCTGGAATTGACAACGCGTGTGTACCTGCCAGGAATGTAACGACTCGCCGGAGGACTGGAAGTGTACTCCTCCGAGTTAAACTAGGCACAAGGAGGCGGAGAGATGCACAACAGAACGCTCTTGCTTCTGCAGAGGAAATAAATACCCTTTCAACGTGGTCCATCGATAGCAACAGCAGATTTCCATGAGGCTTTCTCGCCTGTTGCATGCAAGAATCGACACGGTTTCCTCGAGGATAATTGGTACGGAGCTGTACATGACGAGAGCCGATCATCTTCTGAAGGACCGTCCTCACGCGAGCCGCGAGCCTCATCCCTGTCGATCTATTGGCGTCGGCTCGAGGCTCCGAGTGTCTGGTGCCGGAACAGGCAAGTTGCACTGATGCGAGCGTCGCGGAGTAGTGCTTCGTGATGTCAAGGTAGCGATTGGACGGAGTAACATTACAAGTGCTAAGTCTTGAAGCTGCCGTTAGATAAGTTCCCTCCGCATATGGATGGGGACCTGCACGAAAAGGAACCTGATGGCGAACTTCGGCAAGCATGACATGACGAATTGTCCTCGGTCTTCCATGTAGCGGCGGTAGGTAGGTAGATAGAATTACACGGCACGGTCGAGCAAGTTTACAATGAGGCAGAAGTCGTATCGCGATGCTGTACAGGCAAAAGAATGGCGCGGAGGAAGTTTTCTCGAGAGAGATAGTTGCTATAGAGTTGTTGACGGGCAATCGAGCTTCGATCCGAGTCTTTTCAGCCGGGGCTACGGGTACAGATTGCCGCCACCATGCAAAAGAATGACATAGGGAAAGCCTCCTCGAGGCAGATAATAGGCTGTTGACGGGTAATCGAGCTTCGATCCGAGTCTTTTCAGCCAGGGGGCCTACCACGATGGCCCAAGTAGCCCAGTCGTGTGCACCTAGCGGGCACATTTTCGCCCGGCGAGAGGCTCAGAGTCTCTGGCCGGTGTTGGAGAAGGCGACGTGCGGGACACGTAGGACCGATGCGAACAGATGGGAGAAAATAACTGAACGGCGAGTGGCGAGACTTTTATGTAATAGGTCGGGATTTCCACAAGTTTGAGCACCGATGGCGCAAGATATGGCCGGCCGAGATCCAAATGAAGATCTGGGGACGCGATTATTTCAACGGCGACCAAGCCTTGCAGCTTGAAGGAGCACTCGTTTGTGCAACGTCATGATGAGAGTCGAAGACAAAGGCAGCTTGATGTGGCGGTGCACGGCCTGCCGTAACTCTCCGCCGCCGCCCTGCACGTACATACTTAGGAATCAGAAAATTCATTTATGGAGGAACCATGCGAGTGTATACGCAGTATCACAGGTATCATCATTCGCGAGCTGCAGGTATCAATGGTACAGAAAAGCGAAGCGTGAAGAGTGGATGAAGGGTGTACACATGGAACAATACAATAGAAATTACAATCAATCATGTCTGGGTGCATGGCGCTGCTACAGCATGAAAGAACAAGCAAACGCACAGGTCTCCATAACACGAAAGCGCTGGTACCGAGCCGCCGCCCACCGTTCCTTCCCAGCCGACACAAGCAAAAGCTACATCGCGATGCCCGCGACGCGGCCAAGCGCGGCGCGCAAACCCTAGGAAAAGATGCAGTCTGTGTCGGCGGGTTTGGAGGGCGGTCGCGCGGACGAGTGCAGGGCGGGAGTAGTCTGGTGTCTTTGTCTTCTTCTGAGGACGGCGACGAGTCTTGTGGGGAACGCAGAGATTGAGGAGGCGGAGGGAGAACGGCGGTCACGGAGGGATACGAGGCGTACGGCACCGCGGAGGTGCTAACTGAGCACGAAGCCGGAGCTGAAGAGGGCGCACGCGTCAGCGGCGGTGGCGGCGGGACACGGTGCGTGATGCTGGGTTGCCCCAGCGCGAGGAGGCCAAGGGCGCACCGCAGGAAGGGCAGAGGCCGTCGGAGGCGAGGTGTTGGAGTCACTGCGGGTGTCGAATAGGGTCAGTCAGTCAAGGTATGAGTGCGAAGATAGAAAGGAGGATGAGAAGACGGGACGCACAGCGACGATGTATTCTCAAGTGCGTGCATTGCGAACGGGGCTACGGCGAGTTCGAAGCTTTCATGTAGTGGATTGGCAAGACATCCAGCGCAGCGCGAAAGAGGGAGCGAATGGACAACACACGAAATCCTCAGTCCCACTCCGCCGCCTTCTCCTTCTGCTTCTGCGCATGACTGGGCATCCGCGTCGGTCGAGACGGTCGGCGGACTCGCGCGGAATCGGGCGCCACACGGAGTGAAGTTACCTCTTGCGCGCTCCTCGCAACCACTAGCTGTGAGCTCTGGTGGCAACTAGGATGTCCATGGGATAAGAGAGGCTAATTCCAACGCGCTGGCCCACTGGCAGCTGTGTTCGTAGTCAAAATCGATTGAAGTAGCCAAGTTTTGAAAGAGGACGGAGAGCGCCGGTGGAAGATCAGGATGATTCAGGAATGAGAATAAAATGATAAAGCACACAGACAAAGTGGAATGCAGAAGAGGCCTAAATCAAGGAGCCACCCCCGCCGCGGATTGATCATTGACCTGGATTGACTTTGATTGAAGATGGTGGTTCCTCCAGGCATCCCGTGACCCGTGTGACTGCGTTACAGGTGTGACTATGTCCCCATCCACCACGTTCTCCGTAGATCTCGGACTCATCCTGGCAGCGATTTCATTGCGACTTGTCTTGTCCTTTTTGGCGGAACCCAGTTCTAGAGAATCAGCTGGCACTTGAGGACTGTCCACAAACCAACTTTCCGGAGTCTTGTCTTCAATGCTTGTCTTTACGGCCTTAGGGTCCGGTGACAGTTAGCGTTTGGAGAAAATAATTAATTGTCAGGCTGACAGTCAGGCTGACTGTCAGTTCTGACAGTTGACAGTTCTGACAATTGCGAGCTCGGCGTACAGGACTACTACGCAAAGTTACCAGCCTTCCCAGAGGTCTTGGTTGTCCGAACTGGACGCACCAACGCCAATCACCACTGCAGCGTGGGTTTTCGGCGCAGACGGCTCATCACTGAGAAGCTCCTTGAGTCCAGCTGAGCGCAGGTTGATGTCTGGATCAATGACGAATGTCGTGTGAGACGGAAATACTTTCTTTTTCCCTTTCGTCTTTACCGCCCGCTTTTTACGATGATACCTGCGACGGATTCTGTCAGCCTCCTCGTCCTCACTGTGCGATGGCTCCTCTCCCACAACAGTGGGAGAGTCGGACTCCTTGTCGGAGTCTGGGTCGGTTTCACTGTCGCTGTTGGAATGGTCGGCGGCTTTGTGTTTCACCTTCTCCAAGAGCTCGGGGTTTAGGCGTCGGAAAGCCACGGTTGGATTCCGGCGAGGACGCCGCACTTTTACACCCTGTGATAAATAGTTGAACTTTGGGTTAGGAATGTGAATATTAATTGACGTACCTCCGCGTGATATGTATGCCATTGCCCGACCAAGATCATGTCGAGTAGATTCTCCGCCTTCTGGTTCCCTCGCAGTGGAGAATTGAACCATGTAATGTTGGAGTTCGTGCGCTCGTCGGGCATTGAGTTGGCCAAAATGCCGAAGATGCGTACTGCGAGCATCTGTAGTACCGGGTCAGTGATATTGTGCTAATACAACGACGACTTACTGCTAGAACGCCAGAGCGCGGGGAGTATCCAATCTCGAGATTTTCCCACCACTCCATCGCATCGTCGTTGAGAATAGGTGCATGAAATGGAGCCTCGCCTTGCCAGCATGCCTCGAGCTGAGCCTGGCACTCGCGAACGATTTCCAGAGATGTTTTTCTTTTGAAAATCGGATGGCAGTTACATCCAGAGTCGTGTTTCTGGTGTTGGTCAATAAGACCCTTCAACAGAGTCTTTATGAACGCCTTGACACGAAGAAACGCGTGCGAGAACTTGATGTGAGTCGGCGCTTCTGGCGCGGGCACTACACGTTCACGTAGATAATCGCCAATTGGATACCCTGCAAGTCTGGGTCAAATGCGGGAGGATAATCTCGGCGAGCAGCGCACGCACGTGGATCGAGGCAGAAAGCGACAAAGTAGATATCAGAGTGGCTGAAAAACTGGTGATAACGGCCATTGAAAGCTGCCCGAATGTGTCCGGCAAGTGCTGCCGAAATATGTGTCTTGGCTGGGTCCTGCGCAAAAACACTATCAAGTGCATGCGCCGCGGCCAGCCAAAACGCCATCGCATCAGATGGGTTTGCTGTAGTCGCCTCCAGAGACCAGAGAGTTTGAGCAAGCGGTCTGACGATGATCTTGTATCGTAGTAGGTCCTTGGCGAACTCCAGAAACGCAGATGAATATGGGTCTTCAAACAGTTCCTGCAGATCCGGATCCTGTGAAAGTTGAGAGAGTAAGTTGAAACGTTCATACAGAACGACAATAGCAGACCTTGAACGTGACTACACCCTGTACAACCAGCTCGCGAATAGGGTTCAGCGCCGGCTCGAGCGTATCAACAGCCATGAAGTGAGTCGCAAACCGGGTTTTCCCAATCGACGCGAGGGCGTGAATACGAACATCGGTTCCGTTTTCACCCTGTCCGGCTCCTGCGTCCTTGAGACTGGCCTTGGATTTGCCGGATTTATTGAAGTGGCGTATCACGGGCTTCATATTAGATAACATCTGGGACAAAGAATTGAGTTCTGGCGCGAACAGCGAGAAAGAAATCGAACCACAACAAATTCGGGCAGTTCGGTTATGTCCCCTATGACATGTTGGAGGAAGTGGACAACATCGCACAGGTCGAGGACGGTGGGGATGGCCGTCGTTATCTCTCGACGTGCGGCAAGTGTTGTGTTGGTGCTGTCAGATACAGCTGCGGCCCATTTATCTTCGCCAACTGCTTTCATGACCTACGGGAAATGGTTAGAGAACAACCCAACACGAAATTAAAATGAATCATTTACCCTGAGTGCTCCGTTTTTAACCCAGTAACGGCCTCCATTTGACACTTATTCGCCCTTCGCCTTGGTCTCGTTGTTTCCAAGTTGGCTCAGTTCCGGTGCTCGCAAATTCTGGGCTCTTCGCACATAACTCAGTCGCTCAACCTCTTTACGTAACTTTTTCCTCAGTAGCATCCGCTCACATCTGCAATACGTTGCTGCTCGGGCAACTCAAAATTCATTCTCCATCGGCTTCGTTTTATCAATATCCCGTGTCGGTAATCCTATCCTATCCCTGGTACCTCTATTTGCTGAGCCACCCATCGGATGGATCACTTGCACAGCTTCTAAGCTTAAGCGCCGCCTCGATAAAAATACGCAAGAACGTTTTTCTTTTCTTTTCTGGCATGAAGCGCACCTGGGCCAAAGATTGAATCAAGTTTACTTCGGATTACGGTCCTGGAACAGATCGCAATTTAACACCCCGTCTCTGGTGCATGGTTTCACCTCGTACCCCGAATCTCCGATGGCCATACGAATATTTTTATCTGGGTGCGGGCGATCTCGCCCGTATCAAACGGCCGGTAATGGGCTGTCCTTGCCATGTGTGTGTCACAGGCAGGTCGGGCATCCGAGGTCCCGACGTCCGTCGGAGTCGCGCGTTGCATTCGAACATCGTGTTGATCATGCCTGCCTCGAATCACCTCGACTGATTTCAACCGAGGTCGAATCATCCACAGCGCTTAACCGGTTAAATTTATGACTTCACTCCCAAAACACACGCAAGTGCTGTGGAGAACACCTGTTGAGCTCGCATCGCCAACGTCACCAAATCGGAGCTGGCGTGTGGCGGTGCACACTGCGGATGCGTTATAAAGGCGCTGCCTTTACAGCTTTGTCCATCATAACCCACCTTTGAGATTCACATTCATTCAATCAGCTGTACAATGGGGGTCGTACAAGACACCTTCAAAGCAAGGACAAAGCCGAGCCCGAGGGAGGCCCCCACTGGCAATAACCCGCGTGTCAGTGTGAAGAGGCCTGAGGATCCAGTGGCCAGTGCGGATAATAAGGCGAAGAAGAAGGAGGGGAATCGGAAGACGGGCTCAAAGTAGAGTTTTCCGGAACCTGAATGGTGAATGTGCACTCTTGGGTGAGTAAAGGTTTGCACACTGTGGCGGATGTTGCTCACGATGGCATTTTAAGTAGCACAGGTTTTCCCGGAGATCATGTTGAGATCAACGCTATTTTCGCTGGGTGAAAGGGAAATGATGGACAGAGACAGGCTACCTTGTGGCGGTACCATATAAAATCTGGATGTGATGTCTCGGCCGTTTAAACCTCGGGAAACAACGGGCAGCAAATATAGAAAATCAACAGTAACGTGGCGGAACTTCGATCAGGGAGGGATGTTATATTCCCAAATTGCGGCCGAAACATTCAGAGGTGGCGCAAATGCGACCTAGCAGTGGTGGACTCCGAGTCAAACAAGCTTAAAATTAACCGCAGCCCGACAACTTACACTTCAAATTATATATATATATATCTCGCCTCTCTCGTTCTCCGGTACAGAACGCGAATACTGTACCCCCTACGATCAGAAATCGTGGTGAATCGTTGAGGCTCGGGTGCGCTGGACCAAAGATCCAATTCCCCAAAGCACTACTTTCTGTCATCTGAATTTTTTCCTGTTCGCCCAGCATTTTAAACTCGACGCATCGATTTTGAATTTCGTGCCGTGCTGCATGTTATTCTGCCCTTTGCTAGTGCGACAATGCTCATAAAATGAAACTTCTGCATGAACGGGAGATTTTGCTCAAGCCTCACCGTCCAATTTGAATCACATTACACAGAGACGGCAGGGAATTTAGGTACTTCCGCGAAGTATTATCTTTTTCTCGAATTGCCGACGCGACGCGATCCAGCACATATCATCCAACCTGAACCAGAGTAGAGGCGGAACGAGACGAAACGGAACGCCGGAGTGGAGGAAGGGCCTGGGAACACTGGGAATCTGAACTTTGAAGATGATGGATTTCCCGGCTGAGTGCCATTTGGAGTAGGAAGGAATGGATGTGCTGTTGGGTAGTACTAGTGTATGCCAGCCACTCCATAACGGTCAGGACGATCAAACAAGTCAGAATTAAGAAGTGAAATGTCCATTACAGAGAGCCTCGCGAATCCGACAGATACAATCTTAATGATAGATGATACTTGTACAGCTGTCCATATCCCAACCCCCAACCCTGCGGATCGGAGCCGGCTAATCGACTAAGGGCCCGCGATGGTCGAACCCGGGATGGTTCACGCTCTGGGGGAAGTTGTCAGTCACTGGCTCGGATCAGAGCGCCGCGCAGGTTTGGGTAAGTCAAGCTATCAATCATCGGATGAAGGGGAGGTGATGGATGGCAAAGGCAAAGGACAAAAGAACGCAGTGGATCACAAACAAGAAAGAACGCAGAAACACTCACATCAACGACAAGGGAACATCCCCGCGCACCTTCGCTTTGCCAGATTCAGATCCAGCCGCAGCTTGAGCGCTTCTTTCTTGTTCTGTTCCCCACCGCCCCCACCACCTCCGAGGAGCCCGCCGCGGAAACCTCCGACGGACATACGAGAAATACCCATGGGCTCAGGGTTACTACATGGCTGTGTCTATGTGTCTCCTTTGCCCAAAATTGTCTCGCTGGGTTCGGCCTGTGCCCCCGTTCCTCACATCTCACCTGACATTCGCCCACATCTCCGGATAATTCACGGGCTTCGATTGGACTACGAAATATATAAACTTGTGGCTCGCTCGAATAATATCAATTCAACTTCCGTCCGATTCTCGTGACCTTCGCAACACCGAGGAAAGCAGTACTCCTGGCATTTCCGATATGGCCGCGTGCGGCCGAGCGGTCCAGCAAGGCACTCGAGTCGTCACTAATCCAGAGCCAAACGGCCCTCCGTCCCCAAGTCTTATGTGAATACCTTGGTTCTAATTCAACTGTTCCATAGCTTTGGCTTATTTTTCTCTCTCTCTTTTGAATGGCATCCACCCCGATTGGATCTGTGGCGCGCTGTTACTACACCGGAGAATACGGGCGATCCGGTTGTTGCGTAGAGCAGAACGATTCGGAGCAGCTTTGGCTGATGAGACCTCTACACAGGCCCGAGACAATCTGTACCCCCATTGGTACGTGCGCGACGTATTATACAGGGTCGGATTTCTACACACTCGCTACCATGTCACGTTCCGTCCATGCGGCATCATCCTCACCTGCCTCAGCTTTATATTCTCAACTTCGGCTGGCAATCTACTTGGAGCTACGGGCATGCCGGTGACACTAAAAACTGTCTTTACAAGGTTGGGGATAGCCCATACGGCTGAAATTTCACGTTTGGTGTGTTTCTCTCCTGGATGGGTGCGACCATGTGCGGCTCTCGATCGATGCATCTGCGACAATTTAATCTCCGTCGCCCTTCGAAGTACTGTACTATTAAATTCGATTCGTCGGTCACGCATCACGGGGGTGCTTGACGCAACGAATTTTGGACCTTTGTTAACGAATATGTTTTCCGTCACGCTCGGTTGAGATTTTTGACTCGGGGCTGATCGGTGTAAGTCTGCTCAGCTGGAACCACTTTCCACACAATTTTCTGCAGGATGCGCACGAGCCGCATGCGGCTTTTGGCTCTTGTGCAAAGCCGCGGGGGATTTTTCGTTTCTTGCAAGTAAAATACCATTATTGTATATCTACACTCCCATTCTATGCCTGAAACTCGTTCATGCTCAGTACTGTTGAATTTGTGCATGTGGGCGAGCCTGAGGAAGCTGTTCTTTGACGGTATCACTGCGGCGGCTTCAAGTAAATTTGGCTCGCCTGTTTCCAATGCTCCACTCCGAATTCAAAAATATACTAGGGATGCTATTTACGCGAATAATATCCATTCTATATAATGTTCCGGCCGTAAATGCATTTTTTTCGGCGCGGCTTTGCACAATGGCCAAAAGCCGCATGAAGCCGCATGCAGCCCATGCGGCTCTTGTGCATCCTGTCTATTGTCAAGATTTCTGGCTTTATATACTGCCCACAAAAATCGTGATTCAGACCAAATTCAACTCAAGTTCGACAGTGAAAAATGGATTGTTCCTGTTCACCTAACGATTTGCTGGAATAAATTCCTCAAAAGATCCCTGAATTATGCTAATGCTTTAATCTACATATCCTGCCACCCGTGGAATATTTCCAAGCGTTGACGAAATTTTGGCGGTTGTCACGCAGCTGGAGACCCCTTGAGGAATTGACAAAATAGTATTTCGGGTCACGCGTCACCCATTGACGAATTGAATTTAATAGAAATGTAGCGTGAGTCCGCAGCGGATTAAGAGAGATAACCCTCAACCAACCAACCCAAAATAAGGTGATTCTATGTTGATTTTATGTTTTTGATGGAGCTGGACACAGTGCGGCATGAGATTCCTTGTTTGTATGTATCCTGCAATTGGAAATTGATCTGAGGGGTCGAATATATGTATGGAAGTTCCGGAACCAACATATTATTACTGAAAAGACCCGCAAATATTTTATTCGTTCATGTATCAAATTTCCAGACGCTCTGCATGACCAACTGAGCCTTGGGCCTCTTTCTCGTCATCGCCAGCTTTCCCTTCTTCGCCGGCCGAGTGTACACTTCAGCCTCTGTGTCGTCTTCTCTCTGCCGCACGCGAGGAATATTAATGTTCTGCTGTGAGTCTCCCGCCAGCGGTCGGAAGTCGAGCCGATCCGCATTCATCGCCTCATACAGCGCCCCAATATGTTCTACCTTGAATCCGAATATTCCTTTGTCAATTTTGCCATATGATCCAGGTGCAGGGACTCCTTCAGGCCACCCAGAAACCTCCAAGCCATGCTTCATAAGTACCTGATTCATATTTTTCCAGGGTAGCAAGGGCGCGCCCTTGTTGGTCGTCCCGAGAGGGATATCATGCTTTTCTGTGTACATCTCAAATTTAGTAGGACAATTTTGATGCGTGAAGGGACCGCTCACCGAATAAACTGATGAAGAAATCATGCAGGTCCTTTCTCCTCGCGGACTTGGATGCTTTCGTTCCTGTGTTGATAGTGTCATCCGGTCGAATCGGACCTGCAGCCCGACGTGGGGCCAGCAATTCAGAGGGCTTTGGGGGTCATTAATGCGCAACTGGGGAAGATTCAGGACACAAAGTCTTACCTTTCCAATACCCACACAAGTCTCGGTCGACCCGTTCGTTTCTGACGGTGCTACATGCGAGCCCACGACCTCACTGCGGCCAACATGTGATGGATTTGGAATCGGGTCTTGAAACGACACATGCATCGGGTTTCCGCCTGGTGGTTCCCATCGCGAATTGCTAACCTCCCCTTCCTGTTCGTGTACCCTGGCATGCACAGGCTCAATCATCGGTCTCTCTGGAAAGGCCTCCCAGCCAGCATGCATTGTCCTAATGCTGGTCTGATGAATTGTGTGCTGCGGGATTTGAGCCTGATCAGTTGGGCGAAGACTGTTTCCATCTGCTATGCCGGGTATACCAGTGTTCAATGGCAGAAGAGAGCCCTTGCCCATCGCAGAGTCATTGTGAGGTTGAGTAGCCCCAGAGTCTTCCTCCCAGACAAGGGCCGAGACCTCGGTCTCCGGATCTGTAGATGTTGCAGCTCCGAGATTGTTCATTTCATTGCCAACGGGCTCATGTGTCTCAGCGTGAATGATCTGTTGGATAAAAATGTTATGAAAAAAACTGAGATCAATCTTTGCCTAGCGCATACCTCTTCATGTTCTGAGCTGGCGCCATGCTGCTGATCATCCGAATCTCCACCGGAGGATTCAGAATCATCATCCTGTTATCGTGGCGATCAGGCATTTGAAGATAGTTTCCGTGAAATTTGAACAACTCACAGCCAATTGCTCAATAAAGTCCACAATTTTGGCAATCTTGTTTGACTCGAGGAGAATTTCTCCAGCTGATATTGCATCGACGCATTCGTACAGCCTACGAATATTTTCGCATGCATCACAGTTGTCTTGACTGAGCAGGGGTACAACATCGGTGGAGTAGAGCAGCGCATAAGCGGCTGCATACCGCCTACGGGTTTCCACGTCCAATTTACGCCAAGTATGCAGACATTTACAAGGGTGTTTGTTGCACTCCGTGGCCCGACAGAATCGCTCCATAGCACGCTGCGCATGCCCAGGGAGAAGATCAGGATTTAACAAAGGTAGTTCCAGTACACCGAAAACCTCGTCTTCCAATTCCTGCGCCACAAGAAGACTGGCCACCCGTCTTGGATTGCTTCCAAAGTTTTGGCATTCATCTGTGTATTGTTGTCCCAGTAGTCGGAAGATGCTAAACCACAGCGTTGGCTGCAGATCTAAAGGAGAAGAAAAATAGTGTTCTTCCCCACTTTGCCTGCGGTGCCCAAGAGAACCAATCAGATCCTCTAGGTGCTTCCAAGATGGATAGTCGACATCTTTGCGCATGAATTTGTCGACCGCAGGCTCATTTTCAATGAGCTGGTAATGCAAGCAGAATATTTGCCTATTCCGCTCGGGGTAGGTTTTAGCAAGGAACTCCTGGACCGGCCGCAGATTGTCAGGCAAAAAGAGCCCAGGTAGTCGAATGGCAGCAAAGGCTATAATGCTATCGGGATCTGGGTTGCGGATGCAAAGATAATCCCAGACAGCCACTAGATGTAAAGGTGGCAGATCAGATGGCATATAACCAGCTTCGGTCTTAAATTTTCGTTGACTGTCAAATTAGGGTTAGGATATCTCAACGTAACCAAGCGCGATCACATACAGCAGCTCAGCGCATAACGAGCAACCATCGTCATCACTGAAGTGCGCATCCACCAAATCATCGCGCTTGAGCTCGGGGAATGCAGCCAACATCGTCACCCACGCCCCCACATCTGGGTTGATCTGGTAATCGTGCTGATGCCCAGCCTTTTCCATAGCGGATTGGAAAGCCAGCAACGCGTCGACCTCTGTGAGTATGGCGTCGGAGGGACGCTTTTTGGAGCGCATAACCTCGGAAAACGTGTCCGCCCAAAGGGTGATTGCACGGCCTTGGATGTCCCATTTGTCCCAATCGGAATGCGGGCGTTCCCAGTCGTCAACGTCAGAGTCGTCAACGTCAGGGTCAGGAGACGTTATCACCATCCAGATAATCATGGCAATTCTCATCGCTGGTGTTGTCTGTGAAGCTCGCTGGAGCAATGCATAATCCGCCCGAGGCAACGCACAGTCTCCATAGTCGGATCGAATATCGCATGGGCGTGCGGGATCCAGGATAGCTTCATCGCCATCTACGAAGATCCACAGTTTCGTGTTTTCCATCACCCAGTGCGCTGTAAATCTTGCACCTTTACCACACTTGAGGACCGTTTTCTCGATCAAGGCCATGCGCGCCTTGAAAGCATGGGGAGCTATCTCACAGGCCTCGGAGAGGGAGGAAGGAAAAGAGAGTGGGCGGTCGTTATCCACATTGACCACGGGTCGGGAGATGTCGCCCATGAGTATGGCGGTCGAAAGCAAGCAGTACTAAGCCCTTAGATTCATTTGCGAACAACAGCCACCGGGTGATGCGGAGATGAGATCAGCGCACGTGGTCCGCGAGGCGCTGTAAGTAAACGCATTCATTGAATCAACGAGTACTGTACTTCACGCCCGACTTGCGGTTCAACCGTTTGTTGTTCTTACGCCTGCGCGCGATCTACTCCTGCCGCAGCTCGCAGTTTTTCTCAGCAAGAAACCTTCGGGGAAACAGGCCTGGGTGCGGATGCCCGTTGATAGGACAAAAGCGTCAAACACGAATGCGAAGCGCCCCCAGGAGGCCGTTAGCGCCGAATATATCGCCCAGAGCGTCCCTGGGGACAGTGGCATGACCCGCGAGCTCGAGGTGGAGCGCAGCCGCGGTGCGTCCATAAATTCCTCATCCCCCCACCCGCTCACACACACCCCCAAAAAAGGCGCAGTGAGCTGCGCGGAGTGCACAAGGCGAGTAGTCTTCTCTATGTGGTGTTATACGTCTAATAGTGCGGACTGCAGGCTGAAAGTCGCGACGGGGCAACTCCACCGCAAGATTGCGCAAATGGCCGAGCGCATCCGCGCGCTCGAAGACGCCTCCACTGAGCACCTGCATCGGAAGAACGCACGCTTGAGCGAGCGCATACGCATTCTCGAGGACGCCCTCACTGCACTGCATGCGAGCAAGGATGGCGCAGATGGCGCAGTGCACCCGCTGCTCGTCGAGGGCGAGGATTTCTCCCTCGGCGCGGACGACGCGCCAACGGCATCCCGCCGAATGAGCGAGTCCTGGGAAGTGCTCGAGGGCCCGGGCGGCAAGGCCGCAGTTGCAAGCCCGAGCTGGGATGTCATCGACGCCTTTGGGACGCTGAGCATCTCCGACCACGGCATATCGCGCTTCTTTGGGCCCACGGGCGGGTCTGAGGTGTGTGCTCTTTCCTTGCTGTCTTTCTTTCGTGGGACGCATACAGTGCGCATATATGCGCCGTTCTGGCACATATATCCACCTCTTTGGACGCACATCCACGTTCTGGCGCGTACATCTTTTTGTGGCGCACATATCCTTCTTTCTGGGCGCATATATCCTCCCTATAGCGCATACATCCACCTTTGGGCGCATACATCCTCATTTTTGGCGCAAACACCCAGCTTCTGGGCATCTACACTATTTTTGGCGCATATATCCACGCCCCATGCTCATCTTGGGCGCATGCTATACGCGCACATCTGGCTGGTGGTGTTGCATTGGAACTTATGCGTCTTTGAATTTGCCCTGTCTGCATACATTTTCTTTCCTCCTTCTGCCCTTTTCCCTGATCCCAGTGCTAACCTCCACCCACAGAGCCTTCTCGCGCATGATCCAGGCACCCCTACCACCACCAGTGCCTCCGCCTTTGCGTTGCCTTTCTCCTCGTACAGCTACGGCGTCGAAGCCGGCCAGACCCCGCCGCACCCCGTGTCCCCCGCGACGCTCTTCTCGTCCTCCTCTTTCCCGCTCACGCCCATCGGCCCCCCGCACGCGATCCACGCGCTCGTGAGGTCGCACCTCCCGTCGCGCGCGCGTGCGCGCGCCCTGGTGCGGGCCTACTTCGCGCAGCTCGTGTGCCGCGGCGTCACGCGCGGACAAGTCGGCGATATGATGCGTGGCGTATACGGGCCAGGGGACGACGCGGACGGCGGGTGGGACGAGTTCACGGACGGCGACAGAGAGCCGGCCGACGCGGTGGGCGACGAGGAGGAATACACGGGGCCGCACGACTTCGCGTTGCTGTTCATGGTGTTCGCGGTCGGCGCGCTCGTGCTGCCCGGCGCGGAGGAGGGCGGGAGCGGGAGCGGGAGCGGGCAAGCGGAGGCGGAGCACCTGCACCAGATTGCGCGCGCGGCGCTCGCGCTGCAGTCCGTCCTCGAGAAGCCGAGCCTGGTGACGATCCAGGCACTGCACTTGCTGAGCATATACACTGGGATGGCCGCCGGGCCCGGCCCGAGCAAGGGCGGGGAGGAGGAACCGGGAACGAGCATGGAGATGACGTGGAGTCTGATTGCGCTCGCGGCGAATTTGAGCCAGACGATCGGGCTGCGTGCGTCCTTCACCCTGCGTTACTCGTTTTGCGGTGTTGATGTCTTTTTCTTGAGCAGATCGGGATAGCGCGCGGTGGGGCCTGTCGGCGAAGATGGTGCAGCGGCGGCGGATCCTCTTCTGGGACCTATTCGTCTCGGACGTGTGGCAGGTGCGCAGTAATTCATTTCCTTTGTCGGGGCGCGCGCTGAATTCCTCCCACAGAGCCTCAACACCGGCCGCCCGCCGTCCTTCTCCCTCGCGTACATCGACTGCTCCTTCCCAACGCCACGCGACGGCGTATGTACGTCCCTCCATCCCCCCTCTGTGCTCGCTGTGGTGACGCCAGTTGATGTTTGGCAATTTCGCTTCGCGGCCGAGTGTGTCGCGGAAGTAACCGCGCGCACGCTCACCGCGGAGGCGCCGAGCTACGCGACGATCATGGAGCTCGACCGCAAGGTGCGCGAGTTCCCGCCCCCGCCGCCCCCCGTCCCCGCGCCGGACGACGTTGGCGCGAGCCTTCAGGACTCTGTGCTCGGGCACACGCGCGAGACGCGTGAGTTCTCTTTCCTTCCTCCCACGTACGCGGATGCTGACGCCGCGCCCCTAGTGCTGATGTACATCCACCGGAGCTTCTTCGCGCAGGCGATCATCGAGGAGCCGGTGAACCCGCTCAAGAGCGCGTACGCGCCGTCGTTCCTCGCCGCGTACCGCGCGAGCGCGACGATCCTCAAGTCGGTGCGCGAGCAGTTCGCCGTTACGCCCAACGCGTGCGCGCGCTCCTGGACCATGTGGACGTTTGCCTTCAGCGCTGCGGTGCGTTCTTCCTCTTTCGTTTTCGATGGACGCGAGCCGATGGGTGTGTCCAGGTGGTGTTCGGGACGGTGGTGACTCGCGGGCCGCGGAGCCCGCTTGCTGTGGCGGCGATGGCAGAATTCAAGCAGGCGTGCGTGCTGTTCTCCAAGGCGGCGGTGTACAGCCGCCGCGCGACCAAGGCGCTCGTGCGTACTTCCCTCTTCCATTTATTCTGCGCAGCGTTCTGACGCACGGGATTGCAGCCGATCCTGACGAAGCTGGCCGAGAAGGCACGGCATGCACTCGCGGTGGCGCAGAGCGATCCTGGCGACAATGCCGGGTTGCTGTGGAGCATGACCGGCGTCCTGGACCCGGGGAGGCTGCCGGTCAAGGTGAAAAAGGAGGAGCCGGACGACGAACTGTCGATCTTTGCCGGGCATACGCGCTTCGTGTCCGGGCAGGTGCAGCGGAGTGGCCAGGGCCCAGCAGACGTCGCGTTCCCTCCACAACAGCAGCAGACGCGCGCCCGGCAGCAATTCCACCACGCACCGGGGCAGAGCTCGATGCAGGGCGGCGAGGACATGCAGTACGGGTCGTACGATGTCTCGCCGCAGCGGCAGTATCCCGCCCAGTACCCCGCCCCACCGCAGCAGGCCAGCCAGTGGCAGCACTCGATGCCCTCATCGTCGAGCTTCCACGGTCACGCGATGCCGCCCCCGCAACTCGAGCGCCTGACGCCGACGGTGAACGTCAACGTCAACCTTAACTGGGACGGGCGCAACGACTCGCACGACTATCCGCAGTTGGCGCAGGACAATGTGCACTGGTCGCCACCGTCCGTGATGGACGAGCACATGCAGCATTTCTACGTGCCTGACAGCGCGGGCGTAAACCCCGCGCTCCCGCCCCTGCCGACGGCGCCGTACGCGTGGCCTGTGGACTCGTACCTCGAGGAGCACCCACAACAACACTCGCAGCGCCACCACCAGGCGCACAATGATGAGCTCGCGCAGCTCGGGCTCGCCGCGCGCGACTCGCATCTCGACGAACGGTGGAGCACGTTCCTGGTGGACTTGGGCCTACTCGACGGGATCGACTTCGGCTCCGGGTGAAAGAACGCCAGCCACTCCTCTGATATTACGTACCTTAATTGTTATTACTCCGGTTTATCCGGCTTTTGATCGATGATTGTCGCTCAATTTGTCGACAACTGAGTTTCTAAGCCCTCGTGAGGTACGATCGTTGGGCGTAGAATGAGGTTTATGATCGACGGCTTGCTGACGTGAGCGGACCTTCCTTGCTCCGCCCCGCCATCAGCGTCGTCGAGACTCCGTCCCTCGCCTCGCATCCAGCTCGGACGCCTCGGGTTCTCTTTGCAATTTGTCGACAACCAGTACTTCACAACGTGATGAGTGCATGCCTCGGAAATTTTGATAGCCCTGCAAAACTCGATAGGAAGACTAACTGGTGGGTATCTTTTTCCTTTTCATTATATTGTATGACCCACAATTAGATTCTTCGTACACGGAGTATTTCGTCGAGATGATTCCCACCAATATTCTTACAACAAATCTTCAGTTCCCCATTATTCCGAAAGATAATCGATTGAACCTTCGCGTTGATTATGTTCGTCCTTCCTCAGTAAATGTCCTCCTTTGACTGATAACCCTATGGATCGCAGGTCATCAACCCAAGGGTACCGTTAATTTTCAGAGTCTAATTCAACCAGCATCTGCTTCTCTCACGGCTGGGCCTGGAGGATCCGAAAGTACTCCAAGGGCTTCGCGCAGGCAACCAACGGGACCAGAAATTGAGTGGCTCAAATAAAAAATCGGTGCCCGGCCTGGCTATGTAAAGTTCAATGCCAGCCACAACAAGGTACTTCAGAATGTTGGACGTGTTGGATATTGGAGATTTGCATCAGACGTGAAGCGGGACTTCCACAAACCTCGTCACTGGTGCTTCGATTTTCCCTGAAAAACAATTAACACTAAACCATGGTACAGTTGAGGCTATCTATCAGGTACTCCGAATGGGTTCAACAGCATTCTCCAAGACTGTCCAGATGATTAAGATTGTGGATTTTTACACGGCCGAGGGCACAAACTACAGCCCTGAGATTGTGGCTGAAATCAGTAAGGCTGATGGCCCGCATCCAAATGGCCGTACTCTCAAGGTGTTCCTCGCGCAATGGGACAAGGATCACGGAACAATCTCCTATGACGACGATAACTAAGTAATGTTACATGTAGGCGCGCAGTGCCGTTGGATTTGATGATTGATAGATATCACATTTTCTCTTTACCTCGCTATATTGGGTTTGAAGTGATGAGATGTCCCATTTGGAGAGCGTTACAACAGATGTTACTTCGTAGCGCAGTGGTTCGAAGAGTAATAGGAATTATTGGGAAGCCTGATTAAAGTTTGGCATAAATACATCAGGCGAAAATTTTTCCCTAGAAGAGAGGGGTATTTTCATAGCATCTATTAGAGACATAACAGACTGGGGTGAAATGCTTCTGAAATTTCTACGATAGTGGTGGCAAAGGGGTGGTGAACATTTATCGGTCCCGATTGGGAAGCCTGATCAAAGTTTTACGGGAATGCACTATTATCTGCGACTGCTTAGTGGGCCACCATGGCCTTTTTGACCTCGAGCCCACACGTAAAATGGGGTAACTACGGTTATATGGGGTCTAGCACCAAGGTATTCATCCTGTGAGTGAGTTGAGATAGTTTCCGCAAATTTACACGATGGTCTCTCGACCTACGGAATTCTTTGTTCCGGCGGTTTCCCAAAACGGCAAAAACGGCTTAGTGGGCCACCTCCTCACATCGTTCATTCGGACTGATATCGGCCGTCCCAATGTATCCCAAATCATTAAATACATCCAATTGCAACATTGTGTACGATAACAGACCACTTCCGAGGTATATGAGCACCTTAAATATTTCCCTTTGAGCCAAGGAAAAGGGGTGAAATCGCTGTCTGCACAGAATGACACGCTCTGTAAAGCACAGAGTGCATTGGTGCGCCAAAATTGAATACGGACCGATAGATAAGATGCATCCGCATATATCTTTTAACACCAGCTGACCTCTAGCCTACAATAACCACTCCAAAAAAGTTCGTACATACGCACCAACGAAATTCGGGCGTTTTAGGATGTATCATTCAGTGACCACCAAATATGGCAGTTAGAAACCCATGATTTCGGTTTGAGAGAGTTTCCGGTGTCTAAAGTGCATCCCCAAAGTCTTAGGTCCGTAGCATACACGGTTGGCGCACCATAGAGAGGTCGAGAATCTGCTACTCAAGCTCAAATCAAGGTCTTCTTGGGCTCAGCAAGGCGCGAGGGAACATTTTTTGTTCTCAGGATAGTCACAGATCATTTCCCTGGATCCAGGGACGAGAACGAGCCCCTGACCTTGTGAATCGGCCAGGAATTGGTGGAGGAACAAGCGGATGAAGGTGTTCGGAGACAAGGAATGATGTTCACACGCCGTCATCCCGATCAAAAACCGAGCACAGCTGTTGATCGCCGCCAACACTTTCCTCCAAATTTGACGCACGCCATCCTCATACATTGTATTCCATCCTAGAAGTACCAAATCCTAGGTCTATGCATCCCACCGGCTTATATTATGCAAGTGGCCCACTAACTAGTGTGGCCCACTAAGGGGTCTCAGATAATAGGTAAAAAAATTCTCGAGGAGCGAGAGATATTTTAACAGTATACCGGGACATCTCAGATGTGACTGAAAATTTTTCTGAACCCGCCACGGTAGTGAGGGCAATTGAGGATGGTGAACATATCTTGGTCTCGATTTGGAACCCAGATCCAAGCTTCGCTCTTGTAGTAACAGGATCTGGATGGGTATTACCCATCACTACAAGTCTTTTGATTCATCCAGAACAAATTTTAAAAGTATAAATTACAAATAAAATAATTAAGGTATAATTAGTATGTGATCTTCACACAGACCAAATTTTCACGCCGTCCTCAAATGCCTGTGCATGCAAAGTCATCTCAAGTACGTGTTGTATCATGAACTGCTTTCTCTCAGCCCGCTCCCTTCCTTTATCCCAGAACAAAGGCCCGTATTATACCTTCGTGTCCTTGACAGCGTCAATATACCTTATTTACAGTATCTTGCGATGTGTGAGCTGAATAAACGGTACCAATGCACACTACTTGCACAATGCGAGCTATATAGTGCTACAGGACTATGAATCTATATTGCGCTACAGAGTTGTCAGGCGCCCCTACACAACCTATATAACAGGGGGTTAACGACAGAGCTACGGCGACTACATTGACCACACTGCACTATGTATACGGTGGGATTTTTCCTGATCAAAGTCTAGGGTTAAGTGTCTTGGATGTGATATCTAGTTTTTTACCTACTTTTTCCGTGAATAACTTCTGTAAAATCTAAGATATTTTTCACCAATTTTTTCACCGAAAAACTCGAATTGCTCAACCAGTATTTCCCTGATGAGGTCTTTTCACCAATAATATGTTGGTTTCTGTCGGAAAAACCCTGTTTGGGTTATAACGGATTGAGCAGGCCTACCGGCTTACAGCGGCTGATAGGGGATTATAATGCATTATATGCCGTTGGCGGGGTGGCTTATAAGCCATTCGAAGCCTGCCGTCCCAGGGCGTGTAATGTCCATATGGGCTTGCACGCGATTGCGGTGGGTTACAACCATAGCTGAGACCCAAAACCAGATCTTACTGTGTTCCATAGATAAAATTTGCGCTCACACCAAAATTGAGACACAGTGGAAGTACTATTATTCGATTTCATTTACACGCAGGAACATGTCCTCGTCAGCACAATCCATCACATAGAATACCTCAACTGGTGCCCCGGAAATTGGGCCAAGTAATGTTCCACGTGTAATATGCTCCATCGAGATAAAAAGGGAGCCGGGACTCCATTCGCGAATGAGACAGTCAGTGCGTATCCTAGCAGCCCAGGAAGACTTGCGGTAAGGGTGTATCAGCGCCAAATCAAGAGTAACTTTGTGGGGTAGATAACAGCGGAAAACCAATTCAAGTTGGCCCATCGCCAGATCATCATTGTGAGCCTCGTAAATGACGGAGTCGTACCGCGGTCGTCCGTGGAACTTGGGGTTGCAACGCAATATATCGCGCCCACTGTTCCAATCCACTTTGGATTGAAATTCAATGTATAAAACTTTGCATGGTTCAATCTGTCAAACGAAAGTACTGGATTAGCATCCGAACACGTCGCATTTCAACTATTAAAACTGACCAGAATATTTTGGTCATCGTAAACGGGGTGCTTTGGATGGTGGTCCGCGAGATACTCCCGGAGGCGCATGTTGAAGTCGCGGAATAATGGGTTGCTGCGATATAATGTTTCTAGGCGGATACTGCTTATCCGAGCATCGGCAGAGCCAAGTCGCCAGTGAGCCGTAGCGGCATGAGCTGGTAGAACCGGGTCGGCCTCATCGGCCTCCTGGCTCTTCTACCATTCGTTGACCTTCATATCGAGCCGCGCCATTGTTTCTTCGTTTTCGTCCATGATTGACATCTAATGTAAGGTCAAATCCGGACTTTGAAATACCGGAACGGTAGGAATCGACAATACAACATACCTGGTGCTCGGCGTCTTTGCCGTTTGTTTTCTTGTACTGTACCGCTATTTCCTGTTGGAACCCTTCGCCGACACGTGTGTTTTGATTCCGACTTGTTCCTTTGTCCTTGAAGCAGCCAATCGCATGTGAAAGGAAGTGCTGCTTAAGAAAGTTCAGCGACTTGTTGTGGGTTTCAGAGACGCCCTAACTGTCTGTAAATCTCGAAGCAGAGTGAATTGTAAAAGAGATTTACAAACCTTGCAGATCTTCTCATATTCTGCGATGAAATTATGGAGAAGGTCCAAACGCGTATCCGTTGCAACCTCAACACCCAGCAAAGCACGAACCTTATTATGATGCGAATAAGTTTAACGAGCCATGAATTTGCTGGTAGTAGTTGCACGATACATGGCAAGGCACACTTCGAAGAAAATTAGCTCGCTTCTGCGATCTCAGATAAATTTCTAATGAGAAGCGGAACACAACCGAATAAGAATAATTTATGAAGCTTCCCCTACCCCACCGCCTCCAGGTCTGTCAGAAACATAAATTAACACGAAATCACATTATTTGGGTGGTAGTGGAAGAGCCAGAAAGATTCAATTGAAGGTCACGATCGACGAGAACTTCTCAGCCTGCTCACTTGTAAAATAAGGGCTTAGAAAGTACAGATCGTATAATGTAGAGAGTAACCCGAGTACATAGAAAGCTCGGCATCGGTGCTGGAAGCGTGCGCGTAGGAGTAGGCCTCCCAATGCAATTGTGGGAGCAACTAGGGAAGAAAATAAGATCTTTGCCTCGGTGCAGAACGAGTCCTTTCTTACCTTAGTTGGACAATGCATCGGACAACACCGTCAAAATCGTATCGAGCCACCGCGGTCGCCCACCATCGTCGTCATTACTTTGGTGAGCGTTCGAGTCATTTCGATTATCAAATCGTTGAATCTACCAACACATTTGAAAAACAAACACGACAATCACTGTAATAAACACGTACCTCGACCTCTAGCTCCTGACACAGTACTTCGACATCGCGCTTACACCCCCGGGCACACTTGCACAAATACAATGCCATACGTGCATAGGAAAATGGGTCAGGCAGATGAGTAGAATGTTCGTCGGCAAGTTTGTCGTGAACATGTTTGAGACTACCCCAGAATCAGCGAGGTAACAACATGCGGAACGCAGAGTCAACTCACACACCAAGTTCGCGGAGACCATACGTTGAAAGATTATACATCTCTAGCGTGCGCCTGCGCGCCGCTTCTTCATGCAAACGTGTCTTCATTTCTTCAATACGCGTCAACGCATCATGCAAGATTCGCCTGGGCCAGACGGCGGGTATAAGCGCAAGATAGATCCAATAAGCCAGGAGCGCAGCGATGATGAAGATGAGGGCGAGAACAGTGTTGCCCATAAGCCCGAGAAGGTGAATGCAGAGATGTGTGAAGAGGGCCAGATAAACTAGGCGGGCCATTGTTTAGGTTCCTGGGCGAGGGGCCCGCCTTTTATAACCATGAACAGCCTCTCATGCGGCACTTGCTGCTGAAGTATTGTATGAAATTTGCCGAAGTCGCGGGCAAGGTTGCAGGCCATATATGGCCTACGAAGGTCGATCCATTACGCAATGGGAGTCGGATACGCAAGGGGAATGTCGTACGGAAGGGATGAGATCTCTATATGGGAAGACAGAGGGGTATGGGTCGCCTGCGTAGGGATGAGATCCCAAAATGGCGAATTACACAAGGGATGGGATCCCTTTGGATCTTCGGCCTGTTGTGATCAGTGTGGGAGATATTTGCGATGCATGACAGGTTTTTAAACCGATGAAAGTGTCTAAGCGAGGGATGCGATCTCTGTATGGGAAGAGCGATGGTCGGTTACGCAATGGATGGGATCCCGATATAGGAAAAGGGATGGGCCGTCCGTTGTTGCGATCAGTATGGAAGAATAGGGCTGTGCAGACTTCATGTCAAGTTAAGCGCCCGCCGTCTAAAGAGAGACTCGGATGCGCACCATTTTCAGTAACAATCCCAGCCACGTGCTGAGAAAACGACTCTAAATTTTTAACTGTGTCGGCGAACCCTCACAGCCGCGTTGCGTTTTGTCGCGTTCCGCGGCTGGTTTTCTTCGAGCCGCGCGCGCGATTCCTAGACTCGTGACCAGTCTGCGCTACGGCAAATCTGAGTGCGAGCACTATGCCGTAGGCAGACTGGTACAACTCGGGACAAGTCAAAGGGCTGCGCCCGGAGTTTCATAATGCTTGCACTAAGATTGCCGTTGTAGGGCAGACTGCATCAGCAAAACAAACATGTCTGGCTGATCTGACACCAGACCAACCAAGCGCGCCATACCGCCAGAATTGCATCTGGCAGCATAATGACACGCCAGAAGGTCGCCAGAACCTTACTTCTGACCACAGTTCACGTCAACAATCTAGCTGGCATTGATTCATAAACATAGAAAACATCTATATTCACAATAAAAAGTAGCTACGACATAAAACTTGCCGAAGGTCTGTCCTCCCGTGGCCATACGACCCGCCACGCTATCTGCCGAGGCCAATTTCAACGTGGCTGCCGCCAACCCGATGTACCCGTCCTTGACAGCGACGCCGTGCACCACGACGCTAATCAATGCCTTCCATAAATGATCAATCAACAAGCAGTAGAGACAAGAAAGCCGACACACCTAGAACCTAACCGGACTCATAATGCCCACACGAAAGTAAGGGAAACCTGTCGTAAGGTGGTTGAGATCCAACCACGGCTAGAAGAGGTCGAAATAATAGACATGATGACTTGAATAGGGATCTTGCGGTGACGAAAGAAGTGAATAGCGAATCTTGAGTGTGGGGATCGTGTACATGCTTGAAACCTTGAGAGAATTGATCCTTGACAACTTGGGGACGTGAGATTTGAAGGCTTGAAGGCTTGAGGCTTGAGATATTGAAGCCTGAGGCTTGAGGTTTTGAAACTTGAAGAGTTCAGGCACGAGGAACAACGAGCCAGAAGGGCGTAGCAGCGCCGCTGGCCTTTTGAAATATGGTATAGCTTGTATGGGGAGCATCCTGAAGGAGACTTTTCCTCTGGGTATAGGCAAGAGTACGAGAGAAGTGGGAGAGGAGCAGGGAAGAGCGTCGAGGAAGAGACGTCGATCGCGAGGATGGTGATGGTGGAGGAAGACAAGTGCCATCAAAATCAACCATCGACACGAGACACGTGGTGCGCACGGACCTTCCGCAGCTGATGCCAACACTGATGTAGGACTTGAATTTTTTTCCCCGCAAACGCTGCGTCTCCGTCGCCGCGGCGAGCATTCAAACAAGCCAGCACGGAACGATTTCGTTTTAAGAACTAGATCTAATCTGAACGGCCCGGAAATTGTTCCTGGGTCGAGAAACTGGCTGGGTGGAAAATTCTGACAGTTCATGGCAGTCTGGCTGGTCTGGCTGCCATACAAGCCAGACTAATCAGACAGGCCAGACGACACCATGACCGCCAGAGAAATACTGTTTTGCTGATGTGGTAACGAGTCTACGCGATTCCTGTAAGATTTGATTTGATAGATGCCTTAGAGTGCCCACCATATATAGCTCATGCCACGGATGCAAGTCTCCCAGGTATGGCGCCGGAGAATTCCACCAGAGATCTGACAGTACCAGCCTGACAATTTGGGCGACGGTGATTCGGACTGCATCCGCGGATCCATCATGAGCGCCAAATGCGTAAATTTTAGGAGATTAGACGCCCCAAACCTGAATAAATGGGAGATAATGATTTTAGCGGAGTCGGAACTAACCTTGAGACTGGCAGTAAAAAGTTCGCAATGTGAATCGGATATGAGGAATCTGAAAAGAGGTGAGGACGCTATGTGGAGGAAAGAATATCCAAACTGTACCGATATTGGGTCCTCGTAATGAAAGATCTCGCTGAATCTAACAGACGGTTCTAGAAGTGAGATCGGGCACAAAAAAACCGGGTCCACCGACACAGGATTATTTTCGGAGTATGATCCTCAAAGAAATGAATCCCGTAAATTGTTGAGTGAGCAGGGATGGCAGTCGGGTCTGGAAAGATCCGGGAAGAGAATATGACTGAACGGACAAGAAGTCGGCATTCAAGACGTACTTGCGGGATCCCCATGATCTCTGCAAGTCCTGAATTCATGAAAGCGACGTTGAAGGGCCTGCTGCACATTCGTTAATAAGAGCGTACCCTATCCGGCAATGCTCGTAAATTTCTGCATGGATGGGAGACTTTGCTCACCGACGCGTTGGTCGCCAGCCAACGTTTCATTCAAGCACTGAGGTAAGATACAGTATGTTGACAACTGGGGACATCGATCTTCAGGCTTTGATAGATATAGATGACGGTATCTGAGATGCGACTACGACTGCGTTAATGGGATGCGGGAGATCGAGATGACCGAAGAAGTACGTACAACCACGTTGTACAACCACCTTTATATAAACAATGCGCGTGATGGCCGATTGTAGAATACAGTATGCTGCTTTGTCCGGTGCAAGAAATCGCGATAGGAATGAACAAACTTCGCACAATTTTGAAAAAGTGGTGGTCTTCTTCTGGAGTCTTAATCGAAATTGAACCGAATTCAACCCTAGATAGAAGGCAAGACGAGTGAATCGCAATTGGCGCCCAGCAAAAAGATGTCGTTCACCTGCGGTTGGTCGGTTGATAATGCACACGGTTGGTGGAACGCACATTACGTTCGATTCCAGCTAACTGCAAAACCCTAGAGCGCTTCTAAAAAAAACTTGACTTACGCTCGTTGACATCGCTTACATTCGCTTGCCCCAGTGCGCGCAGGTGTGGAGCACTGTGCTTCAAAAGGAAATTGACGTCATAAATTGCTCGTGAACTTTTTTTGAAAGCGCTCTAGGGTTTTGCAGTTAGCTGTCATTGAGCCGGTTCGGTCCCGAGTGAAGTGATATTGGCGTGAAGATTCTTGTCGTAATCTGTGGGTTGCTGAACGCCTACCGTGAGTGCCGAATGTGAGGGGGCAACGCAAGACGACTTAGACGAGGGAGTGGAATGGAATGGATGTGCAGCGGGGTGGTGTACGCCAGGCACCCACAACGGTAAGGAGGAGCTATATATCCGTCAACTCAGGAGGAAGTCAGAAGTAAGAAGTGTCCATTACAGAGAGCACGGCTAACGCATTACAGATACAAAATACAATACAATATTAATTCTTGTACAGCTGTCCATCCATATCCCAACCCAACCCAACACTCGGAGCCGGCTAATCGAACAAGGACCATCGACCGTCGAGTACGGACCCGCGATCGTCGAACCCGAACCCGAGATGGCGCCTCACGCACTGAGGAAAGTTGTCAGTTACTGGCTCGGATCAGTGACGGGTTTCAAACGGGTAAGTCAAGATATCAATCATCGGATGAAGAGGAGGGGGACGACAAAGGGAAAAGAACGCAGTGGACAAAAAACAAGAAAGACGGCAGACAAAAAGAAAAAGAAAAACACTCACATCAACGAAAGCGTAACATCCCCATGCACCTTCGCCTTGATCTGCACGTCCACCTCCAAGTTCAGATCCAGCCGCAGCTTGAGCGCCTCTTTCTTCTGTCCCCCGCCGCCCCCGCCGAGGAGTCCGCCGGCGACACCGCCGACGCCTCCGAGGGGCCCACCGCCCTCGCCCTCCCCACCACCGAGGAGCCCGCCAGTGACGCCTCCGAGAGGCCCGCCGCCATCTTTCCCGCCGCCGAGGAGTCCATCTGTGACGCCTCCGAGGGGCCCACCCCCGCCTTCCCCCCCGCCGAGGAGTCCATCAGTGACACCGCCGAGGGGCCCGCCCCCGCCCTCGCCGCCGCCGAGGACTCCATCTGTGATACTTCCGAGAGGCCCGCCGCCATCTTTCCCGCCGCCGAGGACTCCATCAGTGACACCGCCGAGGGGCCCGCCGCCATCTTTCCCGCCGCCGAGGACTCCATCGGTAACACCTCCCAGAGGCCCGCCGCCATCTTTCCCGCCGCCCAGGACTCCATCTGTGACACCGCCAAGGGTGTCTCCGAGGAGTTCGCCGCCCTGGCCGGGCTGTTGTTGCGGCTGTTGTTTTTGTTGGGGAGGGGGAGCGGGCGATTGGGATGGGGGAGGTGGCTGGGACCGGTCGGAAGAATCCAACGCCGACGCAGACTGCCTCTGCCGCCGGCTGCGATCGCGCCGCCGTGAGGACTGCGGGGGTTTTTTGATTTCTCTTTCCCACTCTTCTCCTCCTTCTCCACCCCCTCCTCCAGCTTCCAGCGGTTCCCCGTCCGGGGATTCTCGTCCTTGCTCGTGGTCTTCATGTGTTGGTTCTCGGGACTGGGAACGAGAAGCAGGCGCAGGTGCAGGCGACGCCTCGCGCGAGAGCGGCGGCGAGGCGTCTCCCTGCTCGTGGTCTTCATGTGGTGGTTCTCGGGACGCAGGCGCATGCGACGCCTCGCGCGAGAGCGGCGGCGTGGTGTCTCCTTGCTCGTGGTCTTCATGTGGTGGTTCTCGGGACTGGGAACGAGACGCAGGCGCAGGCGACGCCTCGCGCGAGAGCGGCGGCGTGGTGTCTCCGTCTCGACCTCCTCCAGCTTCCAGCGGTTCCCCGTCCGGGGATTCTCGTCCTTGCTCGTGGTCTTCATGTGCTGGTTCTCGGGACTGGGAATGGGACGCAGGCGCAGGGGCAGGCGACGCCTCGCGCGAGAGCGGCGGCGAGGCGTCTCCCTGCTCGTGGTCTTCATGTGGTGGTTCTCGAGACGCAGGCGCATGCGACGCCTCGCGCGAGAGCGGCGGCGTGGTCTCTCCTTCTCGACCTCCTTCACCTTCCAGCGATTCCCCGTCCGGGGATTCTCGTCCTTGCTCTTGGTCTTCTTGTGGTTGTGGGGACTGCGAACGGGACGCAGGCGCATGCGACGCCTCGCGCGAGAGCGGCGGCGTGGTGTCTCCGTCTCGCCCTCCTCCAGCTTCCAGCGGTTCCCCATCCTGGGACTCCCCTTCTCGTCCTTCAAGTTGCTCTTGTTCTTCGTGTGCTGGTTCTCGGGACTGGGAACGGGAAGTAGGCGCATGCGACGCCTTGCGCGAGAGGGGCGGCGTAGTCTCTCCGTCTCGCCCTCCTTCAGCTTCCAGCGGTTCCCCGTCCGGAGATTCTCGTCCTTGTTCTTCGTGTGGTGGTTGCGGAGACTGAGAACGCGACGCAGGCGCAGGCGACTCGGATGCCTCGCGCGAGAGCGGCAATGTTGTATCCTCGGCCGACATGGGTTCGTTGTTCCAAAAATCAAGGTAGGTGTAGCGTAGAGATAGTGTTGCGTAGCGAGAAAGCGTGTGCAGAGGAGCGAACCATTGTGGAAACTCTGCGCTTTAAACTTAAAGAGAATCTACGACGAGTTGATGACGGAGGTTGTGTCATTGGGGCTCGAGCGTGGGAGGGTGGCTGTGTTTGTGGTCCATCACTTTTCTTTGACAGTTCCTTTCGCACGGTTTCTCGACACCTCACTCTCCAATATTAATGTTCTTCTCGCGTCTACTTACCTTCTCCTCAAACTGCGCGCGTTCTGCGATGTGCTAGGCCCCCCAAATTATCTTCCTCTGCCGGCCCCTTCGTGTCTCCCCGTTTACAACTCCTTCCCTCCAATTTCTCCACGTTAACTTGTTCGGTCTCTGCGTTACGTCGTACCATCCGCCTGTACGCTTTGTCCGGCGTGAATAATACTCTCATACCTCTCTCCGGTAACTATTCTTCAATCTTGCCATAGATCAGTTATTCACCCATCCCTGCGTTCATCCTGCCCGTGGATCGTGCGAGGATGAGGATCGAGTACCCTCTCGTCGCAACCTACTCCATGCCCCATGGGCCAACACCGTGTCAAGTGCGTTCGAGTCCGAGTCCCGCCGGTAGTTTGACGATATCGATTCTCGAAGCATCATTTTTTCCCCTGAGAGCTGAAATTCTTTTACATGAATCAACAGGTTGAATTTAGCATACAGTAAGTACCTTTCATCCGCGCGACTCAGCGCTGGAATAATATTGTTGAAGTATTCTAGATCTGGGATTGGCGGAGTGTTCACCTGGCGAAGAGGCTAAGAAGTCTCTAGGCTGTAGCCGGTGCCATTTGACGCTTGTTCCCCTCAATTCGCCCTTGGTCTCGGTCTCATTGCTTGCGAATCCAAGTTGGCTCTGAATCGTTTCCGATTCCGGTGCTCGCAATTTCCACTAGGCTCTTCACACATAACTATTAATCTGCTTTTATCAACGCTCAACTTCTTCAACTTTTCCATTTAGTAGCATCCGCTCACTTTTACAATACACAATACACTGCAAAACACTGCTGCTCGGGCGACTCAAATTCAGCTTCGTTTTATCAACGTCCCTGGCACCTATAGGCTATATTTGCTGAGCCTCTCGCCATCAGATTGATCACTTTCACATGTACAACCATCGGCGAAAATACGCAATCCGTGACAACGTTTTATTTTTATTTTATTTTTCTGGCATGAGGCACACCAGGACAAGGACGAAAAAATCAGGTTTGTTCGGGGTACGCCTCTGTGACAGTAAAAGATCGCAATAATTTAACACCCCGGTCTCTGGCGCGGGATTCACTGGGTACTCCGAATCGCCGATGGTCGTACAAATATCAACATTTTTATCTGGATGGGTGTGGGTGATCTCGTCCATGTGATATCAAACGGCCGATAATGCGAATGCGCTGTCTGTGTCTGTCGCAGGCTGCGAGGTGGCGGGTTGCATAATGGATCCAAGCATCATCACGGTGTTGATCATGCCTGCCTGTTTCGAATCATTTCAACTGAGCATGATTATCAAGCCTGGCCACGGGGACCATTTGAATCCGATCGACTGAACGCCGTTCTCATAAAGTCAAATTTACATGCCAAGTCCGTGTTTTCGGAGCGTTACCGTGATTTTGAACAATGCTGTCCGGCCCACGGGCTCTTCCGCTCTCGTTTCTGTTCTGGATTAAACAAAAGGTGTGTTCCTAGTAAAATCCAGCGGCCACGTATCATTTGGCATGAAGCAAGCATGAATTCCATTTGAGACTCTCCACCAAACACTGTATGATATGCCAACACTATTCACGCAACCATCATCCCTGAGAGCAGCATGATCCCCAACAATACGCGGGACAGTCGACCATGATTGGCCGCGTTCGTTTTGTGAGTGGCGCTGGCGGACGTCGTAGTAGCCGTAGCAGACGCGGTCGAGGAAATATCTCCGACGAACGCGCTATCGAGACCCGGAAGACAATGCGTCTCTACGCATCCCCCAGTTTGGCTGCAGCACTGCTTGGCGAGGTCGGACGCCTTTGTGTAGTTGGCGCCACCGTCGAACGCAGCGTTGAACGGGCATCCAGAGGTGCCGTTCACCGTCACCAGCGAGGTCCCGAGCTGCGTGCAGCACTTGGCCATCCCTGTGGCTGGGATGAAGAAGCATCCTGTCGAGTTCACAGTCTACGTAAGAACTCTAGGGTCCGGTCACAGGTAGTTGGAGCACATACCGCGGAACCATTCTGTGTATACAACGGTGTAGGTGGTGTTGCTACCGGGTCGGCCAGAGGCGGCGGGGATGCCCACGGACAATACTTCAGTGACAGACATTGGTATGATGGCGGTCGCGATGTGGAATTTGGGACTTGGCGCGTCTTAAAACCCAGGTCGGGCTGTACTCACAGTCCCGCTGATGGTTGCATCTCGACGCACGGGTCAGTTGTCGGTGTTCGGAGAACGGGCGGGAGTTGAAGAATGACACACGTTCTCCGCTTCCGTAAGGCTTGGCACGCGGTGAATCAACAGCGGAGGAAAGAAAAAGGCACACCATTTGAAGCGGGAAGTACCGCCTGGAGCTCGGCGCGGTCTGGAACTACGTCCTCCCCACTCGCCAGCGCAGGCGGTACGGTCGCGTCGAACTCCGCATCGTATTGGCCTAGTCGGAAGACCGCGACACCGCTGATGGTGAGGGATTCGGCGTAGGTTTGGTTGAGATTCTATGACATCGGATTTTAGCAGCGATGTTGTTTTTCGGGGATGGTGGAATGACGGAAGGAGGACAAAAGCAACTGATGCCTTGGTAGTCGGTGTTATACCCTACTCCGCAAGTTAGTTTTCTTTGCGTAGTTAAAGGATTTAAAATGTCCGACGAACGGAGATCATCCCAAATTCCTAAACAACAAATCAGCGACACGAAGCGCCGCATACAAAAGACATGGGCGTACCAAAAAACCTCAAATGAATCGCCGCATGTGCCAGCACCACATCCAACACGTCCCTGTCCACGTTATACCAGTACCTTGTCGCGTCGCATACATGGATTGATTTCCCATTGACGGTAGAGGGAAGAGGAGAAAGACATGGTAGGAACGGAAGAGGAAAATACATACACACTAGCCGGCCCCTCCCTCGCCAACCCCTCCCTTGTATCCTTAGTCTTGTAGTTGCTCCGCGCCCATAACGCGCATGACGCGCAGCTTCTCGTCCGAGCCCGCGGAGGCGATGAACGGGCTGTATGACCATCCTGCCGCCCTCTTTTCTGAGATAAATGCCGGGGAGCTGAAGTTTGTAGCGAAAAGAGATTTGCGGTAATCGTCGTACACCATGCTGATATTCTGAACCTGTAGAATGAACGACCCATGGATGCCCAATATAATAATATTTGCACCAGTAGAATATGCCTCGCGCGCCCGGCCAGAAATCCAGAAATATGGCTCACCAAAGATTCTAGGTGGAGGAGTCCAAACCCATAATGTGATGAACTTCAAGGGGTAGTGTACATATAGCATACTGCCAAATAGATGAATTTCATTTGAAGTGCGATAAAGAATAACAGAAGACCAGGAAATACCATCCATCCTTCTACAGCCAAGCGCTTCCCTCCTCCACGTCTGCTTCTCTTTTACCCTACCAAGTCAAGTCCCTCGCGCGCTGCGGAACACCCACTGCTGCCACTCCTGCCACTCCGGCTTCGTCCTCATCGCCGCCTCGATGTCCGGCTTCCTAACGCCATTCGACCCGACGAGACGTCGAACTTGCTGTCGAAGTGCGCGTCCACGCGTTTTCTTCCCTTCACCCTCCCATCTCGGAAAGCCGCCCTGGTTCTCGGCCCAAATAGTGGCCAAGGCTATTTGAATTTTTGACTCTCGAGGCACTGCCGAGGAGGATCCTCGCGTTTCCCTGGCGCTCTGAACCTTCGGAACGCGCGGGATCATCAACGAGTGCAAGTACTTCATTGACTTCTGTTGCGCCCACTGGAGCCAGGCCCGGACTTCGTTGTGCGAGGGTTAACAACTCCGCCTCAGAGAGCCCGAAAATTTACGTACTGCCGCCGTGTGTCTTCAACAGGTCGATGGAGTGAAACGAGGCGGCCAGAATGTCGGCCGGGATCAGTCGGTGGACAATACAGTGGCACGGCCAACACATGGCAGCGACCGACTCTTTCTGCTCGAGTGTGAAGAGAAATCCGCTCTTGGCTGCTTTTCGTACTGTGGCTCGCGGGTAGAGGTGGTGTGTGGTGATTTGGTTTGTCTCGCAGCAGCAGAGCTCGCAGGTTCCGGTATGTTTGGCGGGCGTGTCCTTGGTCGCCGAGAGCATCCCGATCCAGGGCGATTCGACATTGTGGAAGACAGCTTGAGAAGATGAGGCCATTGTGATAGACTGGATGGAAAAGAACATCAGCTGAAGTCCGCGGACTGGCACGATATTCGAGTTAGGGAGCACTACCTCCTCGAGTTCGCAGAAACAAAGAACGAGGAAAACGAGATAGTGTGATTCGCCGTCAGATCGCGAGGTGGGGATGTGACAGAAGTGCGGGAGGCGGGAAAGATGGAAGAAATATTGGGCTTTTATGCCGCCGCGGCGCAATTGACAAACAGATGAAAGGAGTAGCGCATTGGTAGCGCAAGTTTACGCTTGTTAGCCATCATTGCACCGCCACCGGCGATGCGTACCCGAGGGGAGAGTCGATGGGTAAAACTCGATCCCATCAAAAAGATTCCCGAACTGATGGAAGCGTCTTTGCCGACGGCTATCAAAGTCAGCCGTAAAGGACCCGCTGCCCTCCCGCTCACTGTCTGCTGAGCTCGCGCTTGCTTGCACTCACATAGATCAAAACCGGATTGATCTATTTCCTTATCATTCACCGTGTGCTTGCCGTGTGCACTGTATCTTCAAAACAGATCAAAGTTTAAAATCTTTGCCTGTTTGTCTCCAAGTTGAAACTACAGCCAACTACGAATCCATACATCCACGGACGTGGAATCGGGTAATGAACCATTATCAAAATCCTGGGCACTTCAAGGTTCATTGCTAGCGCTTGATTGGGTCTGATAATGGTCATATCTGAGGAGAAAAGGTACTGAAAACTTTTGAGTACAGCTGTACTTAGTGTTAATTCTCGCTGTTCTGTAATTGGCCGCTCCTGCTTATTATTGAGCCCCCTTTTCATTTATCTTCAAATTCTCTTTCTTCGCGGGACCGGATAGCTGTGTAAAAAATAATTTGGTGCCTGCCTACCTGGTTGACTAACATAGTCCCATGTGCCAAAGGTGGATTCACGTTTCCTGCCTCGTTATACAAGTAAATTACACATATGTGCACGATACTGACGAAGTTGAACTGTCGGTGATGCGCTTGATGGCGTACACTCGGAACGTTCCGTTGTACCACAAACAACCACATCACCGAAAATTGATAGGCGAGTTTTACCCATCGACTCTGGACTCATGCGTACCCTTCCCGACGACTCTGTTTGGGACGATTGCACGGATGAGTCAACCCAATACCTCAATCTCTTTCGCGAATACCTAAACACTGCGATACTTTGCGCCTGAAAGTGGATTTCTGCTCAACAGTTGAAGTCGCACCCTTTCAAAGTTACCGCCAGCTGTTTCCAGGATCCGAGCGGCTTTCTATTGGGCTTCCGACTATCTCCACGACAGCGCTCGACACCCCTGGAATCTGTATCCCTCGATCTGGAGGACTATCCACCGTCGGACAAGGCTTCCGCGCGCCCAGTACACTTGTCTTTTGAATTCTGCGATGGTTCACGGCGGAACAAGACAATATTTACAGTGCTACTGAGACTACTAGTCGGTATTTCTGGCGGATCCTACGCATGCTGGAACGCTCCTCTACTGCTCGATGTGCTTCCAGGCTCTTGGTCCTATGTGACGCTCGAAGGAGCTCATGATTCCGGCATGTTCGGAACCCTGGATTTCATCATATTCGCGCATACTAGTTTCCACGAACACACCCTGCGTACCAGTGGGCTTTATGTCTGGTGTGCTGTGCACCTGGATATATCAACCACCGGCCGAAGGTTCCCGATGCCTACATATGGAGGCGGGTTTATCATCCGAATCAGCAGTCGCACGAAATCTCTCTTCATTACTTCCATTGCGTTTTCTCTGAAACTTGAAGCGCGCTGTTTTGAAGGATGATTTCAAACTCTTGATATTTTTCTTACTTTCCGTCCTCCAATATCCTCTCAAGCGCCTGGAGATCGTAGACATGCCGGTGGCCTCCACAATCTTTCAGCTCAGCCGCGACTGTAGCACTGCCATCTGGGTCAAGACCTGGGTGTCCCTCGAATAGGACCTCGAGCCACGGCTCCTAGAACTTTTTTTCACGGGGCAGATGCTGTACAGCCCAACAACTTGTAAATCTAATTTTTAAGGGCGATTTTCTTATAGTCGCGCATGGGTGCAGGGCGGTGCATTCGTTCCTTCCTTCCATAATTTATGACCGACAGCAATAGACCTAGGGGAGGGCAGCTCGCAAACCGAAAGGTGCTTCAGTGCTCTCGAATGTCATGGCGCGGGCGCTAAATCCAAGAGATCCGATGCCGATCCCATGACAGTCCCTGGGAGTTTGAGATGCTATGCACGTCCGAACAGCTTTATGGCCGCGCTTCGGTGCATGGGTGTACATTCATCTCTCTCCCATCCCACAATCGATGGCGGACGGAAATGAACCCCGGGACGAAGGTAGCTGGCAAATTGGAAGGCACTTTAATGCTTCCGCCTCGTGAGTCTGTGAAGCGAATCAGGTTATATCGCTCATAGCTCGGGCGCGCAAAATCCAGGTATCCCGGCGCCTTCTTCCCTTCCTCGCAGCAGCTCAACGTGTCTGGCGGCATTTTCACGAGCAATGTCACGACCATCGCTGGTGACCTCCCTACTGGTATAATCTTCAGTTTTACTACCTTGATTCGAACCTTATTAATATTCCACTGGGGGCAGGCTTTCGCAGAATCATATTCGGAGATATAGATCTGCAGCATGAAATACGTTGGAACGACAAAGACAATGTTGTGTACCATCGGCGTGGGCGAGCGTCCGTGCGTCGGATGTACTCCGCCATGATCAATCGTCAAGAATCGAACATGACTGTCGGCTGGTACCAAGGGCCAGATGCGGAGGCGGTAGGTTTCATCCATAAACGTCGAATGGAACCTTAATATTGGGCGGCAAGAATGGGAAGATGATGTTGCCCAGAACTCGCGGCTCCGGTGCGTCTACTAATACAAATATGCTTCATCGGTCTTCATTGCCAATGGATGTAGCCACCCTAATATTGCTCAATTGTATGGCGTCGCAAGCGCCTGCCCCATGTACGCAACAGTCATTCACGGCGGTTAGTATTCCCATATTCACCGTACATCATCGGTCACTCATCGGCTAGATGGTATCAGATCTTATACCTCTCGAGCAATTCGATGAGTGCCATCGCGCCTCAAGCTCTCCTATCTTGTATCTATATTTCCGAGCCTACTGGGTATGCCCCCTTGATTTTCTCTTTCGCCGAAATTAATGCACACCAGGCGGCGGAGTTTGAGGTACGAAAGCCGGAAGTTATCTTCCAAACTGACGAACTTCATCGCAGGCGGTAAATGATTACTTGAGCGGCGTGACCCAAAAATATGTGGTATACTATCATGCAGATTCGTGTATGGTTTTCATCTCACCACAGATGCTAGGATGAACAGGACTGCACACGTTGGATCCGTCAATCAAGTCGGCGACTGTGATAAGGTAAGCAGAATCCTTCATGGTCGCTCATTTTCGCTTCTGATCATTGTGCAAAATGAAGATAACGAAGAGGGTCAAAACGAAGCTGATGAAGAGGATAACGCGGGCGATTGGTAGGGTAGCCGGAGGATATTTGAATCGCTTTACCAGGAAGATGGCACGTCGCAATAATTACTTAAAGCTTTGACTGCGGCTGCATTTTGTAACGCTGATTCCATTCAATAAACAACTTCAACTCGGTCTCGTGGGCCTCACAGTTGCTAATATCATATGCTGGGCTGCAAAAGGCCCGGGGCTGCACCTTCAAGTACTGCTTGCGCACCTCTTGTTTTTTGAGAGATCATTGGACTAACTGCCGAGACGCGTAGTCATTCGGTCAGCCGGCACTGATATCCCACTATTTTCCGTGATCACGGTATATAGCAATCCGCACACAGTTCCAACTTCCGGACCTGCCGCGACGCGTCGCTTTGCCGTGGCCACCACCGTCCGCTTCCCCGTAAAGCCAGTGTCAGGGTGTCGAAGGTAAATCGGGGGAACTGGTAGAGCACACGCATGGTGATGACTTAAACACGAAAGACCGATGATTTCGGTAATTCTCTAGCATTTAAATACCAATGGGTACATAGTCTGAAGAGAAAGGTCGCCATGCTTTGTCTATCAGCAGCCACGGTGGTTGTGCTCTTTTCTACTTTGACTCTTTCTGCCGCGGCATCGAGCCAAGATCACACGGATTGGAAAACCAATTGCCTCTCCCTGAAGAAGAATCTCCATCTCGAAAATACCAAAATCCTCAATACTACATACATCGCCAAATCCCAAAACATCACGACCCCAGGAATCTGTCGGTCAACCGCTCCAGTGAACTCCGCGCCTCTGTGCCGCGTTCAGTTCGTGATCAATACGACATCCAGCTCCGCAGTTCACGCAGAAGCATGGCTTCCAGATACTTGGTACGGGAGGTTCTTGGTCGCCGGCAACGGCGGACTCGGCGGATGTATGATTTCTCCAAACTTATGCACCGCCCGGAATCAATATCTGCATTTGCAGGTCTGGATTATGACGCGTTGGACTACACAACCTCCCTTCACTTTGCGTCGGTGAGCACCGACAACGGTCATGACGGGGGCGGTGGCTCGGATCCTGGCGACGCGCACCAGTTTCTCAACCATCCAGAAGTCATCAATGATTTTGCTTTCCGGGCCATCCACGTCGGCGCGGTGATAGGGAAGCAGATCGTCCAAACGTACTACGCCGGGGCTGCCGCCAAATCCTATTTCCTCGGATGCTCGACAGGCGGGCGACAGGGCACGCAGGCGGCACTGAAATTCCCTGACGACTTCGATGGTATTTTAGGAGGTGCGCCAGCAACTAATTTCAACAACGGGTGAGAGATATGGCTCTGTGAAAGTCTTGGTCGGCTGACGAACGTTCTGAACCCACTGTAGAGTGGGCGCGATCGGGATGATATCGCGCTCCTTCGGCGCGCCGACCTCGCCCTCCGAGGCATCCCCCAAATGGATCACGCCGGACCTGTGGGCTTCGGTCACGGCAGAGATCCTCCGGCAATGTGATGCGCTCGATGGTGTGGTCGATGGAATTATTGCAGAGCCTGATGCTTGCGAATTCCGGCCGGAGGCACTCCAGTGCAACGGCGATGAGGCCGCGAACTGCCTGACGCCGACTCAGGTCGAAGCCTTGCATAACCTGTATAGTCCCCTGTACGGGCTGCAGGGCCAGCTTCTCTACCCTCGCTTCCCTCCCGGGGCGGAGGCCGACCCGCTCACGCCAGCCAGATTTCCCGGAATACACCCCTTCGTTTCGGTGCGTTCAATTTCACCCTTCCATTGTTCAGTTCGGAAATTGACTCGATTTTCTTTTTGAAATATAGAATTGGTTCCGGTTTGTGGTTTACAACGACACGGAGCACAATTTCTCCAACTTCAGCCTCACGGATGTCGAACTAGGGAATCAGATTAACCCTGGCGGAATTGCCACATTCGATGGAGATCTTTCCGCATTCCGTAACCGCGGCGGAAAATTCCTAACATACCACGGAAGCCGTGACCCCGTGAGTCTATTTACTTCGGCGGATTGAACCCAGCTTATTTCCAGCGAAGCTCCTATCACCAACGAACTCCAAGCGCATGTACGATTTAATATCCCGCACACTGTCCCTGCCCCTCCTCGACGACTTCTACCGCCTGTTCCTGATCCCTGGAATGGGACACTGCGGGAATGGACTCGGCGCCAACTCTTTCGGACAGGGCATCCTTGGCTTCGGGATCAATGGTATTGCGAACTCATCGTCGCACAATATCTTGCTCGCGCTCGTGGACTGGGTCGAGGGTGATGTCGCTCCGGACACCATAGTTGGGACGGCGGCGGATGGGAGCGTGCGCACACACTGCAGGTATCCGCAACGGAGTGTTTGGAATGGGACGGTGTGGGGGTGCTCCGATTAGCTGAAGTTCTGATTTCGGGTATCGTGTTTAATCCAGGAACTTTCAGAGTTCCCGTTCCTCCTGAACTGAATATACGTCTCCATTGTCATGCCCAGTGGCGGCCACAGCACTCGGAAATTGATAGATGTACTCAGTAAACTACAACGTTGCCCAAGGGAAAATGAGCGCCGTAGCAATTGCAGCGGCTTTTACCCAACTGGGCTCTTGTGGAGCACCGTTAGATGTCTCGCTGCTACATTGTACAGAGGTCGGGGATTTACACACCTCGGGGTAACCGACGGAAGGGACTCAGTTGTCGCACAGTGTTGCGAGGACACTTCTGATCTCTGCGGCGCTGCCGATCTATTCATTACTGCAGTAAAGCGATATAAATTCAACTGTTGCTTACCAGGACAAATATTCCTCACCCGTAGCGGATTCGTTGAGCGCCAGAGCCGCACTAAAGTCGAACGGCGCGTTCGTGAGCGCGGCCGCCGTCAGTGACGCATTGAATAGCAAAATCCAGTCAGCGTCCATGGCGTTCACCTGAATCTGGATGGCCATACGATGCGCTCGGCGTTGGATCATAGGGCTGGCAAGCGCACGCACCTCGTAGTCCTCGCCCTGGTGCGGGTCGGGGTTGCTGATAAGCTCCCAGTATAAGAACGGCAACTTGTAGTTGTTGATCTTTTGGACCTGCAGGAGATGGAATGGTGATTCCTAATAATTCAAAAACGTCTCGTGGAGCACTCACATTCGAATTAAGGTTGGCAGTGCGCCCGCTGCCGACAAGGGAGCCCCTAGTCTGTAGTTAACCGCGCCACGTGTATCGGTGGCCTGCTTATTACAAATCATCGGAGTTTGAAATTTTGCCATGCCTGTTTAGCACTTCCAGGAACCCCACTTTCATTCCATGCTCGCGGAATAAAAAAGCAGATTATGTCAGGATTTATCATCCGTCAAGCCATCAAAGTTCGAATCCGTAGTTCTTCAACTCTGCTGCCACGAGTTGGGGGGAGATGTTATTCATTTTATGCTGGCAAATACTAATAGGACGTCACATTTGTGAAAAACACGTTCTGGAATGCATACTAGCATCCGACTTATATTTGTGATTTGTAATAAGCAGGCCAGCGATCACAGCATCGATGTTATCAACAGACTACAACATGCGAGGCACGAGCACTAATATTGTTGTAGCGTCTGTCTACGAGAGACTAGGGAGCCCCATTCTTCGACGATGAGCTTCTTTCCCGCGGCCTGCGCCTGGCTGATTGCTGCGGGCATGTAACTGTCCTATCCACTACATACAAATATGAAACTCTCAACACCTTAATGCTAGAGAAGAAGAGATAAAGAACGCACTCAGTGTAGTAGTGGATCGCTACCACGTCAATCGCCGTGCAAGAACTGTCGCAGAAGATCGGCTGAACACTGTCCGCAACATTGTTTCTAATGTTAACATGTCAATACTATGAGCCGTGTGCAAAGAAAAATTGGAGACGTACTTGCTGCGCGGTGTCACAGATCCACGAGAGATGGCTCTATATAGACAATTTATCATCCATTGCAAACGAAAACTATTGGCAAGGAAAGTCATACGAGGTACAACGTTTCGTTGAATATCATCGGGATGCACGATGTATGGTCAGAATGAACCACCTGGAGGTGAAATCACCACTCAGTGAGCGAGAAAGCTCACTCATTTTGCGCCTCGAATCCGAATATATAATCCGAAAGCTCGCTCCACGACCGGTTTCCGAGGAGCGTGTTCTTGTGTCTATGGTGCGGTTCATTTAGTCACCACCAAAATGTGACAAGTCCCAAAATCGGCCGGAGGCCAGAATTTTTTTGAATGTGTACTTCTGCGGCCATTCGGCAGCATCAAATGTACTGGGGATCCATCTTTTCTGTCCCAGTTCTGAGAGTATACACGCTCAACCACAATTTCATGCCTCAAAATCAGCGAAACATCTCGGTCGATGGACATGTATCGTGAGGTACTGCACTAGGATGAGGACTCATAAAACATAATTTCATGTCTGCAGGTTGAATTTGAGGTCTACATACATGTTCTGAAAGGGTTGCAGAGCCTGTTGACCTATAGGAGGCTGGTTTGCGTGGGCAGTCCCAATTTGGGCCGATTGAAATTTTACAAGTCCCTCAGTTTTGAGTCTAATAAAAATCGGTCTTGGGAAAAGTTTCCCCTTGTTGAAAGGAGTCTTTTCACAAGAGGAACAAGAAGTTGGATTTTTTTTGAAGGAGCAGTAACAGTTGTCACAGAGTGGTGGTAACTCACTGCATTTTGACAGGGTCTGGACCCACCTTAGCCGAGGTTTGGCCAGGCCGGCGCGAGGTGCCTCGGCAGACCTAAGCGGCTGTGTCCAGGTCTGCCGAGGCACCTCGCGCCGGCCTCGCCAAACCTGGACTGATGGGGCCCAGGCTCGGTTCGAGGAACCATCAAAATGCAGTGACTAAGTGAACCGCACCATAGACAGGATATGAGTGATACGGCCGTTGAAGGTGCTAATCGCCGCTGTGGTTCAAAAGCGTCGGAATAATTTCTCAGCAGACAGAGTACAACCGATAGCAGCATGTACACACATGCATTGGTGTAGAAGCCCTCGAGGCCGTACGTGGCATTGTAGTTATCACCCCGCAGCGCATTTTCTATCGCAGAATTCATCCAGTGCTGATGTACAGAAGGTAAGCAAAAAGGACACGCGGTTGTACATTCCTGGTGCAGTTTCATCAGTTTCTTTCGTGGAAGTTACTGCTGTTTGCGGAACATAGGGCGCGGATCAAAATTTCATCAAAAACTGTTGTTTTCACCAATGCCCCTATATCTTGCTTGCCTCTACTACAAATGGTAAGGGAAGTCATTGACCGATCAACAGCTTGATCCCTGCCGAATGCATATGTCACAAGCCAGCAACCAAGAAGAATAGGAATCGTTACCGTAGGAATGAAGGAATGAGCATCCACCTACAACCATCCAACGACGAGGTAAAATTGTTTTTAGTGAAAAAAATGAACGGACGTACCATTAACTGGTCAATCAGATCGAGCACACATAGTCTTAAAGCAGTAAGTCACTTAGAGTGCTTCACAGGGCTCTGAATCACTTACTTGTCACTTGCCGCTTAACTTTTGTCCCTCACGCGAGCATTTCACCTTCTTTTAGGGATTTTAAACCTTAAAGAAGGATTTGGACATTTCTGTGCAAAACAGCTCTGAAATACGTAGTCAGAAATCGACTTGCGAGGAGGAGATGCGTCAGCCGATCCTGCCGAAGGCTGTGGCGCCGAGTCGGGCCGGCACCCGAAGCTGAACAAGTGCCAAACCTGAATATATCCCAGTCAAAAATGGATCTGCTGAGATCGACTGGCAGCAGATTTCAGCATCTGGATCTGCTATAGTCCAGAATAAATGCTGAAATCTGCTAAATGACAACTTCGGACCGGCAGTTCCGCAGATCTCAGCAGAAATTTTGGACTATAGCAGATCCCAGTAGAACCGTTTTTGACTGGGAGGCCTGAATCGCTACATTTGTTTCTTAGAAGCCGGTGTAGAAGCGCCCGCGCCTCGTGACCAACACGTGGCGCGCTTGCTACTCACACCCACATGTCCAACCAGTCGACAGCCATTCAGGACGCTCCGGCGCCTTTCTCTGGCGACTCTGACCCCGACAGCAACAGCCGTCCCTCGGACTTCATCCTCTGATCCAGTGATGGTGTGGATTTCCATAGTCTCTCCTAGACAGACGCTTCAACAATATTTGACGTCGTACCTCCGTTTGTTGAAGTCTGTTAGTAAGCGCTGGGGTCCGATCAGAGTAAAAACCTTGTTACATAATCATCGGAGTTTGAATTACCATGTACTGTAGTATTTTGTTCAAATCGACACTGGGTGTGACGCGTGACCCGAAAAACCAATTCGACATTTCGACAACAGTCAAAATTTGGCGTGACACCAGCCAAATTTTCGACATCGAAACGAAAATTTTGGCTTTTTTGGCTCTTACAGGCAATTTTGAGCCCTGTGTGATGCTCGGGAGGTTCGACAAACGGCCGCGTGATGCGTGACCCTTGCCAAATTTCGATATCGATAGGGGGGTGCGTGACGCGTGACTGTCGATTTGAATGAAATACTACAGTATTCTCTTCGTTTCGAGAGCGCAAGCCATTTTTCTCATTTTATTTCCGGGCAGACCCACTATTGGTGCATATCTGCGCTGATCTGCCTCCTAAGAACCTGCCGAAACATCCTTGAATTAGGATTTTAGCACATGGTTCAAGACGACGTGACATGAATGTGATGTTTACCATCAACTTTACCTCTTCCACAGCAACGTCAAATCGTACTCGAAAAATCCAAATAAATTTGGCCAATCACAGAAGATGTATCTCATCATGATTGTTCTGGTCCCAGGTCGCGCGACATGGAGGAATGGGCTCATTTCGTGATTATGTAACTTGAACTCTCTCGAAAGGCAGCTCTTTCGACGCTCAACTCTCCGCTTTCCGAGGTCGCTCCCGCATTTCCTGAAATGAGACTCCTTTCCTGGCAGGATGCACACCCATTGTACCAGTTTCACCAAATGTGTGGGCAGAAGGCGGCAGAAATTGTGGAGAAGAGTATGCTACGCCCAGGTTGGGGTGGCGAAATTTCTCCGGTAGAAGCTTGGATGATTCATGTTGACACCAGAAAACTCTTGGTTTGGTGGCAATATTCTGGTCACAGTCTCTAATGCAGGGACAACGATGCCCCATATTCCTACCACAAGAAGGCCCGACCCACCCACGGACCAGATGGGATGGTGCTCCGAATGCCTATAGCATGGTGCACGTACCACTGTGCTCGTCTTGCGGCGGAACTCCGACTTCGTCCTTCGCAAGCCACGGTGGAGACGGAGGCGCGCAGTCTTTGCTCGGCCCACCGCTTAATCGTGGAGGCATGTCCAGTCTGTTCGAAATCTGCGGACGCGGACCTTACCAGCCTGGAGCGTCGGTTGGTGGAGGACATTGAAACAGTGAACAAGCAGCTCGGTAAGTGCTTCCACATTTAGTCCTCTCGCTCACTAATGAACCTCCTTCCCTTGTCGAAGCCAACGAAATCTTCCAGTGATTTACATATTTTCTGGATCTTCCGCTCCGTAATGCATTGCCCCTTGTGAATTCGACATTACCGAAGATATCACGCATTCATTCATGCAACTCAACCAGAACCAAACCATCACACGATGGACCTGATGTATAGGTTCGCTTTGTCTCTCTCATAAGTAAATCATTCCTCGCCATCGTTTAACTGTATTCCTTGAGATCCACGTAGGTACATCGGTAATAACGACTGGGATAATTCAAGAGACTATACCGTAGGAAGAACTACATTCTTTTCGCCAATGGTGTACCCCTCCATCTCGGATGAGATCTCGACATTGCCTTTTACAGCCTCTGTCGGGACATTAATCTCCTCCAGTCTGGCCAGTGATTACAAACGAGCACGAGCAAGTCTCGCATCGATGTCGGCACTGTAAGGGATCTGCAATGACCTTTCAAAAAGTGGGCGCGCAGCTGTCCAAAGGTCTGTTGCACGTACGAACTCCGCCTGCTTTTCCGCCAGATCCCCTAAACACAACATACACTGTGCCATGTCGCAATGAACATCTATTGCTGTGAATCCCTCCAGCGCAAGAGTGAAGAGACTGTGTGCGGTGTTTTCGTCGCCCTCCAAGGAAGAAATCTCTGCCAGGCAACGGAGTGCTAGCGTTATTCCACCAAAAATTTGAGCCTTCTTGCTAACCAGTCTAAGTGGGGTTTTTCATTGGAAACACATATTGTAAGCTGCCACAATCCTATATCCGTTTTGGATTCCGCACCTTTCCTCCCTACTAACTTGATCTCTATACCTCATCCGTGTTGCGCTAAAGACCCCTCCAAAATCGAACATTCCTGACTTGAGTGCCCAAATGGCCCTGAAACCACTTGGTATTGTTGTCGAAAAGTGACCTCGCTCCCGTCGGCTACGGCCCTGGGTGATATCCTAAGGTGATTCCCGATATCAAAATACACCCCCTTTCCCAAATCTGCCCCAGGCGCCCGATTATTGGCTGCTCCACTAATAGTTTTCTGTAAGAGTTCAAAAACCTGAAATTATACCACTACTGCTCATACAGCGTCTCTAAAAAAATACATCAGCACCTGCGCTTTCCGTATGAGGTAACACCATGGAATGGACACATTTTGAGGCCCCGAACCTGATATTCCGCCCAATATGTGTGGAGATATTGAATATTCTTCCTCGGGAGGGTCAAAATGTTGAACCCCATGCCTCTCGCAAGACAAGGGTCATAAAGGTCCATCTGGTTTAAAGGATCTTCGCTGTGACTTAAAAAACTCCTCCGCCAACATATAGAAGGTCAAGGGCCTTTTCCTGCACCCTGTGAACTGCGCGACAGTTGAACACGGATTGCGAAAGACCACGATTTGATTCCAACCAGTGGGCATCGGCTGTATCGGCCGATCGCCCGGGCATACCCATCATTCTGAAGTTTTGCGTTTTCAGTGCTCCATTGTCTCTCAGGACGCCCGACGAGGTATCTACACATGCCCATAGTCAAAACAAAAAGTAATAAAAAGTACATGATGTCAAGGAAAATGAGGCATATAGCCAGAGTGGGCAGCTCTCCAGCATTCACGCAGTACCTTCTCCGTGCTCAGCGGTGCTCGACGTTCCCGGGGAGCTGCCGCGCGCTCCTGGATTCCACCTGCATGACCGCGGCGTGATCTGAAATCCCGCGCCCTACTGCCAGCGTCCGCTGCGTGTCGTCCCTCGCGCTAGGATTTCCGTGGTGCATATCTCGCCATTCGCGAGCGCAGAAGGCGGGTGCGGGTGCGAGTGCGGGCTGTCAATGCGCATCACGTCCGTGTTCGTGCGCTACCCATAGCCGGGGCCGGGGCCAGGGATGGGAATCCGCCGCGGGGCGTGTTGCGCATGCGGGCAGCCTGCGGGATGCGTCGTAGGCGTCATCGAGCGGGGGTGCGGCGGCGCTGAGGGTTGTCGTCGCGGGCTGGGGGCCGAGGAGTGCGAGGCGTGTGAGGGCAACAGCTGCTGTGGCCGCTGCGCACGCTGTTGGTGCATGTCGTATTTGCGGTGCGCCAGATGCGCGGGCTTCCAGCAGAGGGTGCGGCAATGGAACTGATGCTCCCGGTGGGCAGGGAGGCGACAAACGAGTCGTGTGAGATAGGGAACGGCCGCCGCTGGCGCGGCGCATGTGGAAGGTGGTAGTGGTGGTACTGAGGAGGGCGGTAGGCGCAAGGGGCGAGGGCTGAGGAGTTGGTCACGGTCTGCGGAAAGGCGACGGCGGCGGCGTTGGCAATGGGAAACAGCCACCGCAGCAGCAGAGCACGCCGGCGGTGGTGCGCGTCGTATTGGGGTGTGAGCGGGCGCACGTGTCGTGCTTTTCAGGCAGCCGGCGGTCGTCGCGCGTGGGGGCGAAGAACGCGGCGCCGGCCATCGCGGACGACGGCGGCGTGTGCTAGCATTGCGGGTACCGCTCCGCGTCGCATTGAGGAAGGCGGCAGCACAGTGTCGACTGCGTGCGGGCGATAATGCGGCGAAAGTGACGGTGGGACGCGAGGATGCTACGAGGGCGGCGCAGAGGCTGTGGTGCGTACTGCGCATGGGAAAAGTGCCGCGTGTGGTAGCGGAGAGTGCGTCGGGCGCCGGCGTGGAACGGTGGGGACGATAGTCGATGCGGGGGTGCGAGGAGGCAACGCAGGCGACCGATGGTGCGCGTCGTGTCTTGGGTGCACGCACGCATCGAGCGCGTAGGCGTAGTCCAGGGTCGAGATGATATAACGGGCCGGCGCGGCGACGTCGCAGTCGCTGCAGTCGCGCAGCACATGGCGTATGTGTGTCGCGGCTTCGCAGTCGCTGCGTGCATCCCCCGTGGTGTTGTGCCGCTGCAGATGGTCGGCTGGGGTAGCCTACGGTGCTGTTGGTCACAATCCATCTTGTACACAACGCTGGAGCAAGGTAGTGACCGACGGCGTGCACGACGGGTGGTGGGAGGTCGTGCACGGCAGAGTTACAGCCCGCAGGTGCTCCCGACGAGCGTCCAGGTGCGCGACGAATCCTTCTCGCGGCTTTAGGCGCGGTGAGACTGTGCGCACGCAGAACGACTGCAGAGAAGGCCGTCAGAATGTTGCAGAGAGAAGATAAAGAAGGAAGAATCGGAGAAGAGAAAGGGGGGAAGGAAGGGACGAAAACGCACCTCGTTTGCCGAGAACCCATTCGCGCAAAGCGTGTTCCTGTGTTCTTCAGATGGTTGTGCGAGGGATTGGCTGGCGAAGGGACCGCAGGGAGGTGGAGGGCAGAGGCGTGGAAGGAGACAGATCGGTTACCGGTCTAAGGGCAGCACGCGCGAGGCGTCGGCGTCGGCGTAAAGCACGCCGTGCGGCAGCGGTAGCATACAGTAGCGCAGTGCTTGGTCGGAAACAAAAGATTGCTAGGATTCCTGGTACCGTTTACGGAACCAGGTCTCCAACACGAATAGACAAATCGACTCCGGGGCCCGATCGTACCATCAAATTCGAAATTAAATATTTAAATATCTAATTAAAGTTTTCTGGCTGGCGAATCTGAATTTTTGAACACAGCCTCTACAACTTTCGTTTTGAAGCACAGCTTCTGGAGTTTCTGACACTGTAAATGGAGTTTTCTAGCACTGCTGCTGTGTCCCGGGCATCAAACTCGTTTATTACAGGTTGTCAGCGCCTACCCCTTTGTGTATAAATCTCCTATATCGCACTGTGTTCATGCTTTTATCCAGAATAACTGCTCATAGAACAGAGTTCAATGTCCATGGCTCAATGTGAGCCTGGTTGATGCCAGTAAACTGAGTCTGGAGTCTTCATTCTTTGTACATCAAGGGATAATTCTGTGTCCATCAACTCCGACATCCATGGCTCAACGTGAACTTGGTTGACGCGAACGCGTCGACCAAGTGAACCTGAGCCGTAGTCTCTCAGTCTGTTTTGTGAATCTGCCTATGTCTCGATCCTTCTGAATCTGGAGTAAATTGAAAGACCAAAAAAAGCCTGAATTCAAACCCCCGGTATAGCACGAGGTACCAGGGGTGCCCGGAGGGCCTTGGTATGGCTACTATGTGAAGACATTGATGCCATTCCTGACCTTGCAGATGCGATCGATATCCGGGCTCGATACTGATGCTCGTGAGGGAAATTATTAAAATAAAATAAAAATAAAATAAAATATTACGCAATCTTTCGGGGGTCTCGGGTATCTATTTGAGGGTATTTCGGAAGCATCAGAGCTCTTTGCCAAACAACACCACCTCTGATCTCGATACTGAAATAAAGCGCCAAAGATACTACACATGGATCCAAAAACTCCGAAAAAAAGGCTGACTACCCTTTGAATGGCTGAAGATCTCCCCCAAATATTTCCAGATTTTTCTCTGCGCTGCGCGCAGCATATAAGATACCTTCGATACCGAGCGGAGTTTCAGATACTGAGCGGACTCTTAATTCCACCCAAATAGGGAAGTGTTCCAAAACTCGGCCAGTTTGAAGCCATTTTTTGTGCAAAATGCTTGAACTAAAGTGCATACGGCTACTCCTCATCAGTGGGGATTCATCTAATGAGCTCTTCTGTCTTTAATTCACAGTTATTTGCTTTTTCCACGTTGGTTCTACGACATCTACAATCTACCTGGCTAAAACCATGAGATTTGTGAATCTTCAGTGTTCAATATGTGGCTAGCCTTTCTCTGGGTTTCAGTCATGCCATTCTTGACAGAATTAGAGGCGAAATGAAGGACAAAATATCTCATTTGAACAAAACTCCTTTAACGGGCTGTTCAACTCAGAACTGGTTCATTTTAATACTCCGAGAGCTGGCAATAAACTCCAAAAAGAATATGGGGTTTCTAAGTGCAAAATTTCCGTTTTATGTGTCTTTTGAAGGGAGAAGGGTACCAAAAACGGGAGAAATAGTGTTCTGTCACTACTGAGGCTCGAACTCGTGCGCATCATTTCCTGATGACAAAGATTTGAAACTCCGCTCAGTATCAGTATCAGTATCGATCACTAGCATGAGTATCGAGCCGATATCCGTGTTGGGCCGGGTTGGCGGTGATATAGTTGTTACATATAAAATGGCAGATATCAGTTACGAGGCGACAGTGGGTGTAGGGAAGGGACGGGGATATAGATATCCTAGATTCTAACTTATACCTTCGATCTCGGGCTGCGATAATATTACTCATACCCAGGCGACGCTTCGTTGAGGCTTCGTCTCGTTATCAGAAATTTGCACTGCTGGAAGCTGATTTTTCCTTTGCTTTCGGGGCATTCTTTGCGGGACTAGATGCAGTACGCAAAACCTAAGCTTGCGTGCGACTGACGAATTGAGTTTAATAGTACAGTTACCAGCCATCCCGTGCGTGTCTAAGCGCAAGATTTCAACAAGCTCCATACCACGGAGTGCGGATATTGCCCACCGAGCAGCCAGGGACAGACGCTTATGTTCGGTGGGAGGTGCGCAGATTTGGATACAGTCTAAAATCGCTATCTATGTTGAATTTTAAGTTGGTTTTCCAACCGAATAGTATTGGATCCGCACCTCGATGTAGTAAATTCACAGGTCGGGCATGAATTAGTCTGTAGGTCAAATTCTCCGTCTGAGCCAACTTATCTCCGCCGCAGTTTTTCACTGTGAAATTCCGGCCGTTTCGAGCTGGTGATTTGAAATTGGCATTGATGGCTTCTCGCCGCTTTGTTCTCGACCACTCTCCGGGGAATCGACCAAGTACAGATCCTCAAGTTCGCAGTGGCTTGGAAGTCAGAGCGATGCATCCATCCTTATACCCGGGCAATATCTCGAAACTTCCCGTCCGCGTCCAGGTGCGTAGCGCCCAATGCTTGAGCAATCGTTGTCAACGTACGATAGCCTGTGGCGACCGCTGCCCTCGGGGGATCTACGGAACACCTGCAATCATTGCTTCTGGAAATGCTAGCCAACGAAAATAATTGCGACATATATATACCAGCCCTTCCTGTGTTCTACGCGAACCTCGATCCGGCCAGTATTCCAGACGAGCAGGGCGACCTTTCCACCACCTCCAGCACCAGAGCTCTCTTATCTTTGCAGGCTCTTCGTCTTTTGAAGGTCCCGATCTCGGCCGGCGAGGACTTTTGGCCCCGAATTTGGCTTTGGACGAGCTTTCTACACAATAACCACCACAGTCTCCCGGGCCAACCTCTCGAGCTCGATATCTGTGCTAATTTCTTATTCATCGTTTGGGATCTTGGTCGCCACCCACCCACCTTCCGACTTCTGTCTGAAACACCAGGCGTCCGAGCCGCACTCGTGCGAGCCTGGAAGTTGCTCTTTGCCGCTCAGGACGGGCAAAAGCCCAATGACACCGCCCTCTCTGCTCTGTTTTGGGTTCATCGTGAGCTTTTGAACACTCCGGACACCGCCCATTTCGCAGAGGTGATCGAGGGCGCCGGTGGCAACGTAGAGGATTGGGCCACCTTGATCGTGCAGTACATCGATTCATTCATCCCATCCAACCGCATTGAGTTAACCCCGGGCATCCTCCTCTATATGGACGCCCTTTTCTGTGTCATTGGCGGCAGTCAAGAGGCGCCCCTAGAGGATGTCGGAGGTGTGACGTCGTTCACCCGCCTAGCGTGTGTATTCGGTGCTTCACGCATACCGCAGGCGGACGACATCCTCGGTGCGTGCTTGTTTCGTCTGGTTCCGCCTCTCAGGAAGGGTCCCCACGGGCTGTATAGAACCGCGCGCGAAATGCTCAGTGCGGGCTTTATACGCGCCGTTGCTATTTGTGGCATTTACAGAGCGGAGACAGACCTGTTGATCAACGGTTTAATCCCGCTATTGGCAAAGTCAACCGCATACTATTCCGTAGTTTCCCAGTTTGAAAGCGCCGTACTCGACGCTGAGGATCTGCTTGCGGATCCCACGTTCTTGACATCGGAGATATTTGGGCAGTGGAAACTCTTTCGCTCTTTAGCTGAAGAGCGGGCACTCCTCTGGAAATTCTGGACCTCTGCGGCATACGTCTCTCAAAAGGCCTGCGACAATATGGACGTGCGTATCGTTTTCGGTTTGCAAGTATAGTCTAATCTTCCGCAGTGTGGCCACATTGGAAAGAAAGCAGACTTCAAATCGTGTACTTGCTGCGACACCGTATTTTATTGCTCCCGACGTTGCCAGTGCCTTGACTGGAAACGAGACCACCGCACGCGATGCTCCTTGAACAGGTCTTACGGTATAAGTCAGTACTCCCTCGCTGTCATTTCGCTATCCCTGCCCTAAGAAAAAAAAATTCGAACAGAGTATCGCGAGTCACTGAGCTCCCGCAACATATCTTTCCTCCGAGCCGTACTGCATCGCGATTACGAGGCACACAAGGAAACAGTCCTGCAGCACCAACTTACTTTCATGCGCGACCACCCATCCGAATCGATCGTCACCATCTTCGACTACGCCACTGGCGTAGCCTGCATCAGAGTCGGACCCATCTACCCAACATCTTCCCTAATGCTGAACTACCTCGGCGTCAACTGCCTGGAACATGTTTCCCGCGCATTGCGAAGCGGGGGTAGAATGCAACTGCATCTCATGGCCTTGCCCGACGGATTAACGGCCAAATACAGAATGTTCCCCCTGCGCTCGAACAATTCGCTCTTGTACGATGGAGTCTGCAGTCTAGCGACGAAGAAGCTGAACTCGCCGGATATTAGTGTAGAACTGCGGAAGTTGATCGAGAGCACCAGGGAGGGCTTGGTGGAAATTCACTGAGAACGAGGTGATGCTGCTCTCATTGTCCTGTGGTCGAAAGTCCAAGGTAGGACGGGCCCGAGCATTGGACAAACACGAACCAGAAGGAATTCCCTGTCCACAAAGTCTTCTAGAGCAAATAGAACAAAGTATCCTGACGAAAAAGCAGCAATCGATGCTATGTAGAAACCGTAATAATCATTTAGATTCGAGTCTTCTCCCTGGACTTTGTTTCTACAGGCAGCGAATTGCCCTACGGCGTCTGACATTGAGGTTGAATGGGAACATTCCATGGGTGCAAAAACAAGCTTACAAAAGATTACTGTCGCTCCGTCATCGAGGACATCTGCGCTGCACGACGCAGGATGGCGCCGCGCTCCATTGGTGGGCATCGAGGTGTACGCCCGCGCACTGGCAAGGGTGCTGGTGCGCGTGAGAATGATATTACAAACAAATTTTGAAGGCGAATCCGCCCGAGTCAGGTCCGATGCTCCTAGGTTTATCTTCCAACCAACGCGGACGGAAAGGACATAAAAGAGTAGTTTGGCCCAGTCCAGAAATTACTGAGCATGGAGCTTGAAAAATAGGAGAGTCTCTGACTTCATTCGATAATTCAAGAATCTCCGCCACGATACAGGTACGGGTATCGCACACTCCGAAACCAATAACGGAAGTACCGTCGAAGTCGGAACCCAGCGTCGATGAGGTAAGCAGAATCCTTCATTGTGGCTCATTTTAAATTTCGCTTCTGACCAGTGTGCAAATGAAGATGACGAAGAGGGTCAAAACGAAGCTGACGAAGAGGATAACGCGGGCGATTGGTTGGGTAGCCGGAAGATATTTGAATCGCTTTACCAGGAAGCTGGAACGTCGCAATAATTACTTAAAGCTTTGACTGCGGCTGCATTTTGTAACAGTGATTCCATTCAATAAATAACTTCAACTCGGCCTCGTGGGCCTCACAGTTGCTAATATCATATGCTGGGTTGCAAAAGGCCCGGGGCTGCACCTTCAAGTACTTCTTGCGCACCTCTTGTTTTTTGAGACATCATCGGGTTACCTTCCGTGCATATTTCGCCTTCCAACAAAGAATACCGAATTTCTCAATGCTTATCCGTCCGGCCTTCCTGCTGTCTGCAACCTCGATGGGCTCTGCTCTCGCCTCGATTGCCTTGTATGACCAGTGCGGAAGCAACGACATTGTGTGGGCCGACAGTGCGTCTGCCCATTATTTAAAGCAGATTCTATACCGAAATGTTGACACCCCGAATTAGCATGCGCAGACGGACTCTCTCGTGTTCACTACAATTGCTGGTACTCGCTCTGTCTCCCGGCCGAAAGCACCACGACCGTAGAAACACCCAGCAACACCGGAATTCGGGGGTCTGTCTACATTCTTCGTCCTGGAAGAATAAAGCCCAGCACTTACCTGTCCATGCAGCGAAAGAACCTCATCCAGTTCAAAAAAACTTTGGCAGAGATTCCATTCAACCTTTGAATCAATCGCAAACAAATCTGTACCTGTATCGCCCTAAATTCATATTACACGGTGTCTTCGATTCTGGTTCTTCATCCCACTTGAAATAGGTCCATTATGCTGAATACCAGAACGAAATGAACATTCACCCAACAGTCGATGTAGCTAATTGCATGAATTTTCAACCTAAGGATGTCCTAGAGCAAGCTATAACATGCGAGGCACGAGCACTAATATTGTTGTAGTGTTTGGCTATGAGAGACTAACATGGCGGTCAAAATGGACTTTTAATCTGCCGACACTTTTTTGAAGCTTTTTCGACTTTCCGGCACTTTTGTGGCCAAATGTGCAGATTCCTGAACTCCGTCAATAAAGTGTCGGAAACTTGACTTCCATAACAAAAGTGTCGGCAATCTGACTCGAATCAATAAAAGTGTCGCAGAATCAGACTACTTCCCGACGCTTTTATTGACTCTCACTAAACCCATAAAAGTGTCGGAAAAATGCGACGCTAGTAATAAAAGTGTTGGAAAGTCGAAAAATGTCCAAAAAAGTGTCGGAAGATTAAAAGTGCATTTTGACCGCCATAGACTAAGAACAATAGACTAAGGACAGGCACTCTATCCTAAGATCTAAGCCCACTTTCCTAAGAGCGCCATGATAGCGCACCCCAAAAGCATGGATCCGATTGCGTATGCAAGCTTTCCATTGCTGCTATCGATAGTCTCTCTGTTGAACAAGAATTCATGCGCCAAAAGCTATAGCAGAGACTTGAGCGTGGACATTTCGGAAGATAAATTACTCAGCGCACCTCCACCAGCCCCGTGTATATGAGGATTCCCGCACTGAGGGAGTCGAGGACGCCGCTCACGATCGAGGCGGTCGTGCTGCCAGGGTTGTACGTACTGCGGATACCGAGACCAACCGCGATCCCGATAGGTGTGCTGAGCCCGTATACGACGGCGGCGACGATGGGCACGTAGTTGTATCGCGGAGGCAACCGGATGAATGCCAGCCGAGAGCCAAGGCCTAGCCCTTCGAATGTTTCTGCGGGATAAGCGTTAGACGAAATCAGGCGGTATCAACGCAGAGAGGCGTACGATGAAAGACGATGACGACGAAGAGTACCTTGAAGCCTTCGTCCACTGACAGGGTCAGGCCAATTAGGATGCTACCAGAAGCTATCATCTGACCATAAGAATTAGAAGTAGGATGTGCGGACCTATGGAGGAGGACGCCGAATTCCAGGATGGCTATGCCGATGATTTGCGCCGCGGCCGAATCGTCCATATGCAAGAGTTGCTTTGTGCCCTGCTGCTCCGTGTCCTGTGCATGTTTGGCTGGCACCCTCGTACTCTCAGGACCATGCGCTGCGTGGGAGCCAACGTGATGGCCATGGGCGTCTGGAATTGTGGGTTGAACATGTCAAACATTACAGAGCCTCAACAGACGCACCATGATCAACATTGATCTTTTGTAATCGTGCTGTCCCCCACCGAAAAGCAACCAGCTCCAGGATGAATATCGACAAGATGCTGAAGAGGCATAGTGCCAGAGCATATGGCTAAATATTATTAATCAGACAATCGGAACCTATGATATCGACAACTCACGTATTCCTGCCATGCCGGCGCAAGCAATTTGACGAGAGCTCATCGAGGGCCGGCGACAAAAGATGAATAAATGCGGTCGCTATCTGCGAGGACCGTGAGCACACTCTGGAATTTCCGAACAGACTACGCACAATGACGCCAGACCCAAAATATTTGGCGAATCTAAGGCACCGATCGTCAGGCAAGACTCATGAAACCAGAGGAGAACGCACTCAAACAATGATTTGGGGACGTGAAGGGAGGTAGATCTCTTGGCGAGGACGGGGAATAGCGTCCCCGTCGTCGCACAGACTAGGATGACGAACACAGAGGCGACACGGAGGCCCAAATACGTCTCGCCATTGTCTAGATTTCCGCACTCGAGTTCAGTAGACATAGAAAACGCACGAAGTTTATATGTGATGAAGGCGGAGGTAGAGATGCTTTTAAAGCGGGCGGAGCGACTGTTGAGGTCCTTGCCGTGTTTGGAAATACCCTCACAGTCGCAGCAGAAATATCGCGTGCTAGGGAGTTGCGACCGCGGAGGTTCTCATATGCGCACCAATTGTTAATTGCATTCAAGTCCTCGAATCAGAGATAATTGCACCCAGAAAAGTAGGAAATGGCAAACAAGAAGAGACGGGTCTACCTAGCCCGGGATTCCACTCGTAGACGACTCGCGTAGCAAATGTGGATGCAAGTTCGACACAATAGTACTCAAGGGTATCCGATCTGTGAAAAACGGAACTGGGGCCGGTTTTTGAAAATAAGACCCCCTCACCGAACCAACCAACACGTCCAACTACTATCCCCCGCCGTTCCAGACAAACCTGGAACTCGGACAAACAAAGATTTCTCGGCCAATAATGGATCAATTTCTGAGATTTTTGACTTAAAGTCGACGTTAAGAGGTTCCCTAAATATATACAGAGCGAAATACTTGAAATCCCATGTCCAAAGGATATGTATCACTGGGAAAGTTGGTGATTTTCACTAATTTTGCGTATTTTACTTTGGGCCCTCTGCTTAGAGTCATATCTCGTGAACACATCAAGAAGGTACCTTGATATCATAAGTGCCCATGTAAAGACTCAGAGGCATAGCTGTCTTGTAGCCATCACAATGGGCTGAAAGATCACGTCGTACCTGCCAAATTGATCTCCCAATTGTCAAAAATGATAGCAAGAAATTGCATGCTGTTGTCGACCACCCTGATGTTGCCTTGGCCATTTCCTTCGTCTATATGATATTCCTTGTTGAACTACCTCACCCTATGAAGTTTTGAGGTGCTACGACCACAAGGCGGTTACATATGAGGCCGGGAATCAGAATTTGACGTGTTATCTAGAACTCGGACACCTGATCACCTCCGAAAAAACAATGCCGTTTGCCCAATTCTTACCCGTTTCTCATGAGGTAAAATTTGAAACCAAGGTAAAAGACAAATCTCCAGCGATCTGTGTACTCAGCATGCATCCAGGATCATTGCATAAAATGATATGCATCGATCTTTCTTAGGTGTCCGAGATCTAGGGAGGGGATAGTAAGGCAATTCTTCACGTGGGTTGTGCTCAAAACATGTTCATGAGTCCACAAACCACTCACAAGGTGCTAGAATGGTCAACATTCCTTCTGCAATGTTTCAAATGGCAAAATATCTACCTTGGTTCATGACCAAAAAGAGCCACAACATCCTTCTAAATTAGGATCAACCGTTGAAAACATGGTTGAACCTACCGAGATGGCTGGAAATGAGTTTTGGGGGCACATAAAAGCAAGAACGAAGTAGATGCATTTCTGGCCCACCCTGAGGCCCCGGTAGCCATAAAATCAATGGCTCCTAGAATTTTTTTCAACGCCTGACGGCTGACCCAACCAACCAGCCCCCGGTCCGACAATCACAGATCGGTTACCCCCTGATGGTACTTGGATAGTATCGTCTCCGGTGTAAGAATGTGGTCAAATTGTTTCGGATGAGTTATGCAGACTACGCCCTAGCTGAGGTATTCACAGGCAGTGGGCTATGCATCTCTGTAGGCATGCCCAGAGGATCCGGCAACATGGATTCCCGCGCGGTTGAAATGCGCCGCAAGTACGGGGAAAGGGCAGAGATAATTCGCTCGACGGCAATGGGAGTGGAAATTGATGGATACTGCACACTGAGAGAGCAGAGGGAAATCTGGAAGATGCGGGGGCTGGTACTCTTTGGTGTGTTTGGGATGGGTTATTTCAAGTTCCAGCTGAAACTAGTACTACCGAACCTATGTTTGAATACATGTCGCACACCACACCGATCTCAAGTCAGCTTAGCTTTCTCAATTTTAGCTGAACATGAGGCCACGAGGAGTCACCGAAGGTTGACGAGTGGCGTTTTTCACATTCTGATAAACATTAAATATGACCGCTGAAATAATCCTTTCCATAGCTTAGCAAGGGTCAACAGCTGCTATCATGTACAGAATTCTCTCAGTAGCTCCGTCAATTTTACTGTGCCCAGTGTAGCGAAGCACGGGTCACTGCTAGTTGATTTCATTACGAGACAACAGCAAGGGATGATATAGCTTAGCTGGCGCAAAGTCTCATGAAATCGATACAATTTCATGGTAGAATTTCGTTTCAGCTGATTCGATGAAGAAATAAGCCCACACACCCCCGGGCATTATATATATATATATTGCCACCATTGTATATCCTCACACCTAATCAATAAATGAAAATGTAGACGCATGGTGGGATCTCTGTGGCAAGTGACTATCATATGCAGCATCCCCATGTATGAAGAATGAAACATCCAGTGGAGCTGGTTAAGTTGCCTGATTACAAGACAGATAGTTTTGTCTCTCTATCGGTCGAACTTCCAGGGTCCACCACTGTTTTGGTTTGCAGTGACGGAGAGATGTTTGGGGCTGACAGAGTCTCGAGTTTTTCCAAACTCGATTGTACCGTAGCTGTATCGCCATGCGAGGTCGTAAAAGGAACTGTCGTTGATTCAACATCTCCATCCTGCGAATGTGAATGATTCTGTCGGGTGTGTGTCAGTTGTTCCAGTCGCTTCTCGGCCAACCCAGCATCCTTCATGCGTGATGAACGGATAAAGAGAGGGCGGGAAGCTGCCCACATTTCCTTCGCTTGGACAAGGTCCCCTCGACGGAGCTTGATATCCCCAATTCCAACCATACATTCTGCTCTGGGACGATGTATATCCATCTTTGTCCCAGCTTCCAGGGCTGTGTGAAAGAGATGGAGAGCAGTCTCCTCATCACCCATGGCCATGTGTATGTCTGCAAGTCGCCGAAGAGCCTGCGGGGTACCCACGGCATCCTTCGTTTTTTGCACAAATGCTAAGTACACCACTGCCCAGCGGAAGGTGTCCAATGTCCCATGCATTCTGGTTGCTGGGTCAGCTAGAGGGGCCAAGCAAAAATGTGAAATGTCCGTGAAGACGCCTCGACTCTTCGATAGACACTCCAAAAGTGTGGCACGGGCATTCTCGATGTCTCCAAGATGGAGCTTTAACATCGCCGCCAGCCACGAGGACATTAATATTCTTGGAGAGTCAAACACCACATACACAGGTTCCGCAGCATTCAAACTGGAAATGATGGTGGCTACTTCGCCCTCCATGCCAAGAAGATCTATAGCTGCAATACTACAGAGGCATGAGCATGCTGCTGAGGCGAGCATGTAGGAGATGTCTTCTCAACAATTTTAGAGTATAGTTGGCGTGCTTCCAAGTATTCGCTTTTGCGCCAGAGAACATTGGCGCGGGACCAGAGAATGTCTAGATAATGAGCCGAGCCCTCCATTCCGATCACTGTCACTAGTTTCTCTGCCTGAGTGCAGATTTCGAGTGCCCGCGATAGATTGCCGATCGAGTAGTGGGCCCAGGCCTCATGGAAAATCCAGTTGGGTTTTAGACCCATCGAAATGAACCCTGTAATGTCCCGAGCTTTGCGCACAACTTCGAGTATCCAATATGGATCCCCGCATGAGTTTGCAATCTCACATTCAACATCCAGACACTCTAGTTGATATTCTATATCCTCTGCCTGCTGGGCCAAACTGAGCGCAAGTTTACTAAATGCTGTTGCCTTAGATAAGTTGCGGTATTTGGGTTGGTTATAATGGTTTGCCACGCCATTGTAGAAGGAGATGGCTGTATTCTCAGCAATTAGTATAGGGGCACTTTAGAGCAGAAATAACAGCACCTGTTCTGGTTGGATGAGTTCCTTCATTGAAATACTGAACACCCTCTTCAATCAACGCCTCCAGATCCTGGCTCAAATAATGGTAGTCAGGATCAAGAAGAATGATACAAGTGTATTTCCATCTCAACGCTGCATCACCCGTTACTTTGATTAGGGCAGGGAGTTTCTGAAGGAGTGGACTCTCCCCCATCAGCATGGTTGTTGAGAACGAGTTCAGTGTGATAATGGTATTTCCCATTTGGGTTAACGCAAATTTGTCTTCTGTCATCAAGCCTTCTAGGATGAGCTCATTAATGTTTCCAAGTTGGGCAACCAGGTCTGAGGCAAGAGTGCCAGAAGGAAGTTGGCGCCTGGAATTCCAGACCCCAAGAAGCTCTTGGAAATATGTCCCAAGTGGCCTGGACAGGGAGTGTGAAGGTGGATAGACCCGTCTGATGAATTCGCGAATAGGACTCAACATTTTGAGGCGGCCCTTGCCATCCATATATGCCAGTGACGTGCCAACCAACACTGATTGACAGTGACGAACATTAGGAATGGGAACATGGCCTGCGAGGAGGTCCTGTGGCCTGATTCCGTCTGGGAGTAAGGAAAGGAGGGAGATGAGAGTTTTTGCATGAGGGGAAGAGGAGATGCGTGGACTGCTGAGCGAAAGGGTGATGGATTTCTCGAGATTGGACCGTTTATCATGTCCCTCCGAATGAAGGGTGGTGTTTTCTGTCTGCCACCGAGCTAAGGTGCTCGAATATCCTTCAAACGATGCTATGTTGGCCAACAAACTGACAGCGAGAGGGAGACTGTCCGACAGATCCAGCAAGTCTTTGAAGGCCGATTCCTCCCCGTCTCCAGGTTCATCAGCGACATCAACGAATATTTTCCGGGAGGCAGAAGGAGGGAGAGGCTCCAGGGGAGGGAGAAATGGTCTATTCCATTTCACTTTCCCGGGCCTTTCAGCTCCTCGCATTGTAACCTATGAAAATATGATCAGTGTGGGTAACAATACCTTATAGTAAGGGGCAGACTAACCAACAAGGCAAGGCTTGGAATGTCTGCCAACAAAGATAGAAATTCTTCAACTTGGGCTCGAGATCCAATTGGTTCCCACGGTGTTTCGAAATTATCGAGCACAACAAGACACGGCCTGTACTGTTCAAAGTGCCAGACAATTGCCTTAGAGGGCTGCTTCGATGGCGGCTCCAACCCCAAATGTAGACCAATGGTGGTCACCAAGTCTCCCAATGTGCTGGCCGATTCACACGAGATGAAATGCCTAACATTGTACTTTTCCATTATGGCAGGGTGGTGCAGTGCGATCATCGCTAAACTCGTCTTACCCATTCCCCCTGGGCCGAGTATGGCCACACGGGAAGGTTCACAGAGAAGACTATCAACGAGATCCATGAGCTCATATTCACGCCCATGGAATATTTGTGGGGAGGCAGGGAGCAGAGAAAGGGAGCCAGAACTGTCGCATCAAAGGTGAGTCTCGATGATCCCATAATAGTCACCGTTATTCATTCACCTAGTGTTGAAGGAACTCTTTCCAATCTGCCAGTCCTCATCAGACCACAAGAACAACAGTCATGAATCGCGCCCACCGAAGACACATTGTCAATTGAACCACTCTGAGAAGAAAGGAGTTCGAGAAGCTCTTGATGCCGCCTCTCTGTATCGATGCTGAACTCGAAAAGAGAGCCTGCAATTCCTACTCGATATTCCATCTTGGAAACCTGAGATCAGCCTCCGTGTCGCCCGGAAGTAGAAACCTACATTAAAAACCTTCAAAGTTGCCTTCAGCCCTGCCTGACATCTATCCAATTGGGACGTGCGCTTTGAGGCCAGTGCTGGCGCATGGCAGTACGAGTCCGGTCTTGGTGGACATTGAACCTTCCTTCTGATCATTCCGACAGGTTTAATGGATAATTCCATTTGGAAACACCCCTTCTTTGTGTGATTTGTAAGATTGCTTTAGATGGCGGCTGTTGGCAGGAGAGGTGGGATAGGGTGGGTGATGTGGCACAGAGGAAGCCATCTCAGGCAGCTACTAATTTTTGAATGGCCTTTTCCACTTCAAATGACCAAGCCTCAGGCTTTCAATGGTTTGGCTTGGGTTCGGCAAAATAAAATAAAATAAAAGCTCTCAGATACTATTATGCCCAATGGGTCCGGATTGCACGTAGAGGCCGGCGTTCGGCACACCACTGGATACAGAGGTAGGACGAGAGGTGAGAGAGTGGGGGATGGTTCTGGATTCGAGTTTACTGCCAATGTGCCCGGCTCAACCACTCAAATTCTATTCTGCCCCCACTCCCTCTTTGCCCCTGGAATTATCCGAGAATGTCAGATATACTGACCATCATACTAAATAACTAAGGCATACAGGGAGGGGGAAATACCAAGGGAAAGTTCGAAGTCAGAGATCGATATTCTACAGTAGTCTCGCAGCTCTTCTATAAATTCTGAGAAATTTTGAAGGCCCTTCAATATCATGCATAATGTTTTCTATGTCCTCAGAATTTGCCGAGAAGAGGTCGTTGTGTTTGGAGCTGAGGCTTGGATTGTCATAGGCGGGCACAATAGGTGAAGTACAAACTCAAATGCAACTTCCAAAACACAACACATCTGTCCCAGTAAAAGAGGCAGAGGTGAAAGAAATTGTTTCATACGCTACAGAAGCCCCTTCAAATTTTTCCAGGGCTTCGGGGTAAGTTGTGGAGCAAGGACACAGAAAACTTCCTCAACATCACTGACTTTGATGTACCAGGAACTCTTTTTCAATAGCTTCCTCGAGCGGTATCCCTTGGTGTTTTTATATAGCTGTAGACGACCAGTACATGTACCAATCCCAGAGGATTACGGGGCAAAGGGAAAGAGAGAATAGAGAAAAGTGCAAAATCCAGACCCATTAGTAAACGAGCAAGCATCAGAAAGTCGGAGGTTACTGCCGGAGCCGGAAAGCTGTGCTAATAAATGATGAGAATGAAACCGAAGATTTTGTCCGCCGGTTCCAGTAGGACCAGGTAGGATAAGAGAGAGAGAGAAATGAGAAACATGTAGGAATGGATTTGTGTGGCCAATAAGGAAAGAAATGTTTGCAGGTTATTGAAAGGAGGAAGTGACCAAGATCACATGGACATCAAAATTGTCAACAAATAACGACAACTTCAATCAAAATGAGGGCTGAATTTGCCGAAATTTGGCAGGAAACGGGATCACAAGAACGATTCCTAAATAAATTTAGGACTCGTAATGTGACTTGATTTTGTTTGAAAAGGCGTTTGATTGTCCCCAGCTCTTGCTGCGCTCTTAAAGACGAATAGAAAGTTTGAAGAGTGCTGTGGCCAGACAGAGAATGAATGGACACAACAATCAATCAATGGTGCTATCGGACGCACGAGGCACACTGAGCGATTTGGTCCAGCATCTTCGGAGATGGGATCCCATCCGAGTGGATGCATAGGCTCATGAGAGCGTAGAGCAACTGGTGAATCTGCTCCATCATGCAAAGGCACCGGTCCTTTTGAAACTTTATGGCCTACAATCTTGAGACGAGAAATGGAAGACGGCGGCCCTACCTGGACGATGGGAATGATTGCTAAAGAGAGAGCGCAAACACTGTTGAGGAAAGGTATCTGTGTTGTAGCTGCAACATCTTGGAGGGCATTCGTCGCTATCTCGGTGTACTGCAGAATTTTTTCAGTTGTGTCGAAGGGCTTGGGAAGCATTGTTGAGAGTGGGAAGGTGCGTGGGGCATCCATTCTCCAGTTTTATATATATATTTGATTCAGTACAGACGCCAAGGAGAGGAAATCATCATGGCGGTTCAACGGCGTTTATCGCCATTGATACTGTAGTATTACAACCGTAATTCAGCCGCTGTGACCTGTTGCCACCTAAGTTCGACTTTCACTGATTCATATTGCCTTTTCGGGGGGATTTTCCGACGGATTTTGGCATGAAAACGGCCCAAAACCGCAGTGATCTTTATTAAATATATTCAATTCAGGCGCTGCTGTGACCTGTGACTGAATTTACGGCTGTCATAGGAAGTTACGCAGTTCAAGCTTAAGGAACTTCCCATCATCACGGTGGATGAAGCGCTTCTCGGTGGAGTAGATCTGAGACTTTGATATAGCCATACACGTACCCTATGTGGAAGTCTGATATTGGGTGGGTATCTTAGGAACGGGCTATTCAAAACCACATAGTACTCACACCAGAGATTGCCAAATTAACGCAGGGTCTAAGTGCTATCCGAGGGTCAAAGTATTGAGTTGCGAATAAATCAAGCTGAAATCAAGGATGATATGAGTACTTTCAGTGTTTCAGATCACCATTCCGTGATGTCAGTGTGAAGAGGCCTGAAGATCCAATGGCCAGTGCGGATGATGAGGCGAAGCAGAAGGAGAAGGAGGCGGGGAATCAGAAGCTCAAGCTTAAGACGAGCTCAAAGTAGGGCTTTCCGGAACCTGAATGGCGAATGTGCACTCGCACGCTTGGGCGGATGTTGCTCACGATGGCATTTCAGCACAGGTTTTCCTGGAGGTCATGCTGAGATCAACACTGGCTGAGAGGGATATCATGGACAGAGACAGACTACGTTGTGACGACCATATCAAACCTGGGAGTGGTTATTTCACAGAGTCGTGTAAAGCGCCGGAAACGTGCAGCTAGAAAATCCATCGCTATCCTCACAGCCGAACTACGATCAGGGAGGAATGCTATATTCCAGCACTGCGGCCGAGACATTTCGGAAGTAGCGCAAATGCGACCTCGCAGTGGTGGTGATCTCGAACAGGCTTAAAATTAACCGCAGTCAAATTACACTTGAAATCATATCTCACCTCTCTCGTTCTCCGGCACAGACCGCGAACACGAATACCCCAGCGAATACCCCACCACCAGAGCTCGTTTTAATTTGCCCTTGGGCTCGAGTGCATTGGACCAAAGATTCAATTCCCCCAAAGCGCTACTTTCTGATTTCTTTCCTTTTCGCTCAGGGTTTCAACTCGAATCGATTTTGAATTCAACGCGGGCTTAGCGCGTGCCGCGCATGTTATTTTGCCCTATCGTGAATTTCTGCCTGGACAGGAGACTTTGCTCGCGGTCTGATTAAAGTAATCCGCAGACGTTAATAACCTGCACGGAGACGCCCAGGGAATCGATTCCGCGAAAACTTGCCTTGTTCTCGAATACTAGCGTAGGCGACGCGACGCGTGTGCACACGTGCTGGGAAAGTTGGCTTGTGCTCTTTGATGCGTTCACCAGCGCATCGTCCTCTGGACTTGCCTCTGGAGGATGCTTCTGCGAGACATCCACCACCCCGCTCTCAGGCTATCAACGGAGTTTCAGCACAATGTCGGACTACTGTGCATGAAGCAAGCATGAAGCCCGCCATCCGTAACGTCTCACCTTTGACGCGGCCGTTCTTGAAGCGCGCTCTGACGATGTACATGCGGTATTATACAGAGGCCCATAATGTCCGATCGTAATAAATATACAGGCTGCGAAGAGGGTAACACTCAGCTTGCTCTTCGTTGAGAATGATTTCCGGGTTCCCGCTGGTAATGACCGCGGGCCGCGGCGGGCTTCCACTTGTGCGGACTTGGATCGGGTAGATGAGGATGAGGATGTGTATGAAGAAGACATCAGAGACGTTTGAACTGAAGCGGTCGAAGCGTCAGAGGCTTGCGTTCGCACACCCTCTTGAGGGTGGCAATGGAGCGCATCGCGCAAACCGCGCCGGCATCAGGAATGTGTCCATTACCATTGGATTAGGAACAACTCCCAAAGTTCGCCAGTGAACTGGCATGTTTTTCTTCTTCTAAATAATCTTCTTCCGATCGAATGGCTCTGGCCCTGTCTCTTGTGAGAGGGTAAACTCCCACTGTACAAATATTGCGCAGGCTGAACACACGACGCTCCCGAATTCAATCAGAAATCTATTTGAAATACAGTAGTACTAAGTTGAAAGAATTACACGGGATAGCTGAGTTCAATAATTATAAACGACTCGGAGGCCATAAAACCCCAAGATCGCCGGAATACTATACATATCTATCGATTAAACGTCCTCGGTAGCTGATCTATTGCTCTGATCTCGGGGTGACTGCGAGTCGGCGTCGTAGCTGAGTTGCGTTGTTTGCGTCGTTTGCACGCTTTTGGGTAAAGCCGAAATCTGCGGCTCCCTCAGCGTCGGCGAATCGAAAGCCAGAAATCAGGAACTCACCGTGGGTAGCGAAAATGGCAGGGTAACATCGTTCATTGCGCGGAGCGTCGTCCTAGAGTTCAGACTGTATGCATCAGGCTACCTATAAGTTCGCTGGGAGAGCTGACTTACAGGGCCAGGAGAGAGTTTGAAAATACTTCAGGGCGTTGCTATGCTCAGAATGATAGGTGATGTTGTGAGGAACGTACTTACATCGGGAGACGACGGTGAAGAACGCAAGCCAGATGACTGTAAGTGATATCCAGTAAATAATTCTACCATTTAAACGCATGTCAAGACATACAGTTTGTAGGCATTGCGACAAACTGAAAGAAGAAAGAGACAGAATTGCGTCAAAGGGTTGAATAAGAACCACGGAGGAAATGGTGCATACGAAGGCGAGCGATCCAAGTCCGGCCAAACTAGAAGAATTACAACATGAGAGTATGGTTTTGTGCGTTAGGGGCAGCCTAACCTTGTTAACATTCCGGTTTCTTCCAAATTATAAGTGGAAATATCATTTGCATGAAAAGGGGACAGACCTATGGTCCAGACAATGAGTTTATCCACGAGCGCTGCAGTTCTGGAGGCAAAACATATGATGCCAGTTCTCCGTTGGAGAGGGGGAAAATCATACCTTCTTTGTGCATTACTACGTTGAATGTAGAGGAGTGAAACCAGTGTCGCCGTGATTGTAAAATCGTTCACGGTGCTGACGCTCCACAGGGCCGTAACGAGCCATCGGAATTGGACTTCATAGGTTCCTAGGGCAGTCATGGGCACCGCAGTAACGACGATCCCGATATCCCCCAGCATGCGTAGGAATGACATAGCCCAACAGAAGATAGGGATGTATAAGCTTTGAGAAAATTTGTAGATTCGGAACGCGAAGTAACATTGTACTGTGTGGCAGAGTGAGTGAGGCATGCGAATACCATTTCAGAATACTTTGTACATACCACACGAGGCAATGATGCCGTGGAATAAGACAGCCATTTCGAGGGATATCGGGGCTGCGCCAGCGAGACGTTCCGGGTGCATGTAGTCAGATATCGTGATCGTGTACAGTGTGTGGCCGATGCACAGTGCGTGCGCAACCTCACAGACCCTGTTGAAGACGTTTGCTCAGCTGCATGGGCATGGTCATTGGAAAGAGCGGACTACCAGACAAACGCAACCTAGGGTGCACAATGGTCAGTCATTTCCACGGGCTGCGTTGCTTCACAAACCAAAGCCTTGAGCTTGGGGAGTCGTCGGAAAATCGACTGAAGTAGATGTATGTTTGAGTCGTTGTCACCCCGAAGAGCACATAAGAGACTAGAACGCCAATTTGGTAGGCACCTGAGACAAGTTATTAACCGAGAAGCGCAGTGATCACTGTTTTGCGCACCGATAGTGGTGTCAGGATTGAAGGAAGCCATATCGCGGAGGTGGTGCAAAACCTAGATGCTCATGGAATATATATATGCCTGTGTTCGACAGCCGGAAGGAAGCTGGTCAATTAATGTCAAGATGATTATAGGTGCCTGGGAGCGTGGCATGCTTCCGCTTATTCCCCGCCGGATTTTGACCGGATGGTGCTAGAATAAACGAGTTCCTTGATCATTCCAATTATAACTCTAGAGCGAGAAGGCGGGGTATAGGGCGATCAATGCTGACCATTGCGTAAAGGTTCAGATCGGAGCCTGATGAGCACCGGGAATACAGTTGTTCTTTGGCGGTTCTGGCTCGGATTCAAACTTGCGCCGAACAACAATAAGCAAGAGGCCAGCCGTGGTGGAGAAAAACTTCGGAGCCTGAATCGCGGAACGTTGTGAATCTTTATACTTACATACCGTACCAGAATGATTGCCGACTTGTAAGAACCTCATTCCGGGGGAGAAAGAGACACATCAGCCTTTCTTAACCATTGAATCGTCTCGAATATACTTATCTTCTTGAATCTAAAATGACCTGCGACGAGCCTGAGCGGTGAGCCGGTATTTAAGCGGACCTCAAGAGTCTTCTTCTGCAGGTGGAGCTGGAGATAGAAATCACGGTCCAAGAAGACATCCGTACACTCCGGCCATAGTTGCCTCCGTCAGCCAACAACCTCTGTCGCGAATCGAGATTATATAGTATGCGCGCGCTTCACATGGCGAGGAGAAAATGCCGCGACTGCTGTGCACTGAGGCAATGCGGGAATTATGGCAGCGAGGGGTCAAGTGCCGCGGACTGTTCAGCTCTTTCTACACCACCTTCTGGACCCCGCACAGTACCTCGGTGAACAACCGCGCGTGACATACTTGACTTTTTCAAACTCTTGCATAGACGCGACGCGTCGGGGACACGTGCTGGGAAAGCTGCCTCTTTAGGCTCCTCCAACTTGAATGCGCTCATCATGACGCCGACTTTTTCTCCGCCACCCGACTTTCTCTCGATTCCTCTAGTACTTGATGCCTACACAAGTCAAGAACAAGGTCTGTCTTATGTACGCCCCACCTCCTACTCCTTTGACAACCGCTGACTTTACCAGTGTGCACGATGGCTGGGGCATCGCGACCGAGCCAGGACTCGAGGGGAACGCAATCGAGGCCGGGACGACAACTAACATGGACAAGATTGGCGCTGAACATAGCCAGCGGCGCCTCGCAGCCCACGGAACGGCTGTCGGGCTTTCTGACGGACTCATGGGCAATTCTGAAGTCGGGTGCGTATATATGTCGCCCTTGGTGCTCACATTGACTATGAACAGGCATCTAAACCTCGGTGCGGGCCGCGTCGTGTGGCAAGACATCGTGCGCATCGACGTCGCGATTAAGAAGCGCACATTCCACAAGAATGAGGCTATTCTTGCCAGTATGAAGCGCGCGAAGGACGGTAACGGACGACTGCACCTCCTGGGCCTCGTGCGAGCTCTATAGTCCACACCAGTCTTCCTACTGACCTGAACTTGGTTATGCAGATATCCGACGGAGGCGTCCACTCACACATCAGGCACCTGTACGCACTGCTCGAGGCCGCGAAGGAGCAGGGCGTCCCGGAGACGTACGTCCATTTTTTCGGCGACGGGCGCGACACCGCCCCGCGCTCCGCTGCGGGGTACTGCCAAGACCTCCTCGATTTCATGGAGAAGGAGGAATACGGCGCACTGGCAACGGTAGTAGGAAGGTACTACGCGATGGACCGCGACAAGCGGTGGGAGCGCGTCAAGACAGCCCTGGATGGACTGGTCGGCGGGGAGGGCGCTGCGCTGGGCGAGGGGAAGAGTGTGGTAGACGAGATCAAGGCGAATTATGAGAAGGACGTGACGGACGAGTTTTTGAAGCCCATTATCGTGAACGGGGATGCGGGGAGGATTAAGGGTGCGTTTCTTCTTCCGATTTTGGTGTAAATACTAAATATTGTGCAGACGACGATACCCTCTTTTTCTTCAACTATCGCTCTGACCGTATGCGGGAACTTGTCAGTGTGCTGGGATTGCCTGACCCGCCGATGGAGGTGACCGTCCCGAAAGATCTCGTGAGTAACTGACCCACTTCTTTCCATCTCATTAATGCTACCTACCTACTTACCTACCTCCCTTCCGCACCTCGGACTAACGCTTCCGCAGGGCATAACAACGATGTCGCGCTACAATACCGAATTTTCATTCCCCGTCGCGTTCCCGCCGCAGCCGATGACCAACGTGCTGGCGGAGTGGCTCTCGAAGCACGAGGTTAAGCAAGCCCATGTTGCGGGTATGTCGCTGTGTTTGTGCTCTATTCTTTTTGTTTCGCACTCATATTTTCGTTTCGCATCCTATCCGTCATTCCCTCGCCCTGTTGACGTGCATTCGCATGAACCGTGAAACTGACTTGCGCTTGCATTCACAGAGACCGAGAAATACGCGCATGTCACGTTCTTCTTCAACGGTGGGGTCGAGAAGCAGTTCCCCCTCGAGGAGCGGTTCATGATTCCTTCGCCTAAGGTGCGCAGCACATCGTTTTCTTCACATCATCCCCACAATCCCACCTACTCCTTTTTATTGATCAATCAACTTCATAACTTATTGACTTATCATCGCTGCCAGGTCGCGACGTACGACCTCCAACCCGAGATGAGCGTGCAGGCCGTAGCGGACAAAGTCGCCTCCATCGTGGAGAGCAAGGAGTACGATTTTGTGATGTGTAATTTCGCGCCGCCAGATATGGTGAGACCCTTTTCTCCTTTTTTTTTGTCTTGGTTTCGATTTTGGGCCCGGGTCCTGAACACCTGTTTGGCCGCTGTGTGTGCTTTTACCGTTCCATTGGCTTCGGTTTCACCACCCTGCCTCCGCTCCCCAACTCCTACCTCCGCATATCGCGAAATCGCTAACCACCCCCTCTCATAACATAGGTCGGCCACACCGGCTCCCTCCCCGCCGCCACCGCCGCCATCTCCGCCACCGACGCCGCCGTCGGCACAGTCTACGCCGCGTGCCAGGCCGCGGGGTACGTCCTCCTCATCACCGCGGACCACGGGAACGCGGAGCAGATGGTCGATCCCGAGACGGGGGAGCCGCATACGGCGCATACGTGTAATCCTGTGCCGCTTATATTGGCGGGAGAGAGGGCGGGGGGGTTGGCGCTTGTGAAGGATGAGGAGAAGAAGAAGAAGAAGGAGGAGGATGAGGACGAGGAGGAGGGTGCGCTGTGCGATGTGGCGCCGACTGTGCTCGATCTCATGGTAAGCTCTTGTTCATGCCTACATTCAGCGGATGGGCGCTGAAGTGCACCTATTTGATTTTTTGAGGGTCTCCCGAAGCCCGAGGGTACGTCCCCCTCCTGGATCTCCGTTTTGGTTCCTGGATCGCTCAATTTATTTATTTGGACAGAGATGACAGGACGTTCGCTGCTCGTCAAAGATCCCCAGGAAAAGAAGTGATATGATGTGCGGTTTGAGTAGGGTACATTTCCTATTTTCATCCCTTCTACTGTATCCCTGACCGTTTGGGTTTTCCGCCAGCGCGTTACTACCGGAAGAGAATGAACGTGCGTCTCTGGCCGAGGACACGGATCTACGATACAGTGTAACACGGACACGGAGAAAATGTATAACAATTGTTTCAGTAGAGAGACTGAGGATCTGGATTTTGAGTCATAGATGTTATGACCTTGGTTTTTGTTCGAGGGCGCGGGGGGACAGTCTCCCAAGTCGAACTCTCAAGATTTCCGGAATGTGCCATCAAGGCAATAACATTCGACGTCAAACAGAACCCTTCCATTCCAGGATGCGCATCCAACCATTATTTTTTCGGCGTTGGCAGAAGGAGCAGCATCAGTCTTTCCATGGCCACCAATGTGTATGGATGCTTCTTTCCAAGAATGTTCTTCCTCCCCCAATGACATCCGATAGGATCTTTGCTGCCTTCTGGAACCGGTCATGGCGAATATTTGAATAGGTTTTGTATTCAAGTATTTGGGCTGGGTGTTCTCTAGAGAGATGTTGGGAGCCTCCTTCTTCTCGTATTTTTGAATGATTCGCTGAGATTGTGTGTTCGAGCCTCTGAAAGGCCTTATTTCTTTCTCATTCTTCGTCTTCTTCCTTTCACGCTTGCCAGTCCCACGAGTTGGCACTTCTCCACTTGTCTTCCACAGCTGTTTATACCTGTAATTCTGGGTGTTGGCCGAGGAACAGTTCGACTGCGAAAGATTTGTGCAGTGCACAAAAGTCTTGGGCTCAGTGAATCAGTATCCTCTCAATGTCCCATAGAAACTTAATTTCGGGAAACCAGGTGTGATTGGTCCAAAGAAAAATAACCTACTCTCGATGGCGGTGTTCCTTCTAGAGGACTTTTGTAGCATTTGTGCGATACGAGCTCATGCATGCATCAACCATCTTCATATTGCACAACTAGACAAAAGGCGCATGCAGCATACCAGATATGATACATGTGGAGGTTTTGAGTGTACAATAAGAAGAGGACTCTAGACCAGTGCGCGAGGTTTCAATGGGCACATGAGGCATGTTATAGATGCGCAGTAGATGCGTCGTGTCGCATTGCTGAGAACGCGCCTGGAGCAGCAACACACACACAAGTGCTGCCTCACATGCAGCGCAAGGTTTTGTCACTCTCCTTGTTGTCGTGGATTCCGTACAGTGCCTGACCTGCAGGAATGCGCAGACATGGTGTGCAGCATGAGAATTTCTGTATGCGTGGGTCCAATGCGCCGAATAGAACACCAGCACATTCTGGTGAAGCAAAAGCTAGATCAGTTGCACCCATCACTTGAAATTAGAGTTGTCTCCAGGGCTAAATCAGTTAGTGATATGTGGATAAAGAAGGAAATGAAAGAGGACATGGAACAACACACCTTTGGGACCGTGACGAGACCTCGCCAACACTTTACGCTGCATTATCAACTGCACGCGCTCAAGGCATACCATGAGCAGCACAAGAATGGGCTCCTGCGTGCGTTCGGCATTGTAGAGGCCAATACGAAGCGAGGGGTTGCAAAAAAAGTGTGTGTCAAGACTCCACAGCGCTACTTAGAATTTACTTCAATTCAATTTACCTTGCTCTGCAATAGTGTAGATGAGATATAGTGTTCGATGTTTGTGGGCTTTCAAGCTTTGTGAGGACTGTGTGAAGCCGAGAACTGGGGGTAAAGAGCTCAAATAGTACTAGTAGAGCTCAAACTGAGATGGGAGACACTGTTACAACATGCGAGGCATGAGCACCAAAATCGTTGTAGTGTCTGTCTGTGGGATACTAAGACTTTGTACAGTCATTCCACGGTCCTTGCAAAAAAAAAAATTCCTAGGCCCTAAAATATATATTTCTTTGCCATTTTTGTACCAGATCTCTTCATTCATGTCTGATGCACCTCCCACATTATTTTCGGGCACATGGAGTGTACAATAATTATGTAATCAGTACCAAATAGGGCAGATCTGCAGGAAACCCAACTATCCCTTCTACATTGTTTGTTTCACAGGACATAAAATGAATTGAGGGGTATACTGAGTCATATGTCCATGCTATCAAAAATCTGGGGTCATTGGATAGCCCAGGTGTGTGGAATGAACCAATCATCCATACACTGTGCTCACGTGAGGTGAAAACATGCACAAACAATGTGTTAAACATAGTGAAACATGAATACAAGCAGTATCATGAATTGCGGCACAAAAAATGATACAGCAAGCCAAAAAAAAAACCCCCATTTTTCCATGCAATGGTAGGCTTGGAGCACGGTCAGTTCTAGCATGGGACAGGGTATCTAGACACTCAAAAAGTTTGTGTAAAGACATATAGGGACTATATTTTCACATTGCAACTCAAGTTTTTACTTGAGACCACTATCCTGGTCCAGTTTCTGCAGATTTGCAAGGACCAGTGATGCCGAGAAATTTGGTCCCCTACCAATTGGCCAAGAATGCTTTAAAATTGATGAGAAACTCTGGATTTTTTTGCATGGCCTAGGTCTACGAGTGCATAAATACTACCTACATATTCAGTTTCGATCCTAAACCTTAGTTTTGCGCCAAAAAAGCGGGAGTCCAATCCAACAGTATTGGAGTGCATCCAAGGTGCATCTTGCTTTGAGGGCAGCCAGTGTGTGGATGGGGACGAGAAGACAGAACGGTGTTGAGCAAGCGAGGTGTCCAGAAGAGGTGGAGCACATGAAATGAGTCTTGCTCAAAAAAGGACATTATGTCGCCAGGGGACTGCACCATAGCCTGTTACTGCTGTTTTGAACTCTCGTGTCCCGACCTAACTTTCAAGAGCACACTGTTTGGTTCATTACACCAGGCCTTCAAATCCAAAGGGCTCTGTTCTGTGAGATTCCCCACAGCAAAGGGTACCCACCCGAGAATGCCGAGACATCAGCTAATGTCTAAGAGATAATAGAGAGCTTGCGCAAAAGCCGCATGCGGCTTTTGGGTGCGCAAACTCACTGGATGCAGCTTTTTATTTTTTTCACTCTGGTGGTCAGAGGGTGCTATTCAACACTCCCAGTGATGCTCTTGAGTAAAAAAAGTACAGTACCGCGTGCGGCGTTAAGGTAGCGTAGAGACCTATATATCACCCCCATGGCCACTGTTGGTCAAATCTTAAGTTCTTACTGCAGTAACTTAAGCTCATCCACAACTTCAAGTTCAGTTCAACCGAACTTGAGATCAGTCACTGATAATAGCTGCCTGGGACAAGAGCACGAAAAATTTGACACCCCATTGCACCCAAAATTGGCAACCTCGCGAGAGCAGTACAAAAGTGGCATCCGGGTTCGACAGAAATGTGGCGACCCTGAAGGGGGCTTGTAAAGAAAGAGCAGGTGGCTAGGCAGATGTTGTCCACTCCAAATTGATAGCATTGCTTCACATCGTCTGACCAGGCTGGATCCACGATACGGCGATTCATTGTTTCAGTGACATTCAGAACTGATCAACTGCTTAGTGTAGAGTCTCGTGTCGTGAATAGAAACCACTTAAATTGAGATAAACACCTCTGTGTTGAATAGCAAGTTAATGCCTAAAATTAATTGGAATACAAGTACGAAGAATAAGAGAGATGAAAGTAAGCTGACCACCTCGGAGTTGAATAGCATATTGACGTCTGAGCTCCGTACAAAGTTCGAAGCATATAAATACTAACAACAGAAATAAATGGGGAATCATAGCTATCATGTGTGTACAACTATGTGTGGCTTAGTATAAGTACAGGAATGAGTCGCGCCAAACAAAGATTGCACTATAGAGGATGGCTGGGTTGGTAAATTTTCCCTGCCACGGGAAGTTGTAATTTATTCTTCTCGCACTTTTTTCACCACCATGGATCCACGTCGCATTTTTGTGTCCTCCTACCTCGTCTACTGTACTATTAAAATCAATTCGTCAGTCACGCATCACGGGGGTGCTTGACGTGACGAATGTTGGAACCTTGTCACGCGTCACGGAGGCTCTTGACGAATCGTCACGGTCAGTTCAAAATTTCGGTTCAGGGCTACTCTGAGCAATTTTCCTTAGCTGCGGACACTCTCCCTACAATTTTCTCACCATTCTCAAGGTTTCTTGTTTCAAACCTCACAAACATCGTGCTTCAGACCAAATTCAACCGAAGTTCAACGGTGAAAAATGGATTTTTTCCTGTCCAACAACAGATTTACTCAAATAAATTTCTCAGATGATTCCCAAGTCATCCTAATGGTTATTCTACATGCCTCGCAACCCCTGGAATATTTCCAGGGCTTGACGAAATTTTGGGAGTTGTCACACAGCTGGGGACCCTTTGACGAAATGATATTTCGGGTCCCCTGTCACACCCCTTGATGAATTGAATTTAATGGTACAGTATTTTCGCGACATCCCCCTTTTTTTTTCACATCAGTGTGCTAATTTATTTTCTAACCAGGGTGCGCACACTTCAATTATTTTGCAGTATTACAGCCATACCCCCATACTCAGTAATACATCTATTCAATTGTCGCTTCACCACCAATCAGCTTCCTCCATTGCTGACGTTAAGCCTTCCTGTACCTGGCCCTGGGCACGTCCGGCACATAACGCCGCACGTCAGGATCAAAGGTGGGGGCAATGGGTGCTACGGAGGTACGACGTCAGGTATTGTTGAAGTGTCTGTCTAGGAGAGACTAAATGGGTGCAAACTCAAGATCGCGTGCTGAGCAGGATTGTCCTTAGTTGGTGGATTCCCGCTGCTCGCCGCCCTCAGTGGATTGGGTTCCTTCATAACGAGCTAATGCTGACCGCCCATTCTGATAATATTCACAGAATAAATGACGCCGCGTGTCAAGTTCAGCCTTGACATGTGGCGTTAACGGTAACCTGCCCTGAATGTTGCCCCTGTGATCAACAAGAATACACGCCGTCTTCCTGTGCAACTCCTGCAGATTCCTCCACCATCATCTCCAAAATCCAAGTTCGCCGTGAGCATGCCCAGACTGCCTGTCAAGCCAACAGAGCTACAGCGGTCTGCGAGCTACCTACACGAGCCCTTGAGATACAGAGAATGGCTGGAAAAGGCGAAAAAGTTTCATACGCGAAATAAACCACATCCGATTGAATCATCGCGCATCCAGCTCATATTTGGTCCCTGAGCCTCGTTAAACCACACACGGCGTCCCACCGACGTACCTCTCCTTTGGCTCTTATCATTTTCATTGGTCTTCTCTGTGCTCGTCGTCGCTGGCGCATCTCGCTGCCACACCGTCTTTTTCGCCCACTCTCGCTTAAGTCCGCTGAGTCAGCATAGCACTGCCTCTGCCGTAACCGACTCCAATTTCTTCGAGCAAACCTCGTCGAAGCTTTCTTGTCGAACGGGTACAGTTTTCCGTGGGGCTCAAATTAGCCTCTAACGCGCTATTTGCCGCGTCAAATTTTGGCTGGCACTTCGTGATGACAACCGTGAACTCGAAGTACCAGTCACGAATCGGAACACAC
>JARJLF010001087.1:0-102249 GCA_029378395.1 Mycena leptocephala | reverse complement strand
TCGGCTGCAGGGCGTTGGCGTTTGGAACCGCCTCTGTCCGAATACGATGGAGCCTCGCTTGCATCAAATCAAAGCATTTCGTAGTATCATTCAACTACCGAACCAACGTCTTTGGCTTTCCTCAGAGTCCCGACCTTCCTCTCACTGGGAATAACCTCGGTTTCCTTGATCAAGGCGGGAGCATTTCTAAATCGTGCGCTGTGCTTTCATAACCTAGTTATATTCCTACAGAACTAGCGTTCAATGGGTCCAACAAAACATTGCCAAGTTCGGTGGGGACCCCACCAAGTAACCATTATGGTGTGTTCCGCGTCTGGTATCTTCGTAAATTACATGATAAGATGTTAGGGCCAATCTGCTGGAGCCGCATCAGTGGCCGCAGCCTATATAAGACATGCCCCGGGCACTGCACCGTTCCGCGGGGCTATAATGCTGTCAGGAGCAGTGGAGTCGACGTCTCCCACCCCGTCTTTCACGAGCTTCAATGCCATGGCCTCAGCAGTTGGATGCACGCAGTCGCCGGTGCCGCGCGTTTGGCGTGCTCAAGCAGGTTCGGCGTCCACTATCCGAAACTTCACGAACGGGCCTTCTAGCGGTACCTGGGGAGGTCTCGTTGATAAGTATGTCTTTATTTTCGAAGCTTTCACCCAGCTAAAAACGCGGTCCATTGACAGTACGACCTTGTTTTCGGATCCCATACAGATGATTCGGAATAAACAAACCTCCAGAGTGGCATTTATGATCGGTAATACGGAGAACGACGGGAGTCTTTTCGCATTGAACCAGAATAATCTCGCCACATATCTCGCCAGTACTTTCGGCACACTGGTCACTGCCAACCAGGTGCGGGCGCTCTACCCAAGCGGCTTGAGCGACAACGCGGTTATTTCGGAGCTGATCAGGGATTTCGTGTTCCTCTGGTCGGTTACTAACCTCCTTCGCACCGTCCCACCTAACGTATTGACAGCCCAGCGGAGCTCTGGGGCGCCGCCGCCGTGGGTGCGGGAATCACGAATGTGTATCGGTATGCGTACGGTACGGCCCCGCCGTCCACTTCGATCTGCTGTTCAACTGACAGTACTCACAGGTGCCGTCTTTGCTGATCTCCAACTTTTCGCCAACGCCGGCGCATGGCACTCCTCTGAGCGTCCGTCTTCGTTCTTGATCCGTATCCGGTCATTTGCCTGACCGATTTGGGCAGTGTTTGAGATATTTGGGACCTATCCTTCGACCGCGACCGCATCAGAGAAGACGCTTTCGCAAACAATGGAGGCGATCGTCGCCAACTTCGCCAGGAATCCCGCAACGGCGCCCGCACCGAATTGGCCTAAATACGTCCCGGGAAACACGACGACGACTTTGGCGAAGCTTGCGTATAATGGGAACGTCGCGCTGGCGAACGTCATACAGGCCGCTGGAAGTAACTCGCTTGTGCGCATCTCCTCACTTCTAAGTTGACTGCAGTGCTGATAGCTACTGATTCGACCCACAGGACTCACCCTGCGATACTTTGTGGAACAGTTTCTTGGACGTCAGAGTTTGAATCTGAGAAAAATATGTAAAATGTAAAACTGTAATACGCATAAGCTTTCAAAGTCACCTATCTGTCTTAACGGACTTGGAACGCCTAATTCTCGCTGAAAATTGTGGTACTGAACAGACAGAAAAGATTTCCCGGGTGGTTCGTCCTTACCTGAGATTCAACCACACTTGTCCATACCTAAACCGAGTACTCATTTGAAGTAGTACAGCGCCTCTGTGAACATGTTCAGGCTGGAATGCGCGCAACTTAGGAAAGGTACGTACAATATCCACAATTTCACCACGACCCGAATCTCAGGACCATCTTGCACTCACCTCCGGCCAAAGCGCAACATATAACATTCCGCCTGTGATTAGATCCGGTAGAACCGCGCACACGACCTTGCCTGAGGCGCTACAATCGCCTTCTTCAACTTTCGGATTTCGGCCCGAAGTAGTTTCAATCTTCGGGGTTGACCTTTTGGAGTGTCTAATCTTCCACCCCGGTCAGTTGACAGATCTAGAGTTCTAGGTGTCCCCTCCCGGGTTCCGAGGTTTCTAAGTTTATCAGTGAAATCATAGCCGTCCCGTCCCGGCCAAGCCAAGGTTGTAAGTAATGTATTTGTAGGTGATCATCCAACTGACCGTTGGTAGATATACTTCCGCTGGGTCAGGATTTCTGTTCTGCACTCGGCGACTTGAATATTCTCGCGGAGCACCATGGGCTCGATCGATTATGTATGTGGCTGCTTGCGAGAAGAGTCCCATGTTCCAATTTCCCCCTTTGTGCACGCTGGAGGCGTCGGGTTCCGCATATTCCGAGGCTTTGGAGGTATACAGCGTCGGCTGAGTGCTTCGAGCCCGCCTTGATCGATGGTTATGGAAGAGAATTGGAATAGAAGTTCTTTGGAAGCCGGACATGGCCGGTCCGAAAACAAAGTCGATGAGTTAGAAAACACAGATATATTGAGAGTAGGAAAGACAGAACGGTCAAGCACTTCAGGTGGCAGAAACAGAAGGAATCCTTGCTTTGAAAAAGCCAGCTGCCGGTGGTTGGAACCCAGAGGTCAAGGATTAGCAATCACAAACGCTATCAGCGATTGTTTAATATTCTGATATGCGTCAGCTTCGAACCCAGGCGCCGCAGTTTGGCGTGGGGTCCGAGTTATCCGTGGCGAAAGAGACCGAGAGTGGGAACGAACAGCGCTACAGCAGGTCTATTTTGGTTTTAGCCGCTTGTGGCTGCCCTCGGCCGTCATCAGTGACGAACGAGATTGTCTGCCAGTAGCTTGGATTTTTCACGTGGCAAGCAAGATCCCGAGAACCTGACGCAGTCGATGACGGCGAATTCAAAAATAAAGAAAAAGAAAAAAAGAGTGAAAGAGTTTTGAGGTTTTCTTGGTTGTCGTATTAGAACTGTCAACACCGAACAAGGAGGCAACGGCCTCCCGGGAAACGCAGTTAACAGCTTAGTAAAACAAAGTAAACCCGGAGATAGCTACGAGGCCTAGATTCGACGACAACATTTTGAGGCCGCGAAGCTGTAGCGGAAACAGCAAGGAGTCCCCATTTAGGAGATTTGTCCCTGTTTTTCCTCCTCTTTCCGTTGACCCTGTTGACCCTGAGACCAATGGAAGGCAGTCGTCCTGGAACATCGAGGCCGGTCATCGGAGGGGTGCTTTATGGATCATGAATCACCCCGTCCGGCCAATAGCAAAGGGAACGGGGACTTAAGATCGACAGACTACTTCCGGCTTTTTAGGGACGATTGCCTCGTGCCCCTAATGCCCTGCCAAGTGGAGTTATGCTCAACCGCAACGGAATTGCATATAAATCTTCCTCCTCGACATCACATTCCCCCTCCCACCACCAATGACACTTGCCTGCCCAGCACCGTATCCGTTCCACTCTCCGCTAGGTCTTGGTTACGTTGGACAGCCCTCGGTGGATGAAGGACAGTTCGCGATTGCTAGAGTTGAGGGGACGATCAGGCTGGTGCAGGGTGTGTCCATTTGCTCTACGCGCCTCATATTTTATTGACCAGTCTCCTGTGCAGTTTCATTAGCCACGCCAGCCTCCGCACTTACTACCGTTGATGTCAAGATATTCCGGTACGGGAGTCTGGCTGTTCCGCTGGTCCTTTTTGCTCATTCCGTCCAACAGACACGAATTTATTCATATCTTCCGATATTTGGAGTGCAAGACGCTCCATCCCGCGGATATGCATATTATTGAGCTCATTGACGACCGTCACAAGACCTATGAAGAAGAGAGCGACACTGTGTTTCTTGCGAAGGACGTCATGGAGCGTATAAGCAAGCTGACGAGTCGCGCACCATTGGCACATCCACAACAATTTTCGCGAATGAGAAGGAGATGAGGCGAGTTGTATTTTCAGACGAGACGGCGCGGTTATATTCTTTGCACGCATACACAACGCATACATATGTATTTTTAATCATCACATATTTTCATCTATCGACTCACTTGCCCGAACCCCAGCGCGAGAAGCAGTTAAACGTTAAACCAGACTAACGCCGATGCTTCCTTGCTATCGTCTCTACCATGACTGCAGCTCCCGAAAAGTGCGACTCTGAGGCTACGGATACAACGTTTTCACAGCGTTTAGCCACTTGCCTTCGGCATTGTGGCGTTGAGACCAATGGGTATGTCTTCCTGATCTTCTCCGCAGCCTCGTTTTCACCGAATGTAAGAATTGCCCCCATCCCCAAAGAGGAGCGGGTGGATACACGCAGCTACCAGCTGTTCCTAATGTGGTTTTCATCCAATATGAATATACCGAAGTGACAGCATTGATTGACTGTTTTGCAAGACGGAACTCTGATTGTGCATTTAGCCTCGTTGTTGGAGCGGGCGGACCAGTCGTTTTCAAACTTTCGTTCTTGAATACGGCGATCATCTTGCTGATCACCAATGCCTTGTAGGTCTGGTCGTATTTCATTCCCAGACTGCTGAAATTCTTTATTACAAACAGCTCTTGTATTATTCCAGGCTATTTGCATGTCCTTTTTCTGGCACTGGCGCGATGCTAATTCCCTTCGTAGCGCCACATTCGGTCCGAAATTAGGCACACGGGCTATGGTTCAAGCGTAAGCTGTCGAAGTCATTGATATGCTCCACTGAATATATTGCCTCAGCCGGTTCTCCTGGGGGTAAAGCTGTAATATACCTTGCCATATTTTTTCTACTCATACTTTTCCAGCATCTACGGCGCTGCTATCCCGAGTTTTCTGAATGTCGTGTCCATGATGATATTTCTCTTCTCCGGCGTTATTGTCGGAGGCCAGATGCTCGCCAGGATATCCGACCACCTTACCCCCACCCACGGCATCGTTATTATTTCGCTCGTTTCGCTAGTGGTGAGTAGTATCACGCCATTGATTCGTCTGACCCACTTCAGTGATGCCTAGGTCAGTTTCTGTGGCTATCAAGTACTCCATTGGTGAGCGAATTATTTTTGTTTCAATATTCTGCGGAGCCTGAGGACAGGCACAGGTTCGAAGCTGTTGCCTGGATTCCAACTGTAGTCGGGCTTTGCGTAATGCTTGGTATTGGGGGACAACACCTCGCTTCTGGACCGTCTACCCGGCGCCAAGTGCGGCATCGATCCTATCTTTCGCAGCCACAGTTGCCGGTGCGGATCTATCATGGTGTACAATGACCCCTGACTACGGGGTCTACCATGACGCCAATGCGTCCAGGTATGTATCCCTCGGCTATTTTCCCACAAACTACATAACCTACAATTTCCCCTAGCGCAAGGATCTTTACGTATTCTTATCTAGGGATTTTCCTTCCCAGTGTAAGCATCTTCTCGGGTTGGCACAGGACAACGATCCCACTAGCGTGTTTTAAAAAATTTCAGGTTATATTGCATCTGATCGGGGCTGCCTTTGCGGCAGCAGCACCGGGTGTCCCTTCCTGGGCTGCGGGTTATGATAATGGAAACGATATAGGGGGACTAGTCTCAGCGGTCTTGGAGCCAAGTGGACGTTTTGGCAAATGTCTCGTCGTTCTCATGGCTCTGGCGATTTCGGCGCCAAGTGCCCCGATTATGTACTCGTTCGGTGCGTCTCTTTGAACTCCTGTTCTATTTTGAGTTTGGTTCAAGCTCGGCATTTTAATAGGAATCAGCTGATGAATGTCAGTAGTGTGTTCGCCAAGGTGCCCCGTTATATGTACGCCATTGTAGCGACAGGGATGTGAGTGCTGTAACAGAATTATTGGACTCACAGTAACATACAATTGCAAGTTGTATCCCTCTCGCTTTGGTTGGACAGACTCGATTCTACGGCGTCCTTGTCGCTTGTCTCGGTAAAACTTGTGTCTTGACTTGATATAATTTGCTAATGCATCGATATTTAGACTAATCGGCTACTGGTGTGCCTCCTTTTCCGCCATTGTATTCATCGAACACATCGTCTTCCGACGCTGCGACTTCAAAACTACAAGTTGGACACTGGGACACCCACAAAAACTTCCGCCGGGTCTAGCTGCTGTCGTATCGTTCTTCGGCTCTTCGCCTTCATCATACCATGCATGGCGCAGACATGGTACGTCGGCCCATTGCGAAAGCTACCGGGGATATCGGGCTTTTGGTTGGATTTTTCAGCGGATGCATTTTATACTTGACCCTTCGATCATTGGAGACTCGTTTATTTCCCAGCCATAGTAGTTGAATTCGGACACAGTTATGTAGTTACAGCGAACTATTAAATTTCTTCTCAATCTCTTCCTTGTCCTGTGCCCACGATGGTCTAGGGATACGGAAACCGTCCTTGATACTGTTGAACGTGATATCACCCATGCGCCCAATCGCTTTGAGTTTCGCTGGGTCGACGACGCCCTTCTCATTCAAGACGGCTTTGCGAACGTGGATGTACTTGACGGTCCCAAGAATGAGGTTAGCCGCCACCGCGCCGGCAGCGTTCTTGATTTCCACGTTTTGTAAGAGCTGGATTTCGGAACGTATCAGCTATACATGTGGTTTCGGAGCTCGTTCGTACTTGCCTCGCACTCCATAGCAAAAGCCGATTCCTTCACCCGAGCAGGCTTCACGGAAACCTACGCTTAGGAATGAGTTAGGTTATATTACCGGCCCCATCGGAAACTAACGCTAGGCTCCTTCGTCAGCCCACTCAAAGCCCATTCACTGACCCCAGGTGGGGCGTCAATGGAGCAGCCGTTCGCTTGTGCGACATAGGGCTCGCTGATGATATTGACGGTGAAGCCTTTAGTCGCTTTAATATTGTTGGCGGTATCCTTGTGCCTCGGTGTGCCTGTACAGGATACAGAAATGACGCATGGGTTCGTCGAAACCTTGAAAATGAAATGACTAGCGCATCAGTCTGAGTCCGGGCCAAATGAAATTTGGGTGACCTGATTGAACCAGCTAAAGGGACTCAATACAGGCTAACCGATATATCCGCAGGCGTACCTAAACGGCGCAAGGTTCTCCGACCCGTTCTCGGCGATTGTCGAGACAAAAGCCACGGGCCGTGGAACGATACCACTGATGCACAATGCGTAAACCAGCCTGGTTTCATTAATTGCAGTTCTGAAGGAGGTCAATAAACACACTTGCCTTGGATCCTCTTCTGCAGCATTGATAGTCTTCCAGCCCTCTTTTTCCTCCTCTGCCCATTTTTTACCCTGCTCGGTTGCAGTAATGGGTTCTCCGAAAGTCCAAGAGGGATGCGGCGGCTGAGTGTACTTAAAATCAGACGTATCAAAGGAGGGGAGTTCAGACTCGCTCAAGGTCGACATGGTTAACAGTAAGCCGTCGTCGTTGATAGGTAGCGATAGGCAAACTTGATCGCTGAAAACCGGCAACTCTCCCCTGACCGCAAGCCCTCGGGAAATAATCTGAAAATTGACCTACCGTCTTCTGTTGTTGAAAAGATTTGCTAGAGTCAGTTCCGAGGACAAACGGCTAGTTCCATGCTGGCGGTCGCTGATCACGACCCGATTTGGCAGCGGCTGACAGCCCTTCCATAAACGGACGAATACGCCTGACCTGTGTGCTGCATGCTCGCTCGCGGGTTTCGGCATCTTGCTTGGTCTTCCGTGTCCACCTTGACGCCACACTCTTCCCTGCGCACTACCATCATCTCCAAACGATTCAATATGGGCGCGGGCACGCAGACAGTCAACACCTCGCAGCGCTTGGAGACTCTCCGCCAATTGTTGGCTCAAGAACAGGTTCAGGCCTTCGTGGTTCCGAGCGAAGACCAGCGTGCGTGCATACCTGCAATGAATGCTCAATTTCTGATCTGGGTCAATCAAGACTCGAGCGAATATCTCGCTGAGTGCGACGAACGCAGGGCTTTCATCTCCGGTTTCAATGGTTCTGCAGGTGTGTGTTACTGCACGCGTTTCTTCTTCTTTTAAATCCTGTGTCAGGATGCGCGGTCATTACTACCGATCAGGCCTTTCTGTTTACGGACGGAAGGTATTTCCTTCAGGCCGAGCAACAGCTGGACAAGTAAGCTATTCACTCCGTCTTTCTTCGTTCTAAGCTCATAATTCTCGCACAGAAATTGGACGCTGATGAAGCAGGGACTTCCAGGTTAATAAATGCTTCACTAAAAACGGAAATTGCTGAACGGATACGATAGATGTCCCAACTTGGCAGGACTTTTTATCGAAGGTGTGATCCTGTACATTGGGCTCCTGCAATGGACTTAAACACATCCAGAAAATCAATCCATCTTCCCGCATCGGAATCGATTCCACCCTGATCTCGGCCGGTTCGTTGTCCGGTCCTGGCAATTGCAACTGCTAAACACCTGTGTACAGTTGATGCTGAGGCCCTGACAAAGGCACTGAAGCCGCGGGGATCAGAGCTTGTCTCTTTGAGCAAAAACCCCGTGGACTCCGTTTGGGCCGGGGATCGCCCTCCTCGGCCAACGAGTCAAGTATTTTCGCTGGATATTAAATATTCGGGTATGGAACGCCCCCAAACATTACTTACATCTCATATTTGCCAGGTGAATCGCACTCGGATAAAATCAAGAGGCTTCGTGAAGAAATCTCGAAAAAGGAGGGCAAAGCCATGGTCATCACCATGCTGGATGAAGTTGCTTGGCTCTTCAACTTGCGCGGTGCGGACATCGCTTACAACCCGGTGTTCTTCGCATATGCTACCGTCACACTCGATCAAGTCACTCTTTTTATTAATCCCAATCAACTAGACGACGCAGCTCGTCGCAGCTTGGGAGGCGAAGTGGTGATCCAGGATTACACCACATTTTTCGATAAGCTCAAGACCCTTGCGAATGAACTCAACTTGGATGGGAAGCAGGTGAATTTCGAAGAAATCCTACTTTATTCCAATCTCATACGCTGTGTAGAAAGTTTTGCTCGGTGATAAGTCTAGCCTTGCCGTGGCCGAGGCAGTCGGCGAGGTCAGCACGTTTTTCCACGTGTCATGTAGCGGTCGTGACACGAATTTCAGGGCAACTATGTTCTCATTCCATCGCCGGTCGCCGAAATGAAGGCCATTAAAAATGAAACCGAACTGGAAGGCTTCCGTCAAAGCCATATCCGCGATGGCGCTGCGCTAGCTCGTTACTTTGCATGGCTGGAAGAGCAGCTTGTGGCCGGCGTTGAGCTCAATGAGAGTCAGGCCGCTGATAAGCTGGAAGAATTTAGATCGTAAGTATCGTCTTGATAACATTCTTCCATCGCTGATGTCCCAGGGAACTCGACCTATTCCGCGGGCTATCTTTCCCCACAATATCGTCCACTGGCCCCAACGGCGGTATGTGTTGCCTCCAACAGCACCCTGATTTTATATCGAGTATTTCAATAGCAATCATCCACTATTGTCCCGATGCCAACGACTGCGCCGTGGTTAAACAGGATCAAGTTCGTTTCTATCCTTCTGTCTACACGGCTGTTTGATAACCTCCATTTCAGATCTATCTTTGTGACTCGGGAGGTAAATCAAACAGACTGGTAAGTGTTGTACGTCTAAATATTGGAATAGCCCAATTTTTCGACGGCACCACCGACGTTACGAGAACCTGGGTATTTCTGTGCATTTGCGGAATTAGAGCTCGCCTGACTTCTCGTAGCACTTTGGCACACCGACCGGAGAGGAGAAAGAGCCTTCACTCGCGTTTTGCAAGGCCACATCGCTATTGACACAGCCGTATTTCCCAATGGAACGACTGGTAAGTCGGCAAACTCTGGTCCATCTTGCCTGCTGATTTTTCTGTCCCAGGATTTATTCTGTGAGGGCCGCCTTGAAAATTCTCGCTCTTTAGTTCTAACTTCAATCCCAGCGATGCGTTTGCCAGGAGAGCCCTATGGCAAGATGGACTTGGTTCGTGATTTTTCTCGTCGCACGTAACATCTCTTAGATTTATCCAGATTATCGGTCAGTTTCTCGTTGAACGTTAGTCCAAGTAGTCTCATAAAGCGCCAAAGCCATGGGACAGGTCATGGGGTTGGGCATTATCTGAACGTGCACGAAGGTACGACAAACGTCTTTGATCAGTCTTCCCGGAGGTTGAACTACTCGAATTAGGTCCTCACGGCATGGGGGTTCGCATTGGTAAGTATTTATTTTTGCAATTATCAATCACTACACGTACCACGCCCAGCATACAATTCGACTGCCTTGAAACCGGGGATGACTGTCTCGAACGAACCTGGATACTATGCAGACGGTAGCTTCGGTATCCGGATCGAGAATATAGTTCTGGTTCGCAAAGTGGACACACCGAATAATTTCGGAGACAAAGGATTCTTGGGCTTCGAACATGTTACAATGTGAGCACCTTGTTAAATTCTGAAATCTCACAAACCCATTCCTTCAGGTGCCCAATACAAACCAAGCTCATCGACAGGACTGTGTTTACTGCGGAGGAAGTGCGCTGGTTAAATGACTATCATACCGAAATCTTCGAAAAAGTTTCTGGTCTGTTGAAGAACGATCCAAGAGCGCTGGAATGGTTGAAGAGAGAATGCGCGGCCATTTAGCTTGGACGATACTATTTCATGGAATGAAGCTTACGTTTACAATACCTTTTGGGCGTGATCGATCATATGCATTGCATTGCTACAGGGCCGGCAAAACGTGTCGCAGCTCTTTTCTACGCTTACCACTACAACACTACTACCTCCTTCGCACAATGACCACAAATCTCAATCCCAAATACTGTTACGATTCCGTTGGTAATGGCTGCAAACTCGGCCAGGGCTGTCGGTTGCGGCATGACATCCAGAAGTGCTCTTGCGGGCTTGTCCTTGCGGCGAGTGAAATGGGCCCTCACTTGGCGGGCAAACGGCACCGGTTACTTGCAAATATGAAGCAAGCTGAGCTCGCCCAGGGGCCTCAGATCACCTCTCGACAGACTCAGCGTCCTACAACTGTGAGTCAAATATAACGGCTTCGCCTGCTCGACCTCTGATGACCAAACAGGCGAGGACAGTAGTGTTCCGCCCAAATACCGCCGCCCATGAATCGGCAGAATTTCCTGTTTGCGACCGCTGCGGCAGAGAGCTCCCCCCCGCCGATCGACTATCTCATGTCAGTGGCACATCAAGATGCGCAAAAAGCTTTTCTCTGATGCCCAGGCTATGGCTGCTGAAGCCGAAGAAGACAAAAATGCAATCACTGTCTCTCACAAGGAGGGCCTTGATTTCGGTGTCGTTGGGCCAGATGATTCTGTCTATATCGATATCACCATTCTTAAGTCTAAATTTGACCGGCAATCTACCATCGTGCTGGAAACTATTTCCATACGCGGGGACGACCCAAAGTCAGTGTTCCTGAAACTTGAATTTGAGCATTCATTTCCTCATATTTTTCTTCTCGAGGTTTTCCGCGACCCTGTCAGGAAAATCTAGATGGGTAAAGCACAACGAAGCTCGAACACTTTCCGTGGAGTTTCACCCATCGTTTGATGGGGAATACAAAGATGTCTTGGAATTGATTTTTCTGGACACTTCGACGAGAAATCGATTTCTGATTACGCGGAAGCTTTGTGCCGTCGTCGGTTCGAGAGATGACCATCAACAGCTCAAACCCAAATCCGCGTATACACATCGTAGGCCCGTGCCATTCCAATTCGATGGCCCTATTATCCGTAGCTTGCGCCCTCCGACGTGGGGGCCGATCAAATGGACTTCGCGGCTCCTCGAATACAAGTCGCCCGAAAATTTAATCCAGGCTGCGTTCGGCCCCCACTCGGGCTCGAATACAAAGGCAGTTTTACAAGCAGTCAAGCAGTTTCTGCCTGCCGCCTTCACGTCAAATACATACGCAGACCATTTCCAAGTGATGCTGTATATCGAAGACGAACAGATGAGGTTCGTTCTAACCAATAAATCGCCAATATTTACTTGACACATTTTGCAGACAGGATTTGGAAATGTACGCAATGACAGATGTCGAGCTCAGGCCCAACCATCCCCGATACGAGTCAGCTATGATTTATCCTTTCTTAATCGATCTCATTTCGCCCTTAGTCTTCAAGTCAAAGGACTGGAGGAGGGTCGTCCCTGCGTGATTGTCGGTGACTTCATCGTAGTCAGGTTCGATTCTTTTGTGTCTCAATTGAGGACGAGGCTGAATAATTTCTTAGACATACCGGTGTGCCTGATGGCCCGTGGTACGAAGGGCGTGTCCACCAGGTTCAACAAGCTCGTGTCAGTCTGCGTTTCGATGAGAAATTTAGCACCTACAAGGGAAACAAGTTTGATGTCAAATTCACTTTGAATCGCTTGCCGCATCGAAGAATGCACCAGGCGTTGACGAATTCTTTTAGAGAATCGCGGATTTTATTCCCCAGAGCTGAACACCTTTTGCGAAACCAACGAGTCTCAGATTCCGAGCGTAATAATGTCACGCCGGTGAATCGACGGATTGCAGAGGACCTTGAGCAGTTGGAAACTGTCGTAGCGATAGTACACCAACCCCGCGGCAGTCCCCCTTCGTCGTATTTGGGCCGTGCGTTATTCATTTGCGCATCAACGACAATGACATTGAATAGAATTTTTCAGTCCGGGGACAGGCAAAACTGTGACGATTGTGGAGGCCATTCACCAACTACTTCTTCGGAATCCTGAGACCCGCATTCTCGCCTGTGCACCGAGCAACTCGGCAGCGGATCTCATCGCTCGGAATCTCATTTCGCTCGGAACGACACAACTCTTCAGACTCAATTCTCTTTCGCGTAAATACCAAGATCTCCCCAAAGACCTTGTGAAGTTTTCCGCGGTAAACGACAACTTGACCTTTATGCTCCCGGTGGTGGGGGATTTGCGAAAGTACCGCGTTATAGTGTCGACCTGTCTTTCCGGCGGGGTTCCGGCTCACCTCGGGCTTAAACGGGGCCACTTCAGTCACATTTTCTGCGATGAAGCCGGTCAAGCCACGGAGCCCGAAGTTATGCTGCCTATCAAGAGTATTGCTGATAAGTTCACGAATATCGTGTTGGCGGGAGACAACAAGCAACTCGGGCCAATAGTTCATTCTTGGATTGCACGGTCTCTAGGTCTTAAAGTCAGCTACTTGGCACGCATTATGCAGCGGGAACTATATAGCTTGGATCCGCAGACAGCGATGGGCGGGAATGGGATTACGTGCGTATCCGTTGTCCATTTTCACCTCTTCTTACATTTTCGCCTAGTATCGTGAAGTTGGTGAACAATTTCAGATCGCATCCTGCCATTTTGGATTTCTCCAATCAACAGTTTTACGACGGAGAGCTCATTCCGTGCGGAAATCCGGCGCTCACCCGGAGTCTGGAAAACTCGAACGAGCTGCCAACTAAAAAGTTTCCTCTTATATTCCATGGGATTCTCGGCAAGGACGACCGAGAAGGATCGTCTCCTTCTTTCTTCAACATCGGCGAAGCTACCCTGGTCAAAAAATATGTTGCTTCGCTCGTCAGTGATAGAAAGCTCCGTATCCGTGAGTGACCTTCCTCCACAAAATCTTCATATTTGACTCTGAATAGGTCCCGAGGAAATCGGAGTTATCACTCCATACCACGCTCAGAGATGCAAGATCATGGATCTTCTTTATCGAGATCCTAAACTGAGAGGTATAACCGTGGGAAGTGTTGAAGAATTCCAAGGACAGGTAAGGAGAATTCTACCAACGTGATATACCAGTCTAAACAACGAAATCAAGGAACGCCGGGTGATCATCATGTCGACAGTTCGCAGCAATACAAACTATGTAGAGTCCGATATTCGGCGAACTCTTGGCTTCGTTGCAAATCCACAGCGATTCAACGGTGAGTTGAAGACCATATTTTGAACTCTGGCCATGACTCCGTTTCGCAGTGGCCGTTACCCGAGCTCAGGCGCTGCTCATCGTCATCGGAAATCCAGATATCCTCGCGCTGGACCCGTTGTGGCGGGCCTTCTTGAATTATATTCACATTCGCGGAGGCTGGAAAGGCAAAGCCATCGCGTGGAATCCAGAGGATCCCATCATTCCAGGGCCCAGTGGATATGACGGAGAAATGAAAAAGCGGGCCGAGGGCGAGGCAGAGGAAATGATGGCGCGACTCAAGTCACTAATCGTTCAGAAGAATGAAGGCTCAGAGTTCGACTTCGACATTTCTGATAGTGAGATGGAGATGGGGCCGGACGGAGCAGTTCGATGGGATGCCGATTGATTGCTTTCCATCGCAGCCCGTCATTCTACTTTACGGGAGGCCGCCGAAACGCGAAGCACTTTGTTTGAAGCAACTCGGACCCAGCGGATGCGCGTATTTTTTATATTTTGGTGTCGTGCTTAGATAGTTGAAATATTGGATTTGCGTAATGAGTACGGAATCGCGCGAACCTACATCAATTCTTTTTTGACATGGTACGGGTGGAAATAGCGGAGCAGGAGACCCAATGCGGCGGTATTAATCCAAACTTGAACGGACCCTGTTTGGCTATCTCTCGGCGGCGGGCGATCACAATATGCCCACTGTTTTTCCAGATTAAATCATCCCTACTAATGTTGGCTGGAAGGACGAAATTTTCATAGAATAGATTCCGCGCATCAGGTACTTGTACATGTACAACATAATATCGAGTTGAGAACGTACAGCATCATTATACAACCACATGGGGCTGTGAGCAGTAGAAAATCTACGATGCCATATGAAAAAAAAAACACAATAAATATGTTCATCATCAGAGGTCACTGACAATTTGGCAGGGACGAATCAACATGGGAAGCTGGGAGCCGGATTCGGGGTCGCTCGCAATGTAGGGCCTTGCAACAATATTATTGCGTCGGCCAACATCTTCGGGAGAAAAGGCGAGCTCGAACTCAAAGTCCCGCACGAGGGTGAACAACATTGCCTTCATTCTAGGAAGGTATCAGCAAGCAATCAATCATACTCGGGAATAGTGGTATTATTGGATGAGGGCGACACGATACCCAATGCATGCGTGCGGTCCTGCCAGAAATGACATGGTGTTACTCCAAATCGCAGGGATGGCTTTGACTGCGTCGGGAATTGAGTTTTCCAGCCAACGTTCTGGCCTGTAAACAAGAGGTTGCTTCAGCGCAATTTTTTAGAACTTACTTGAACTCCTCTGCATCAGCCCCCCAAAGATTCTTAGACCTATTGACCGCCCGAATCAGAATATAGATTTTGTCGCCCTTGTCGACTCTGCCAAAAAAAAAATGGAGTAAATATGAGAGCCCAGAAATATGGTGAGGAGAAAACTTTACCGAACACTATTCTTGTTTGTGTTGTTGACGTCGACGTACGGGGTATGCAGCGGAATGTAATCGGTCTTGGTTGCGATGCGCTCGGTGAAGCCAACAGGTGCATGCAGGCGCAGAGACTCCCGCAGCACCGCGTCGAGGTATGAAAGCGACATAAGTGTATCCATTGTTGGTTTCTCGGTTTCAACCGCCTGGAGCTCTGTTCGCAGCTTGGCCTGCACCCCCGGGTTGGTGGCCAAAGAAAAGAGGGTCCATGTCACTGTCGCGCTGCGGGACAGCATTAGTTACGAAGAACGCAAAGGAAACTCAAGCGCACGCCGAGGTCTGAAAGGTAATAAGGTTAAATTAAACAAGAACCAAGACCCACGCACCTCGTGGCCAGCAAGAAGAACCGAAGGAATTTCTAGGTCAAGTCTTCTGGTTATTAGTGTTTCCCAAGGGGATTGGTGACGTACGAGAGAGGATCTCTTCGTCCGTCATTCGTTCTTCGACTGGCAGATCTATGGCGAGGCTCGGTTTGACGAGCAAACTCAATAAATCGGATCCTTTCAGGTTATGCTTCCCAGCGGGTCCATTTTTGTCAGCAAGCATAACCAATTTCTTCTGTGCGATCATATCATTCCCAATCCGACGAATGGTGGCCACGGCTGCTCCAGTGGTTCGTGAATGCGCTGTGGGCTAGAATGAAATGAAATGAGTAGTTATCGAGGAATAGAAGAAATCTGACGATAAGCCGTGCCAGTGGGAAAAACAGTTGCACAATGAAAGCAACGGTGAAAAAATCAAATGTGAAGAGGTCTCGGACGGCTTGTAGAAGCTCGTTGGGCCGCGAATCTGGGGCGGTGGCATGCAGCGAATCGAAATCGTAGTCGAAGCCTTATTTCTCAGTGAGTGAACGGGAATCGCTGGGGCTGCGGCACTAATACCTGCGAGGCCAATTATATCAAGTGCCAGCCTATTCATCCATGCGAATGCATCGACTTCGATCTTGCCGTCAGTCCGTTGGGATTGCGATATTTCTATCATCCAAAAGTCTCGTAACTGAATGGTTTCAAATCTTAAGTCTAATGATGAGAATAAAGATGGTATACATTTATTACCTCAAGTGACTTGGCGAAGAAAACATGGGTGAACTCTCGAATTTGAGCATAAGAGAACGCCGAGCCCCTCAGATGAGGATGAGTTGGTACATTTTCCGGGTGGGCTCGTTGAAATCACCATGATTTTGCGCTAGTGGTTTGATCATAACTTGAAGTAGTAAAGATAATTTGCAGAAAGGTTGGCTTACCAGTTGACGGTGTCGCATACCTACGCGAAAAGTGTGAGCATGTTTCATGAAGGCTTTGTGGTCCATATACCTTCAACAAAGAGGAGACCTTGCAAACCATAAGTAGATGCCCGAATTGACAAAGGTCGCTCACATTTACTCATATGTACACTGAACGTAGGACTGAACCGCGTCATTATGTTGGACTTTACATAGAAGTCTGATGATAGAATGTGTGCCAGAGCTCCGAGATCAGCAGTGTATAGTTTGTTGGCCTAAAAAGTGTCAACCTCATTTTATCCTCTCGGAATACTGGCAGGGAACAGAGACTTACATTAAATATCGAAGAGTATCTGAACGTAGGACCCCATTCATTGGTCCAGCGTTCAAAAAGGCGGTATGCGTCGGCTTCTGGGACAAGCGAAACACTTCCGTAGAACAAGCCTAAGGATGGGGGACCAGGAATTGACCGTAGGGAAGAGCAATAGATGCGGTAAATGCGTTTCAAGACTCTGTAGGAAATGTAGGCGCCGATGAAGAGAAGTGATAAATACAAAGGAAGCAGCAGCCTGAGGAATGGTAACATCTTCAACAAACAACGGCGTGTCCCAGGAGAGAACAGCCTTATAAGGTTGGAACGTGACTGGGAGTCGAACTAGCGGCAAACGTGTTGGTTCTGATCATCATTCTACAGTCCGATTGAGGAAGTGCGGGGCACATGCATCGTAGTGAGTTGGGAGTTCGGAAGAGAATGAGTTGCTGATGGTTTTTGGGATCATGAAGAAACGCCGGGACTAGTTGCAATATGCAACCAAAAAAGGATATCCCGCTGCAATTACACGGTGCGGACTCCGCGGACACCAAACAGGACCGACCTGTGCAATTACCATCCGATCAGGTATTCGCACCCAGAGCACCGGAAAGATGGACATATGGGGTTCGTGTACTCCTCCATCTGTCCGCGGCGTCTTGAAAATGTACTTTTCAGAGTTTCCAATGCCTTTTTTTCGGTGATCATGATTCACAGCCAACGCGATATGTGTGCCTGAAATAATTATTCCAACTTGAGGTATTCGCACCCAGAGCCTCGGGAAAATGAACATCTGAGGTTCTCTTACTTCTTTTGTCAATCCAAACTATCGTCAGGCATATTGGCCATTTTTCGGGGTGTACAATGGGCTTGCCTGCAGGGAAATCATGCTTTCAGGTCTCCGTGAAAGAGTATTGATCACAGAACTCTGGAGCTTTCAGAAACTGGACAATGAATATAGGTCATCGTTTGAAATTCGAAGTTCCATTTAAACTTGGGACCAACAGTATGGACTCACAAGGAGTTAGTCTACACAGTTGACCAAATATCAAGGCGTCGTAAATTTGTAACCATTTGCCTGGATGTCATCTCTGCCCCAGTCCGCATCGACCGAGCTGTGAAGTGGAAGATGTTTCATGAGAAGGCTGACCAACAAGCCTAGACCACTAATTCCGGCCAGAACCCTCCACAAGACCTGGAGGGATCCAGCAAATGCGTGCCGCACTTCATCTTTCAGCGGCTGTGGAAGACTGCGAATCGAGGGGATGATTTCGAACACAATCTCTGTTCCGCCGGGGAACTGGGCCAGACAGGCTGGAGGAAGCCGCGTTGTCAGTTCGTTTTATAGGACTGTTCCGCCGATCGTGACACCCCAAATCTATGAAAGGTTAGGCTATAATTCCAGCGGTAAGAGACGACTTGCACTAACCAATGCCAAATTCCGAAGAAAGGTAAAGAATGCCAGAGCCGGGGCACTTTGTGACACGGGAATCGGCGCGAGAACAGGGAAGTACGTGGTTACATATATGATTCCAATTCCTAATCCGATTAGCACCTGAAAGCCGTAACAGATGGAACGATTGGAGTTTTCGTCGAGGGTCCCAAGAAGTGTGGTGCCCACAATGAGCAAGATCCAACCGACCCACAACGGCTGCCGGAATCGCGCGGTCTTTTGGACAACCAAACCAGCAAGGACGGATGTCGGACTCGTGGTGAATGAAAAACCGAAGCTGTCTACGCCTGCCGCTGTTGGTCCGGCGTTCTTACAGGCCTGGAAATAGACCGAGAACCAATCTGACAAGCCAGGCCTTAGTAAGGGTGAATGAAACTCGAGGAGACTGCTCACAGGCCAATGTTGATAGGACTATGGCGTTGAAAAAATTCTGTGCGTATCCGCTCAAGGCAGTGCGACTGTCTAACAAAGATATAGGAACCTGATGACAATAAATTGATGCTTTTGGAGGTCCATTCGCTGCAACTCACGAGGGGATATTGGGGAAACCAGGCTTCGTAAAACAGGAAGCCGGTCAGTCCCAAGAAGCCGAGAATCAGGGATACCAGAACTTTGGCGGACGACCATGGAAACTGGATCCCGGCCCACTGAATACCCATCAGCATGACGGACAATTGACAAACAACGGTGAACCAACAGTAAGGGCAATAACGATGGAGGCCGTCGAAGCAACTATTATTGAGTTCCCACTAAGTACCAGTCAGAATCACGGACAAACGAATCGTTTGAAACGATAAAATGGTTAGCGAACATCCAGTCCATACGCTTCAACTTTTCGCGTAGAGGTGCGTTGGGTTTTTTCAACCGAAGAAATATGGTCACAAGGGTGGCGGCTAAACCACAAATTGGTATGTTCAGATAATACAGCCATCTGAAGCCATATCAGATATTAAAAAGCCGGCGGGAACCTGAAAAAACACCTCCACTGCCCCGTTCGGCCAACGACCCTCCAATAACGGGACCACAACCTCCGCCAATCCCCCAAGCTCTATAGCGCATTCATTATTTAATTTTTGGATGAGACCCAAATGTACTGACAGTGCCATTAATCCGTTGAATAAACCGCGTTCTTTGAGAGGAACAAGATCTGCGATTATGATTTGAGTGAGAGCGGTTATCGCACCCGCTCCTAGACCCTGTACAGCTACGAAGAAATCTTTTGATTAGTCCCAGCGGAAGTATGTTGCATAAAAATTGGACCCACTTCGTCCACCAATCAAGAAGTTCATGCTCGTTGCGGCTCCACACAAGGCACTGCCAATGCAGAACAACGCTATCGCAACAAGTACTACAATTCTTCTACCGAAAATCTGCGACATGTTAGTGTGTATCAACCATGCCAAGCGTCCCGAATCAACTTGTGCGAGACCACCACAGAATGGAATAAGAGCCGTAGATCCTAACGTGTAGGCAGAGCCAACCCAAACGAACTTGTCGCCACTAAGATCTTGTACGATGACCGGGAGAGCAGTACCAACGGCGGTCTGCAAGCAAGTCAGAAATGCGGAAGGTAAGGAACGAGCTACGAACAAATTCGATTGCTGTCAGTAACATGCAAATTGCCAGCGACATAATGATACACCAAAACCTCCAGTCACGAGGCATTTCAGTTTCGGCCGTTGGCTCCATCTGAAGAGGGGCAAGGCTTGAAGAAGTTGTCTCGTTTGTGACCGAAAGCGGTGGTCTCCTGCTGGCTGAGGTATAGGGCATGTTAGCGGGGTGGAGTTGAAAGATTGGGTGTCATTCAGCGCCATTCATACTGCCCCCGTTGATTCTCGGATAAATCAGACACTGTGGGTCCACTTGAGGGTCGGCCACTGCATCATGAATACGAGGCGGACGAACCAGAACGCCGTGCCCCAAACCAAGCGAATAAATCACGGAACAAGAAAGGCACCATGCTGCTTTCCTTACGAGATCAATGATGACGATTCCAGATCTTAGATCTCCTATTGGCGGCCTTTTTCCCCACTCCGATTTCACATCTTCAGAAAAGTCCATGTCAACTGGGGGGGTCAAGTTCCGGGCTGCTAGAACACGCACGTCCCGAAAATTTGAGATGATAGCATCTGCGAATCGAAGAGCTGAAAAATCCCGATGTCAAAAGGGCGATAGAGATCCCAAGGGAAAAACAAATGGTACTGAACATGGCCTGTAAATCACACGAAACATGATCATCATGTGCACCGGAGACACAACAATTGTACCATGAAAAATCCTGCTCCGTCTCGTTGTAATTCTGAAACGATTTGAATGTCCGTGAGGCGCGGTCGGTCCATGGCGTTGACGACGATGAGCAGCACGAGGGCAAAATCAAAGAAGGACTGAACACAGTTTCAGATACAGAATTATCAGAAGAATATAGTTGCACCAGTATGCCTAGCATCGCCGTGACGACTTTCGGCTTCGTACCAAAGCGACAGGTCTGAAGGGGCTCAAAATATGTGAGCTGCGCTGGAATATATATTCGTATCAATCTAGTCATTCGGTAACACCAAAAGAGCTGCTTGCGTTCTATTTGAATCACGGCGAATATACCGAGAATAGTTGTTGTTGAGAGGCAAACGGTGAACACTGTCGTTAGGATCCGTGCTACACTCTTCCTGCGGTCCCAGAGCCGATATATACGCATAATAATGACTGTTAGTCTCATCTCTGGGGGTCAATGAAAGGCTTACAGTGTGATGTCGCACCGGCGACTGTACATATGACTCCATATATCCAGAGGAACCGCCGACAGCTGGCACACTTCGCGTCACAAATAGCTGCGTGGTGATCATATCATACCCACATCTAAGCACCATGAAAAATGAGTCACTCAGTTCAATCTTATGCCAGTGAAACTCACGGTAGTATCTAAGGTGTTACTTGTCCCGCTGAAAACTACGAAAACAACATTGTTCAGAAAAGGACGTGACGATCTTGGGATATTGGACTAACTGTACACGACGATTGCGAGTATGACCTCAGTGGGGTATCTATTGGCAAAGAATGCTGCCTTGGATTTCCAATTCACAGTGGGGTTGTTCCAGATCGTGTTGACCTCACGGCCAATGGTAATGATGTGGTCGTAAAGCACCACGATAAAAGGGACAGCTGCGGTGCCAGTGGATTGTGAGCTAAACCTCAAGTGAATATCGACGGGGGCAATCTCACCGGCAACGTATCGCAGAGCAGTGATGGTTTGGACAATTTGCTCTGAGGACGACATGAGTACGCGGGTGAGTCGGCAAAGAGTTGCACTCATAATTCTGATATTTCAATGAATGAAATAATACATAATGTTTGGATTGGTGGGCTCGCAAGGCCTCTCTTGTTGCAAAATCTCCGTGCTCCCATCATGACTCCATTATAATATACCGAACGCCGAACAAATGGTCAACGTCACAGTTCCAAAAGGTGTGATCCTTTTTTTTTTCACAATCATTCAATCCGCAGATGTATGCTTACCGCTTGGTCCTCCGCATCGCAGGTCCGAAATAAACCTATCCAGTTACACGATCACCGTGCTCCCATCATGGTGCAACTATATTCTTGCAAACGCCGAACAAATGATCAGCGTTTCAACCGTGGGAATGCCTTCTGCATTCCAGAAACGAACATGAAGATAATTAGTAAGCAACCTATATTTGCTCTTGCGCCGCGGACTCGGGCTGGCCTTCATGGGGCTTTGAGATCGAATCTCACAGTCAGAAATATTGTTGACATGAATGGTACATTTTACAGCGGCGGGTGAGATCAAATAAATTGAAGGCTTGTTCTTACCTCCCTGTGTCTTTCTCAAGCCGTCAACGAGTTTCGGACACTAATACAGGACGACAGGGACTCCAAATGAGATTTCAATGAATTGTAGCTGCCTTGGGGACACAGTAAAACATATTACTTCCATGTCCTGATTTCCGCTTCTCGGGAACCCCGACTCGACCGGTAGGAAGATCTTTCGAGTTGGCGCTATTGTTCCTATTCGGGACAAGAACCACGGCACATTGCCGGAGAGCAGTACATGTGCCTCATTCGTTTTTCCGTGATTGTAGGACATGGCTGGCGAATAGTGGTTTGGTTTGTCTGAGAATAAACGCGGTGAATGGCGTAGTGACATCTGTCGAGTGGATTGTCAAGCAAGCTCTGGAATACTCTCAAATGGAAACAGATGACCTTAGACGGCACTCTGTCAAACTAAAGTTCACCCAGTCAAGGCTACAGTAATCACTGCATTCCGACCCTTCCTATACTCAGCTTGAGTGTAGGAACCTAGAAGTAGCTACATCGATGATTGAGGCTAGGTGCCTAGAGAATAGTCTGTGGAGGTGTCTGGCTCTGGCTAGGTTGGCACAGGTAGGTCTAAGTCTGGCAGGATCTGTGTAGGTTGCAACAGGTGCTTGTAGCCACCTACGCAAGGGGGAAGGGACGTGGTTGCTCAGAATATTAGATGATGGAAATGTTCAACATTAAAACATAAGTCTAGGTCTGTGCAGCTGAGTTTAGGGAGCTACCCCCAGCTTCCACGAGCTACCCTCATCTACACTGACTTGAGTTTAGCCGCCTTACTGGGTACCTGTAAAACCAGACGGACATTACGTGTAGTCGCCTAGATGGGGGGCTGTGTAGGGACCTACACCGACCTAACTCCATCTGGCACAACCTACAGCGCCTAGTCTCAGCTGAGTCTAGGACGAGTGGGAACGCAGTGAATTCGGCGGGGAAAACATGTCCGTTTTGCTCCCAAACGTTCGGACGGTAACGCAGGATCGACCACCTAATAAATACATAGAGATTCAGGAACCGGGGTCTGGAGCAAGAGGTGACTGGTGAGCGATCAGACACAGACTTTGACAACCCCCCAAATCAGGAAGTCCGAATTTTCGACCCTATATCCGATTTTCGAAAGCCGAACCCCCTTGGCTAACACATTTGGTCTATTCGGACTTTTGAAATCACCCAATCCATTTCGCTGGTCGTTGGCAGGTTGAACACTGTGCCTTGTTTAGTATTGAATGTGGTCTGAAATCACTGGACAGTGGATTTCAACTCACTTTGCGGAAGCTTCAACAGACTCCCATTTCACCACAATGCATTGTTGTAGGACTTTGATTCAGATTTATTTGAATCCTCAATCTTCGCCTACACCAGGTTCATGGTTGAATTCGTTTCGAAGCGTCGGAGTCGTGGTCTTTCAAATCTATTTAAACAGCAATACATATTCGACCCAGTCCGATGGCTGAATTCCGACCTCAGCGTCCTATCCCACATGTATTTCCCCCAATATCAGGCGTTCTTACTTCGGGCCTAGGCGTTAGGCCTTAAGCTGTGGCATCATGATCCTTGATTAGGCCGGCGGATCTAGGAGTTAGCACTTGGACCGCATACTTAAGAAATTTACACATCTCCGGTCCCAATCGTCGTGCCACAATGTGGACGTCTGTCGGGCTCGTTACTCTCTGGCTTCTCATCTCACTGTTCCCAAACTCTGTCCAAAGCGCCGACTTGGACCCTGTCGCATCGCGTATCCTGCGCCAGGCCCTCGAAGATGGTATCGATCTCGCGCCCTTCAATTTCACAACTCCTGCATTGCAGGAAATAGTAGCCTGGGCCCATTTTGACGCGCAGAAGAGTGTCCCGGCTGGTCTCTTGCATCCTGCGGGAAATGCGACGACTGTCGACGTACATGGTAGGTAAATCCCATTTACTTCTTCGATGCGTAGAGTTGAATATATTACACCTCATAGCGCACCATGTTCCAAATTGGCTTCGTACGATTGAGCCATCGGATGGCGGCATACTGTCACCAGTGGTAATTGTTGTTTTACCGGGGAAGTTGTCTCTGATGATACGCCCAGTGGACTCTCGAACTGCAGCTTCAGCATATGGCAAATCAGTCGATTGGGAGATCCGTGCTGAGTATTCCCAAACCAAACATATTTCTTGGCGACAAGAACGCCACGGTACGCTCACAAATAATTATTTAGTCAACTAATATTGATAAGCTCATGATGCTCTGAGATGGCTATTGCACGGCTCTTGAATGAGAACTCAGCAGCACTGGTTAAAGCCCTTCCACGTCGCTTCAGCTTCTTTGCGACATCAGCTCTCCCGTACGTCGATGAAACGTAAGCAGTGCTCGCTGAAAACCGGTGTTGAATTGCTAACCATTAGAATTCAGCATTACTGAGGTAAAATAGTAGGCAGTGGTACTTCTTCTGTCTGTTCAAGTCTCTCATTTTAACCAAGTGCCGTGGAAACTCTGGGAGCTGTCGGGGTAGCCCTTACTTCGAATCACGAAGGGAAGTATCTCGGCAATCCTGAATTTATCCCTTTCTTCGCTAGAATGGAAACGATGAACGGTGCGCTGCCGCGTCCCTCACCACTGGCTTTTCTTCATTTTACTTAAATGACTCGTTTTGACAGCCATTATATTCGTCCATCCCGCCAATCCGTTGTTCGAGTTTGGTGGAACCTTTGTGATGGCAAATCCGACTGTGTACCTGCCGGTCAGTAAAATACTTATATTCCACCCCGCCTTAACATTTATTTCGGTTCAATCACCCGCAAATGAAGGGGATAGTGGAGTTCTTGTACGTGCTCTTCCCTTACTGCACTGTTTCGATTTAGTCAACTTTCGTCCAGTTTTGAAACAGGTCTCAGCCTTCTCTTCCCACCCTTAACCCACGTAACATATATAGCGCGCACATTTATGGATCTGGCCCTTTCGAGCACTCTCCAAAACCTAACCCAGTTTGTCAACTTTCACGCTTGAACCCCTCCACGTTATTAATTCACCCCGGCAGTGTTAATTTTATCGTACCTCACGGTAAGGACGCGCGGAGAGATATTGGCCAGGTCTCCCTTTTTATTTAAACCACAGTTGGCGGTTCTCTTCCATCAATCATCGACCGGTGCGCCCCCGTAATTCCGTTTAAACCAACCTTAAATTCACGGGGAGTTTTGTAGGGCTCTACCTGGTCGCACGAATCCCAATGACACTACGGCGATCATGGAAGCGTTCCACACGCGTTGTTGGTGGGACAGTGCCGGGGTATGTGTATCTATTCCTACGTATGATGTTCCTTTACCGATCTTGGTTTCAATTTGCAGATAACTTACTCACACCAACTAGGGGGCTTACTGGCGTACAACATATCTCCGTCTTTCCTTCTCTACGGCTCAGACTACCCGTGGATACCTGCGTCACTTGCGGGCCCCGCGTTTGACGCCATCGCAACATCTCCGTTCCTCGATGATGCGCAAAAACAAGCCATGAGGAGTGAAAATATCAAAAGACTGTTCAAAGGGAAAATCGATTTTTAACGTAGTGTTGATTTTAGCGGAGGGATAAAAGCAGTAAACCTTAGGAGAGCAGTACGGAAATTAATGAGGCCGCTGACCTAGAGCAGCCATATTCCGTATCTCCCGATGTCTGTTGTAGAAATTCTGACGGACAGACCAAGGACGAGCATCTGTGTCGGCATTTGCCCAACCTTTCGGGTTAAGTTTTTTATTAGCCTGCATTTTATCATAGGTTGTCAGTCGTCGATTTCTGTATCACGCCCACACAACTCGATTCGCCGCATGTATCCCATTTAAACAAAGAAAGTCTGCCGCCTAGTGAGTCTTCATGACACTCTAGTTCGCCGCCAACAATTATCCTATTTGTTGTGGTACAACTTGCTGTCGCACTGCAGTCGAGCAATCGATGAATTCATATAAACAGATAGCACGTCATCGCTCGTGCCAAGTCCGATTCCTCCGGCTCAAGTCCAACTCCAGCCACCGGAGTAACCGCGCCGCAATTTATTTTCTGAGGATTGGAGCCCTATAGATCTTCCGGGCTGAATAACATATCATATTTGTCCAAGCACGAGAACGAGTGTCGATCTACGCACCCAAATACCATTTCAATTATTTAACACGGATGTCACGCGGGGGAAAGACAAAACGCACCGAAGCTCTCGGTAACATTGCACTGGCACCGCCCGCGCGCGTGCGCGGGACCTGCGGGGCAGTGAGCAATCGGGACGTGTCGGTATCCTATCACGACGAAAACCCCTGGCTGAGCACAGTAACGCATGGCGATAGGGAAGGCCCACATACCGATCTCATTGAAGAAGTGCTGTGAACATGTCCAAGATTGAGCGATGAGCATAGCAGTAAGTAAAGGGGAATTAGGTCCAGGGAGAGTGGTGACGCACGATCTGGTCCTTGCGCGCGAAGAGGGTCGCGCCAAGGGTGTGTACGGGCGCGTCACCCCAGCGCTGAGGGGATAAATGTGTAAGCCAAATCTGGAGTCAAAAGTATGAAAATAACGGGCGACGCACCGAGTAGTAAAATCCCTGCGCAGGTGGTCCTTCAGATGAGTAAGACGGACCAAGAAAAGAACTAAACGTACGCCCTCGGTATCGAGGAAGTCGAAAAATTTGAGGTACGCATCGCTCCGCCACAAGTCGAATGCGGCAATCTCGAAGTTGCTCCAGACTTGTTAGCAAGCATAAATGGTGGTTATATTGGAGCGAGAGGATAACATACAGTGGCACCTATTGTAGTTCGTCCCCGTGCGGTCCGTGAGCATGCGGAGGCCGTTGTCAGGAACGATCAGGTCAGGGTTGGCTTTCATGAATGCTGGGTGGGTCGGCATTGATCATGAGAAATGCATGGGGATTGACATAGGAAGAAGTACCTTTGACCGCGGGCCAGAGCCCTTTGATGGTCTTCTCGAATTCGGGCAGGGAGATTGTGAACGCTGAAGGGCGTTAAAGCAGAAGCATCGTCTCGTGCGATGCCTCAACACACCGTATTTCTTATCCTCGCCTTCCATGAAGAGGAACGGATCGAAATCCACATCGCAGTAGAATTCGACGTCGGGTCTGTCGGCATAAGTCTCAGAGGGGACGTTTTGGGGTAGAACGCACTCGACTCTGCAAAATAGTCAGATTGCCAGACTTTGGTGAATGTAACAGTCCGCACCTCCAGTAATACTTGAATGGCTTCAATAGCTCGTGCCTGAAGAAGAACTGCATCCCATTCGTTCACGATAATGAGTGCTGTCAGCGAATAATGACCAACCCCTGATTGGAAACGGCACATGTTGCGATATCTGTGGACTGGATATTCAGGACAGCAAAGTCGAGAGCATCTTACCTACGGGACACTGTCTGTGTTTTCGCATTAACTTTCAATCGCAATCAAAAGAAAGCAACTCAGTGCATACGTCCATAAAGAATTGGTCCCATTCTTTGGCGCGCTGCGGACGCTTTGGCTTCATCTATCCAGGGAGGTTGGTACCAATGTTCGGCCGGTATCAGCCCGAATTGTACTGGGGCCGTGGTGATGGCTGAGACCCCTCTGAAATAAGTCAAATTAGGAAACACAAAGACCTTTATCTGGGTCTCACTGTTTGAAATCCTCTGTGAATGGCTCCTCATTGAGGAAAACGTAGGGATAACCGAATTTACGATTGAATTTGTCTTCCAACTGTGTCATGCTGAAAACAACGCCTTGAAGCTCGCGATTTCGGGCTGGAACGCAGAACGAAATGAGCAGAATTCAAAACCAAACTTTAAATATCGGAAAACCTAGGATGACAATGACAGCGGAGGCTCGTTGACTGGTATTCGCTGTGAGATAATATTTCTCGGGGATTGGGGTCTTGTAGGGTGGCTCGTGCCAAACTATCGATGATGGAGGTTCGTGCAGAGGTTGTGGGGGCTGCGGCTGGGTTCCAGATTCGTGTCGCAGTCCAGAAAAGTAATACAGTGCCAGCTGTTATGCGCCGGTTTACTCACATCAGCGGTGGGAGCAACTAGAGAACCCACCGCAACGACGACCATGAATACGTAAATGCGATGCCTCCGAGGCATTTTGCGAAGAACACCACTGAGTTGAGAAGAAAGATGCAATGATGGGGTCACCGCCACTTGGCGGCAATCAATGATAGTGATCAAGCTCCCACGGTTTGAACACATGACTGGTTGAATATTGAGTTCCGCGCTCAATCCGCGCTAGTTTTTTTTTTTGGAGCATTTGGGAGAATGAAGCTCAGCCAGCAAGCTCAGCTGCTTCGTTGTTGGTTGTGGGCCAGTCGTTGCGCACATTGTTCACACCAGTGTGGGTCGAGTTTCATTGTCTGGCCATGAAAATTTTGGTAACGAGTGACGGCGAGCTGGCGTTCAAATCCCTCAGACATGAACTATTGTTTTTGTTTTATCTTATGAAGTCGCGTCGTGATCCTTTTCATTTTCTGTCGAACTCTGTCGGACTGTATCCACGACAATCAAGTCCGAGATAATTACCTTCTGCTCGTCTCTAAGGAATTTTTGGGAATGTGCTATTCTGGCTCAGCTGTCGGTGGATAGAAGGGTAAGGGTGGACACACCATTATTAGTACATAAAGTGGGGGCATATAAGAATGGCCATGGATCATTTCAATAGGTCCCTTATGTTTAAAGGTGGGCCCTGAGCATTCGGCCGTAATATATAAACTCGGCGGCAACCATCTCTTCCAAAATTTACTGCACCATGCCGAAATATCTGTTAGTGGCCATGTTGTGACAGTGGTGCGCCAGTCAACATCGGTCCTATAAACATCGGCACTCGGTCTTTCGTGAGATGTCTTGTATCAGATAACATAACACTTGAATGCAGGCATTTGGAGTAGGGAGTATATGGATATCGCATGCACATTCATTCCAATCTTATACGAAACACAGGTGGGTGTTCCAATTAATGCCCGGTGCTGTTTAATTATGTAGTTACTATAGTTACAATTACAACTGGTGCAATAAATTAGAAAAAGGCATGTCGCCCTGCAGACCATCATACTATCTCCAATCCGAAAACTCTGACGAAGTCGTCGTATCCCAACGCGTATACTTAATGCCCCGCCTTCGACCCAATGACGGGTCGAACGCCGCGGATAGGTTGCCCTGCGTTGGCGTAGCGTCCCCTTTCTCCCCCAGAGGAGAAGTCTCCATTTCACGCTGTCGTAGCAGTCGTTCCCGCTGTTCGAGAGCCTCTACCGCTGACTCTGCAGAATTGATCATCTTGCGAAGCGCCTCTGCAAAATAGTACTGTAAGCGATGATCATGTTGGTATTTTTTTCCCGATACATACGTTCAATGCTCAATGTGAATAGCGTCTATTTTCGCGTTAGTTAACTTGAACGAAAAGATATGTAGTATATGCACTTACATGTCTTGCATCCTCATCCTGCAGGATCTCTCTCTTCACCCGCTCGCCGAGCTTCTCGGCCCCAGTAATCTCGTTCAACAGCTGCTGCAGCCCCGGCGGCAGCTCATCGCCTGAGTCGACTTTCATTTTATTCCCCGACCCAACGAAGTACGAGAGGTGCTCGTGGAAAATCTTTGCGTCCGCGAGAATCTTATGCGGGAGCGCCTCGAGCTGTGTCTGCGTGTGCGTGTGCGCCTCATTCAGCGCGTCTTCCGTGGACAGGTGCGCGGACAGCGGCGGTCGCTGGTGGTCAGAAACAGGATGCTGCTTATTCTTTCCCCGTCGCGTCTTCTCCGCGATCACCCGCGCCCGCTCCCGGTACCGTTTAACTGCGCGTTCAAATATGCCTGCGTGAATGGCCGTGTGGTACTTGGACGTAAAGGCTTCAGAAATAACTGCGCAAGACGTAAGTAATCAAATTTGCACCAGGCTGAACAACACATCACCCGAAATTAATATGGTCATGGTGGCTACACCGAGTAATGCCCACGCGACGAATACCGACCGACCTGCGGGCGTCATGGGCGAATAATCGCCTGCAAATTGGAGCTTAGACTGAGTTTATTGTCTTTGAATGATTGACAACGCACCGTATCCCACAGTCGAGAAAGCTATAAAACCTATACCCCAAACGGTATTTAATCGCGGTACAACCAAAGAAAGGATGACGCCACGTACAGAAATAGAGCGAACGTCCGATACTCCACTCTTCCGTCCGCATAAATATAACCGAGCCGAGCTGCGATCCACGTTGTCAGCACAAAAAGAGAGACGGAGAGAGAAATACTTACAGCCCAGAACAAAATGAACAGCACCCAGACAACCACCAACCGAGCATAAAATGCTTTTGCTTCCTCTTTCTCCATACCCGAGCGGAACGCGTCGTACTGTAATGTCAACGATTTTTTGAACTGTGGCACCGGCGCAGGAGCCGTTGGAGCAGGAGAGGGGTCGACGGGGGGTGCGTTTCCGCGAAGATGGCTCGACCTGTCAACGGCCAAAGCAAACGATCCAATCATCGCAATCATACGTCCGAGTCGCGCGTGGGTCAGAGGAACGTCGGCATCTGGCTCAAGTGCAGCGGGGACGTCTGGGTGTTCGTTTTGGCTCGATCCATCGTCGCTCTCCTCGCGCCGTTCTCGGAATCCTTCCGGCAGGAGGGAGTTGAGCGGCACGCCGGCTTCCATCGCCGCAGCCTCCAACTATAACATCCGTCAGCATAACCGCCAAAAAGTGGGAGACAGAAGAAAGTCGAACACCAACCTGTTTCCACGAGAGGGCCTCCAGGTTAAGGTGCATCCCATGCGGATGGCTTCCGTATCCCAGCCCATGGCCCATCATAAACCCGCTTCCGTAGCTAAACGACGTGTTGTCCCCCGTGGGCCAGGGTAGCAGGTCGTCGAAAAAGTCTAAAAGTTTAGCGAATAGTCCGAGGCTCTTTTCCTTCATGTCCCGGACCCACACGGGGCGACCGCTCTCACGCAGCCGCCATTCAACGGCCTCGCGCCAGCGGTTCGACACGCGTCGCTTCCAGCGCACGACCTTCCGGCGCTGCCGCATGGCCTGCACTCGCTTGCGGTATCCCACCTCTAGGCCTTCGAGGACGGTTTCGCGCATGAGGCCGACCGTCAGGGCGATGAAGACGATGCCAAATACCACAAAGATGCATGTGAACAGACGTGCACCGGTCGTGCGCGGTTGAATATCGCCAAATCCTTTATGCAAAAAGTATAAATAAACGGACAACGTGTGAAAAAAGTTTGACAAACCGATGGTCTCAATGGAGACTACGGTAAAGTACATGGCGTCGATAAAGCTTAGATGTAGGAGGTAAGAGTGGGCAAGAGCACCCAAGGCGATGTAGCAGAGGAGCAGGATGACAAGGATGGTCAGCGAGCGTTGGCGGCGGGTTAGTCCGCTCCCTGGGCGCGTTTAGTGCACGCACGTGTGTCAGAAATATTCAACATACCGCTGTTTTCGAAGTCGGGAGTTCGGACTAAATCAGTGATCAACGTGAGATTGGTGAAGGTCGAAACGACCGTGGAACAAACTGCCGTGAAGGGTGTGTTAAGAAGCGGCATTTTAAAAAGCTTTAGCGTTTACCGGTCATCCAGAAAGACTGGCCATACGTAAAACCGTCGTTGAACCTATGTTCAACACCGAAAATAGTGACGGCAGTGATATTTATAAGATCTATCGAGCAGTGAGCACGCGACCAGGGTAACAATTTTCCAGGGCCCCGACTTGCCATGTATTGTCAAGAAGATAATGCAGCCCACTGTCATGACCTTGACCTTCTTCTCGAGAAAGCGGGCCACGAGGCAAATGTTCGCGGCCAACGCGCAAGCCATGCTGAACCCCAGACCAATGTCTAGTATCCTCGGATTGGGTCGGTTCTCGACGGTTTTGTTGTTCTCAGTCCGGATATACCAGTGCTGGAACAGTGATGAGGAAAATTCTTGGGGCAGAATCGAATACGAACCTCGGTGAGACCAGGGATTTCCAGCAGAATAGAGAAGGGAATAACGATTCCGGACAATATTGGGGTATACCGATAGTTCGGGACATACGCCTCAATGTCCTGTTGCGTAGTTTTCGGGTTGAGCAACTCTTGCAATTTGAGGTACCAGGATGATCTTGTTTCGCGGGCAATGAGGGAGAGAGATGACGAATACGTGCGCCCCCGTCGTAGCGCACGCTCCGGTGCCGGGTCCTCGCCATGCTCGACCTCCATGTCGTGGATAATGTCGTCAGAGTCGTGCTCGTTCTCCAGTTCGTCGTCGTCGTCGTCGTCGTCGTATGCTTCCCCGAGAGCATCGTATTCGCGGGTAGAACGGGTTTCCTCTATATCCAAGTCGGTTACCCCGCCTTTCTCCGGGTCGGGAGCGTTTCTGCTAGCTCCAGAGGCAGCTTGGAAGGACAGTAGAACAGCTAGGAGTCTGAGCATATTCAGGCGGCGAGTGTAGAATGAGCTGGTAGCATGAGGTTGTCTGCCAGTTGGCAGGATGGTGGAGTGTAGTGGAGAAGGACGAATTAGGAACTACTGAGCATTTCAAGCTCCGACTCGGCTCAGCGGACCGTGAAACAATTTACTATTTTAGAGCATCAAAGCATCAAACGCGGGTGCCTCCTTCCGACAACCATGACCGAGCTAGCATCGTATCAATCAGACCTCATCCAGCACTCGATGGAGATTGGCGCGCTTAAATTTGGCTCGTTCACGCTCAAATCTGGCCGGTGCGTGTGGGGATAGCAAGTAAAGATCTTTGGCTCAAATCTAGGCAGTGTGTCTCCGTATTTTTTCAACGCCAGCCTGTTGAGCTCGGGTCCTATTCTCGCTATCTTGTCGACTGCATACGCCTCGACTATCGTCTCTGCCCAGACGTCCGCGAGCACGCCGTTCCCCACGTTCGACGTGCTTTTTGGGCCTGCGTACAAAGGCATTCCATTCGCTGCGACGACTGCACTACTGCTCTATACGCAGCATGACGTCTCGGTCGGGCTTGCGTACGATCGCAAGGAGGTAAAGGACCATGGCGAGGGCGGCAAGATGGTCGGTGTCCCCGTCACTGGGAAAAAGGTCGTTATCTTGGACGATGTCATGACATCCGGGAAGGCTGTTCGTGGCGCGATTGATACGGTGCTGGCCAACGGGGGCGAGGTCGTGGGTGTCGTCCAATGTCTTGATCGGGAGGAGATCGGGCAGGACGGCGCGAGTAGCACCGTTAAAGAGATCGAGGGCCTCATTGGCGAAGGGCGCGTCAAGTCGATCCTGAGGATGCGCGACTTGATTGCGTGGCTGGAAAAGAATGGCATGACCGAAGAGCTGGCGGCCATGCAAGTCTATTGGGAAAAATACGGTCTCAAATAACCGTCGCGGTTTAGATCTCGTTGTATACGTTGTCAAATTACGGTAAGCTTGTCTCCTGGTGCCAAAATATTTCGCCGCTGATTTATCTTTGCAGATTGTATTGATCATTCACAGCCCCAGATGGGGCGGGATTCGGTGATGGGTTCAAGTTGCATTTTATTTTAAATGCCAAATAAACCGACGGTAACGACGCTACATATCGAGCACCTCAAGGTTTCAATAATTCGTCCGTGTTCCAAGTCGGGAGTGTTACTTTATAATGGTATTCATTTCGTTCCCTGTGATGAGTTTAACGAGGAGTACTACTTCACAGCTGAAGCCGGAAGTGAGTGTGTTTCGGGGCGTATTCAACTTTCCAGCCCGATTCTGAGCGTCGAACAAAACTCACCCTGGATATGCGTCGATAGGAAAGAAAGATGATTGCTTGCAAGTATCGTGAACCTCCACCGCATTCAAATTCGTGTCTTGTCGCTACCAGCCAACGATTAGCCACTTACGCGGGCGGAAACAGTTCCTAGGAACTTCCTACCGCTCCTCAAAATTAAAAAGGACAATGAATCCCATTGAATCGCGTTTCATTCAGATCTTCCAAGGCCTATGGACTGTCTGTCCTCTCGTGGTCATCAGCGAATAAAATTAAGTAAATCTTCCTTTACAACGTGAGTTGCCCCATTAATCTTCCGTTTAGGAATCGATGGAAGATCAAAAGCCGAAGCTATTGACAGACAGAGCCAAACAACGCGTTTTATGTTTTCTGTTCTGCGTCAACGATGCCTGCGGGCGAGCACATCTACTCGAGCTGTTCGTCACGGCTCACGCTCCGCACGGGCCATCCTCGACGATGACTCCGCGCCAGTCGATCTCTCCGAGGACAACGACGCCGTTGACGGCCGCCGCCCCGCCGCGTCGCGTCGGGCCCCGTCCCTGCAGCCTACCCCCATCACATGGCAGACCCACCGCGCCGCCCTCAAGTCCGCCTTTCCCGGCGGCTGGGACCCCCCGCGAAAGCTCTCCCGCGAGGCCATGGACGGCCTCCGCCAGCTGCACCGCGTTGACCCCGAGCGCTTCACCACGCCTGTCCTCGCAGAGCGGTTCCGCATCAGCCCCGAGGCCGTGCGCCGCATACTGAAGAGTCGCTGGGCGCCGCCGCCGGGGAAGAAGGCGAAGCTAATCAAGCGCGAGGTGCAGGCGAAGGCGCAGTTCTTGTCGCTGAGCGCGCTGCGGGAGAGGATGGAGGCACGGGAGGTGATGCAGAGCCGCGAGGACGTGCGTGCTGCGCGGCGCGTGGGTGCTGGTGCGGAGCTGGAGTGGGAGTGGGAGAGGGAGGAAGAGCGCGAGGGCAGCGACGGCCCGGTGCGCGGCATCCATCCGCGCGACAAGCTCACGTTTGAGTAGCCGTAGTCTCCCTGAGGCAGACGGAATACCAGAACCGGCGCAAACCTTCGCGAGCTCAGGATACCTGTTTTGACAAGGATATCCTGAGGCACGAAGGTTTGAAGGAATTGATCTACTCTGCCTCTGGGAGACTAAGTAGCCCCGTCCGAGTGCATACGCCTTTGTGGGTTGTGTCACGGTTACAGAAGCCTGGGCACTACGTTGGAGGGTGGTAGGATTTCTGGCCTAATCTTTGGCTGTTTTACTGCCTTCTCCCGGGGAAATGTCAATTTTTTTCTTCCTCAAATGCAAATTTTTGGACTTCCTCGCACGTCACAACCCTGCCGGACTGTTTGCTTCAAGCCGAGGCGGTAAAAATCACTCTCCTAGCCCTCTAGACTAGATACTGTTTCAAAAACATCTCTCGCCCTCGCCGGGCGCGTTTTAGGACAGACACCAGCCATTTTTGGCCTGTTTTTTGGGCCTTTGATTTACCCCATGGCCGATCAAACGCTAAGGTGGCGACCGACTTACAGTTAGTATCGTGTGGTACCGCTTAGAGAATGTAATACTAACAGTGTTAGTAACAGTATAATATTGACGCGGACGCGGCACGCGTCTCTCACGTGACTGATCACGTGGAGTTCTGGAGACACGTCATCCAGAACTTCCTTTAAGCTTCTCAGTTTCTCGTTCTCTCTCTTGCTTTCGCATTCTCTCGTCGAACAAGATGGGCGACTTCGTTACCGAAATCCGCAAAATCCCGCCAATCACGCGCTTCGTCTGCGCCTCCTGCCTCGCCGTCACCCTCTCCACCATGATGGGGCTCGTCTCGGGGTACCAGTTCATCTACACCTTTTCGCTGGCGTTTAAGAAACTGCAGGTTAGCGGGTTTCTACTTGCACTGCGCGTATATTCTGACTTGAGGCTAGATATGGCGGTTGTATACGAGCTTTTTCTTTGGAAGTGGGTGCTTTCTTTATGTTATTTGAAGGGAAGGGAACTGACCGTCGCATTCGCGCTACGTAGGCGGGGGGATCACATTCATTTTTGGTGCGTGGATCGTCTGTATATCTATGTTCAAGGGCAGCTAATACGGGGGATTCAGAATTCGTTTTGCTTTAGTGCGTTATGCTATGCATTCAAATCGAATGCGCTGACTGAGTATTATTCGTAGCCGGACGATGAACGACCTCGAGTCAGGTCCCTACCTGCGCAGATCTGCGGACTTCGGATGGCAACTGTTCTTAGCTGGCGTAGCTATCCTCGTTTGTCCTTCCTCTCTTCCTCCTCCTTCACACTCACTTACAAATTTCCCGCATTTTAATCACACAGATCACCAGCATCCCCGTCTCTTCCATGATCTTCTTCCGCCCCTTCCTCCTCTGCCTCGCCTACATCAGCTCCGCCCTCGCCCCCGTCGGCACCATGACGTCCGTCATGGGCCTCGTCCAGCTCCCCGTCAAGTACTTCCCCTACGTCATGCTCGGCTTCGACCTCCTCCTCGGCGGCCCCGGCGCCGTAGCGACGTCGCTCCCCGGCGCCGTCGTGGGGCACCTGTGGTGGTGGAGCGTCTGGGGGCCTGAGCTCGGCGGCGCGGGCGGGGTGCTGCTGCAGTGGAGCGGCGCGCCGCGGTGGTTTAGGGACTATATGGGCGAGGGGAATACGCCGCCGCCTGGGGCGCGGAATCCGGATGGGACGACGGGAGCGAATGTTGGGGGGGGCGTGCGTGTTGTTCCTCCGAGGAGGTTCGCGGAGGAGGCTGTGGCTGCGGGTGCGGAGAGGCCGGCGGGGTATAATTGGGGCACTGGAGGGCAGAAGCTTGGAGGGGGTTAGGGTAGAGGCTCCTGTGGTTCGCCGCTGGCTCAGACGCGAGGTGTGAGGCAAAGGAATTTGTAATGTGTATCAATCCAAGAAAAATTGGTCCGTTGAGTGCCCTTTATATAATTACCTCGACAGCTTGAACCTTGGCCGAATTGGTAAAAAACAAAAAACGAGAAAAATGAATACGAATGCTGCTCATGAAGTCAAAACACGACAAAAAAATAAAGTCGTGACCCCGATTCAAACGAGGGTCTCCTGCTTATACAAGGGATCTCAGGTTTACCACATATAAAGCAGGCACAATAACCACTATACTATCAGGCCATTAAGTTCTATGAAGTTCTGATTTTATGAATGCGTATGCGCCTAGAGCAGAACTTTCTGCTCGGGGAACCATGCTTATAAAATTTACGATTTTCCTCCTCGAAAGTATGACCAGTGGAGTAGAGCTGAGGTCGGATAAGGATCCAGATTGGCGCGGAGTGAAAATCGTGGCCAAATCGCGAAGGAGGTCCCTTTTCGGGGGTTGAAGCTTGAAGCTAGCTTGAAGAGTCAAGGGTTTAATCCGACATTGATAATTTGCAGATCAACTGAAGCCATGGTGGTGGGTGTGAGCCCTCACCAAAAAAGCTCAAGGACGTATTTGACTGAAGGATTCAGGAAGAAAGAAACAAGAAAAAAAGTCGTCGGTGATGCTATATGGCCTGACCTCGATTCGAACGAGGACCTCCTGCTTACACATTGTTCATTCAATCTATAAGAAGCAGGCACACTAACCACTATGCTATCAGGCCGTTGACGGTCTGATTTTGTGAATGTATACGGACCTAGAGCGGAAAGCACTGGAGAACTTTTCTGTGCGGGAAACAACTCTTGTTAAATTTACGGTTTTCGCTGGAAACTATGGCTAGTAGAGCCGAGCCGAGGTCGGATAAGGGTTCGGATTGACGCGCCGCGGAATCGAAAGAAACTAAACTTAGATCCATATGTATTTTGCAATTGGAAGTCGGAGTCAAGAGAGAGTTGGGTTAAAAAATCCGGCATTAATAATTTACAGATGAGCTGAGGCCATGCATGGTGGTGTGAGCCTTCACGACAAAAAAAAGGCAGAGGATGTCCTTGACTGAACGGAAGGAAGAAAAAGGAAGAAAAAAACGTCTGCTACGATATATGACCTGACCCCGATTCGAACGAGGGCCTCCTGCTTATTAGCTTCATGTAAACCAACTAACAAGAAGCAGGCACATTAACCGCTATGCTATCAGACCGTTGTGTTTCATCAAGTTCTGATTTTATGAATGCGTATGCACGTAGAGCGGAAAGCACTGGAGAACTGTTTGCGCGGGAAACAATTCTTATAAAATTTACGATTTTCCTCCTCGAAAATATGGCCAGCGGAGTAGAGCTGAGGTCGGATAAGGATTCAGATCAGCTTAGAGGGGGAAATCATGGTCAAATCGCGAAGGAGATCCATTTTCGGGTGAAGAGCCATGAGGGTTTAATCCGACATTGATAATTTACAGATGAACTGAGGCCATGGTTGAGCATGGTTGGTGGTTTGAGACCTCACCAAAAAAAGCTCAAGGACGTGTTCAACTGAACGGAAGGAGGAAAGGGAAATGATAAAAATACAAGTATGGCCTGACCCCGATTCGAACGAGGGTCTCCTGCCTACATGTTTTTGAAGCTCGCTCAATGGATAAGAAGCAGGCACATTAACCACTGTGCTATCAGGCCATTAAGCTCTGCCAAGTTCTGATTTTGTAAATGTGTCTGCACCTAGAGCGGAAAGCACTGGAGAACTGTTCTGTGCGAGAAACAGTGTTTATAGGATTTTACCTCCTCCGAGTCTGCTAGTCGAGCAGAGCTGAGGTCGGATAAGGATTCAGATTGGTGCACTGCGGAATCGAAAGAAACTAAACTTGAGATCCATATGTATTTTGGAAGCTTGAAGACTCGGAGTCAAGAGAGAGTTGGGTTAAAAAATCCGACATGAATAATTTACAGATGAGCTGAGGCCATGGTACCGGTGGTGGTGTGAGTTCTCGCAAAAAAAAAAAAAAAAAAAAAGCCAAAAGACATATTGAACGGAAGGAAGAAAAAAAACGTCTGCGACGATATATGGCCTGACCCCGAATCGAACGAGGGTGTCCTGCTTATACACCCAATATTAAGTTCACCACATGTAGAGCAAGCACAATAACCGCTATGCTATCAGGCCGTTATGTTCCGTTATGGTCTGATTTTATGAATGCGTATGCATGTAGAACGGAAAGACTTGAGAACTTTTCTGTGCGAGAAACAATTCTTGTAAAATTTCCGGTTTTCGCTCGAAACTATGGGCAGCGGAGAAGAGCTGAGGTCGGATAAGGATTCAGATTAGCGTAGAGGGGAATCATGGCCAAATCGCGAAGGAGCTCCCTTTTCGGGGTTGAAGCTTGAAACAGAGCGGCTTTAATTCGACTTGGATAATTAGCAGAATTTGAACTGAGGCCATGGTACCGCTGGTGGTGTGAACCCTCGCCAGAAAAAAAGGGCAGAGGACGTTCTTGACTGAACGGAAGGAAGAAAGAAAAAGAAGAAAAGTAAGAGAAAGAGAAAGAAAAACGTCTGCGACGATATATGGCCTGACCCCGAATCGAACGAGGATCTCCTGCTTAAAATTACATTCACCGCTACATAGAACAAGCGCACTAACCGCTGTGCTATCAGGCCATTAACATCACAGTAAATGTCTAGTCTAGATGTCTGAGACTGAGATGAATTCTGAAATGATGGTACATGTGTATAAGCAACGAGTTTACCTGCTTGGTTGCAAGAAAGGCACACGCGACTGACCTCGAAGGCGATTCACGGGAACTGTAAAAGATTTACTGTAGCCGGAACTCATGCCGCTAGAATAATCATGATAAAACGAAATGCATGTTCACTGCTGATGAGAGGAATAAAAAATCCAAACACCACTGGGGAATGACCTGACCCCGATTCGAACGAGGGTTTCCTACTTACATCACAATGGGCAGAAATGAAAAACAGGTGCATTAACCGCTGTGCTATCAGACCATTGTTATTGGTTTTTGATCACTATAAGCAATGTATAGCTGAAGGTCTCGTTTGACCATTCCGTTCGAGTTGGTCCTTGGGCCAAAGATAATCGAAGATTGTGTTATGTTCAAGCGTAGCTGGGAAGCGATCCCGACCCGACAGCCCAGGCAGTGAAAATTTCGTCCGCGAGCGTCAGAAAGAACGTTGCACATAGAGGACATGGTGGTGGTTTGAGGAAGGACGCGTCGTGTGACGACGTGACGATGCACGTGAAGTTGTGACAGACGCGCCTTCAACGTTGGACCTCGACGTCGACGGTGTAAAGCCATAGCCAGCAGCCTAGAATTTTGAAGTTCAACTTCAGAGCCATTTTATTAATCTAAAGGAACTCTGATGGTTTGTTTAATTTTTTTCCGAATATTTTCGGGAATTCAAGAGCGGGAATTTCAAAACGATTGAGCCCACGATTCAGGCTCCGTAGTTTACCGATAGCATATTTCCAGAGTCCATGTTGCTAGCAGCGAGCGTCGAATTTTCACTACAAAAATTGCCCCACGCGCAAGTCCATTGGGGTTCCGGGAATTCCCGATCAAAGTTTTGCAGGCTTTCACAACTTGTCTTTTCCTGCACCGTCTGCGCCTGAGGCGTATCTCTTTTTATCGTCATGGCCTCATTAGCCCGCCTTCGCGCCTCCCGCCGACTCGTACGTCCTCTCCTCCCCGTCCCTTGTCTCTCCCAAATTTCTTATCTTCAAATAAATTAAAATTGCCTCCGTCTCTGCAGCCCACCCTCGCCCGCGCCGGCGTCCGCGCAATCCAAACCTCCGCCGACACAACGCAGCTGCACGAGCCGCCCTCGGACCTCTCCCAGCCCTTCACCGTCAAGCTGCACGAGGACTCCTTCCAGTCGTACCTCTGCGAGAAGCCCGAGCTCGATGTGCAGGTGACGAAGGACCAGCTGCTGGGGATGTACAAGCAGATGCAGACCATGCGGCGGATGGAGATGGCTGCCGACGCGTTGTACAAGGCCAAGTTGATTCGAGGGTTCTGCCATTTGGCTATCGGGCAGGTGCGCGTTGTCCCCCACTTCAATTTCCGATGCTTTCTTTGTTTCTTTGATTTCGGGCTAATACGTGTGCACGCAGGAAGCAGTCTCGGTCGGGCTCGAGTCGGGTATCACCCCAACGACCGCGTCATCACCGCGTACCGCTGCCACCCCTTCGCTGTCCTCCGCGGTGGCACTATCAAGGTATTTTCTGTCTCTGCCTCTGTTCTACATAAGCAAATGCTACACCCCAGGGCGTCATCGCCGAGCTCCTCGGCAGGCAGGCAGGCATGTCGCACGGCAAGGGCGGCTCCATGCACATTTTCACCCCGTCCTTCTTTGGCGGGAACGGGATCGTTGGGGCGCAGGTGCGTTCTCTTCTTTTCCTTTCATTATTATCACTGCACGCTTTTTATTATTATTATTATTTCGCCTTCTTCCCCTCCCTTCTCCCCTCCTCTCCTCTCCTCTCTTCCTCCCTTCCCTTCCTCTCTTCCAATTCATGAAAAAATACTAACACATCCAGGTCCCCGTCGGCGCCGGCCTCGCCTTCGCGCAAAAGTACATGGAATCGGACGCCGCGACGTTTGCGCTCTACGGCGACGGCGCGAGCAACCAGGGGCAGGTGTTCGAGGCTATAATATGGTGGTTTTTGTTTTTCTTTTTTGTTCCTCTCTTTTGCTTATTTTTCTCGCACAAACGCTAACGCCCACTCCACAGGCCAAGCTCTGGAACCTCCCCGTCGTCTTCGTGTGCGAGAACAACAAGTACGGGATGGGCACGTCCGCGGAGCGCAGCAGCTCCAATACGGAGTACTTTACGAGGGGGACAAGATCCCGGGGTTGCAGGTGGGTTTTTTGGTCTTCCTTTGGACGCCCGAGCCGTTCCTCTTCTCCATAATGAACGACACGACGAACGGCCTTCTTTCCCCAATGTTTTCCCTCACCTTCACCTCCCCGCCCCTTCTTCCCTACTCTTCCCTCCTCCTCCTGCCGCCTCCGTCCCATCTCGCACATCCCTTCTTCTTCCCTCGTAAAATCTGACTCGTCCCTTTTTCCCCTCAAAAAACTCCCTCTCATAAAACAAACACTCCCTCCCTCTTCCTCTTCCTCTTCTTTCTCGTCCCCCCTCCTCTTTCCTCCTTTCTTTTCGTTCTATCCTTTTATCCGTCCCTCCTTCCCTCCCTCCTCATCAAAACACTAACCCCCTCCCCCCAGGTAAACGGCATGGACATCATCGCAGCCAAGCACGCCGTCGAGTACGCGCGCCGCTGGACCGTCGACGACAAGAAGGGCCCGCTGTTGCTCGAGTTTGTGACGTATCGCTATGGGGGGCATTCGTGCGTTTTTTTCTTCCTTTTTCTGCTGGACTTTACCAGGCGACGTGGAGCGAGGGAGAGTGGGGAGTGAGCGCGTGCGCGACGGGGTGGCGGAGCAAGTAACGCTCTTGTTTTCTTTCGCGTTTTGTAGTGGCGGGACGCAGTTGGCTCGCGTTTCGCGTGAGCGATTGGAGTGCGGGCCAGCGATTGGGGAGTGAGCGAGGGCCTTTGTACTCGGTTTGGTGGTCGACGTGGCGCCCACCTTTATCCTTTGCACTCGAGACGCGTGCGCGCCCATCGCCCTCCTCGCCTTCCCCGCGCCGTTGGGCTTGAGGCCTCCCCCGTTGTCCCTCTCCCTCTCCTCTCCTCCCTCCCCTCCCTCTTCCTCCCCTCCCCTCCCTCTTCCTCCCCTCCCCTCCCTCTTCCTCCCCTCCCCTCCCTCTTCCTCCCCTCCCTCTTCCTCCCTCCCTCTCCGTCCTCCTCTCCCTTTTCTTCTTCGTCCCTCCTCCTCCCACTACCCTCACCCTCCTCCCTTCCCTTCTCTCCATGTCTCCATCCTATTTACCTGCTGACATCATTCAAAGGATGTCCGACCCCGGCACCACATACCGCACGCGTGAGGAGGTGCAGCGCATGCGCAGCACGCAGGACCCCATCCGCGGCTTGCAGCGCTACATCGAGGAGTGGGGGCTCGCGAGCGAGGTCGAGTTGAAGGTGCGTTGGCGTTCCTTTTTCTTTTCGTTCATTAGCGGGTTGGGGTCGGGGTTGGTGTTGGTCGGACGCGATTTGGCCGACGCGATCGCTTTTGACTGCCGTCGATGCGCTTTTTCCTTTGGACGATGTGTTTCGAGTGCGGTCGATTTCGCTGCGATTCGAGTGATGCCTAGGAGGAGGGCGGCTGACGCAGGGAATGGGGACTAACTGTTGAGTGAAGAGGGAAGGGTGGATGACGGAGTGAGGCATGACCGAGGAGTGATCCAGCGCGCGACGGGCGTTTACCCCTTACTCCGCTGCTTCCCATCCCATCCCATCCCATTCCCTTTCTGCCTCCCTTCCCTCCTATTCCACGTCTTCTCTCTCTCTTTTTTCTCCCTCTTATGTGGTATTTAACACCGTTCTAACGCCCCCTCCTCCACAGCAACTCGACAAAGACGCCAAAGCCGAGGTCGACGCGGCCGTCGAGGAGGCCAAGAAGTCGCCCGAGCCGCTCCTCAAGGACCTGTGGACGGACATCTACTACAAGGGCACGGAGCCGCCGTATATGCGCGGCGGGAGCGGGAGGAGGTGAGTGGCGGGATTTCGTTTCTCCTTTCGAGTCGTTTTCCTGGGTAGAGAAGATACCTTGCTTGGACGGCTCCCGTTTCCGTGGGCGGACTTCGTCGAGTCAACTTCTTCCATACGACTCCGTCCATGCGACATATCTCCGCTCCCTTCCCTTCTTCCTTCTTTCCTTTCTCCGAGAATGAGCAACGCGCTGACGACCCCTTTATAGGTTCACCACTACTAAAAGACACGCGAGCCTTTTTGTGTCGCTGACTAGACAGACTCTTTTAATACTATTGATCTCCTGCTGCTGCGTTGTTTCTTGACTTGTTTTACAAGCAAATATTCGATCGACCCAGCGATGGTCAGCGATATCGCTGCGTGAACGCGTTTATGCGGCTCCATAGAACAGTACCCTTTGTTTCCGCGCCGTGTGCCAGAGGTCCTGGCGACAACTCTTGGAAGATCGTGAGGGTGGCGCATTAAATCCTAATGAGGAAAAGGCTCATACCCATTGGCGACGGTACTGCAGTGGGAGCTCGATGCGTCGACGCCAATGTCATTATTTGCCGTGAGGGATAAACTTTTCAGTTTGGTCTTTGCGGACATTCAATTTTGTTTTTCTTGTGACTAGACAGGCTTTGTAGCGCCATTTATTACAACTATGCTATTCGACATCCATCGCTCGCAAGAAGGTACTGTATCTCTTCCATGAGACGCATTCCTTCCAAGAAATTACTCGGCATCTTGCCACGGCCGATCCACATTCACATCATCCCCATCACCCTCACCCTCTTCGGCCGCCACCCCCGCAATCGTCAGCTCCTCCATCCGTCTTGTAAATGCATTCATATCGTGCTGCGCCCCCTGCCGTATGATTTCATCGTATTTCTCCGCCGCGTCCACTGGCAAACGCGGATCCCACGAAATGTCGGCGCCCGTCCAGCCGCCGTTGGTATAGATGTAGTTGAGGAACGACCGCCAGAGGGGGTCGAGCGAGAGGACGTCGGGATCGCCAATGACGATGAGGAGGGCTTGGGCACGCGTGACGGCGACTGTAGTACTCGCGTTAGTGGGCATTTATGTTGCGAGGAACGAGAGGAGGGAGGAGGGAAAGAGCAAAGACCACGCACCATTGAACCTGCGCGGGTTCGCGACGAAGCCGAGCGTGTGCCGGAGGTCGTACTCGACGAACTCGCGGCTGCTCCGGACGGTCGAGATGATGATTACTCGGCGTTCCTGCACGGATCGTTAGTTAGGGAAAGGTATGCAAACGGAAAGATTCAAAGAAGAGAGGAAATACCCACCTGCCCCTGGAACTCTTCGACGCTGCCCACCTTGACGCCGTCAGCAACGGCGCGCAGCACGGCGCGAATCTTGAGGCACTGAGCGTGGTACGGCGTGATGACGCCGATGTCATTGTCGGCTGCAAAATGATCAGCAGTCATTCCAGTGGAAAAAAGTCAGAGCACTTACTAATCCGGAACTTCCTATCCGCCCTTAGACTCTGGATGTACTCCTTCACCTGCGAGACCTCGTCGATATTGAAGAACGACGGGGATGCTGCCTCCCTATCGTCCTTGCCCTTGATCCCATGGAACACAATCGGGAACGTCTTCTTCGGCAGTAGTGGCGACCCGATGTACGCGTTGATCACGCTTGCCTCGCCGCACTGTTGCAGCTCGCCGCCGTAGAAGCGCTCGTTGGGGAACTTGAGGATTGCGTTGTGCGAGCGGAAGTTCTTGGTAAGCTTGACGACGCTAGGAACACTTTCTTGTGAGTAAAGGAGGGAGAATGCAGGGCGGAGCTTACGAGGCGCCATAACCCTTCTTCTCGTCGTAAATCTCGCGCTTCATGAGGCGCTCGATGTAGCTTGTTTCGAGCCCAAGCTCGCGCGCCACTGCCGAGCGGATGATGGGCCCGAGCTGCTTGGGATCGCCCGAGAGGATGATGTTCGTGTTGCTGTCCGCCATCGTCTTGATCGCTGCACAAGATTAAACGGTTAGCTATACATTCCCTGAATACCTGAGTGACGAAACCCACCGATCATGACCTCCGGCTCTGTCGCCTGCCCCGCTTCATCGCAGAAGATGTGCGTGTAGTGCCCGCGCGGGATGCCAATCCCAGAAACGACTGACGCCGAGACGCACGTGGTGACGACGACGCGGAAGCGCTTCATCCGCGCTAACGGGGGCACCGAGAAGTGCCCGTCAGGCTTCGCATAAGTATATTCTCTCAGTTCGAGTGCAACTTGGTCTTTGTTCCGCGAGGGGGCGTAGAAACGGAAAAGCTCGTCTGTGCTCAGCGCCATGAGCCGGCTCGCGATGAGGTCCGCCGCCGAGTTGCTCGGCGCGCACGCGAGGATGCGGGCGTGGGGGTTGGCCGTGAGGACCTGGCGGATGGCTTCGACCATTGTCACGGTCTTGCCCGTACCGGGTCTGAAACGATGGTCAACAAGATGCCAAGTTTGCTGGAGGATAGAACATACGGTCCAAAATGACGAAAGGAACGGACCCCGGCTGGCGCTTCACAATGGAGACACCGCCTGAAGCTGCGGCGCATTCGTCGCGATGAGGGGATTGAACATCTTCAAGCGTGCGCTTGCTTGCGTGGGTACGGGGTTTTCAGTACATGGAGAGGCAGAGGGAAGAGCGCACGATCCTCTGAGTACGCCGAATCCAAGGCAAGGTGCTGGCGGCGCAAAGGGTAGCGGTTGAGCTTGAAGCGCACATTGAAACGGTCGGCGAGGGATGTTGCTCTGAAAGCCGCGTTGAATTTGAGTCCGACTTCCTCTTTCCGTACAACATGTACGCCGCCTTCGAACCAATGACCTTGTGCTGACCCGTGCTTCTGCACGAGGATACGGTCCCCTGGGTACTCTTCAGGGCACAAAGCGGCGAAGATATTTTGAGACTAACCGACAAGGACGCTGGGGCGTTTCTCGGCAAGTCCAGGGACGTCGAGGCTGGATGTACGGGTTAGATGGTGCTGATGGTTTCATGAAGAACACACAAATGGTAATAGTTGTTGGCGGTCAGCCTGGCGTGAGAAATATCATAATGTTCGAGATCGCGCCTGGACGAACGAGATTGAGCGCGTTTGCGGCGATGCCAAAGAAAGCCTTACTCCATGCGGAATTCTTCTATCCACAACAAGTGCTTGAAATGACGCGCGTAGGTCTTGCTGTCGAGGACAGGTGGTAGATACAGTCGGCGAATGTTGGTCACGATGCTCATCGTGTTCCCCGTCGACAGCGTTGAAGCCAAGTTGCTTGGGATCGGAGCCTTGGGTAAAGGAACGACGTAGGGAACAGCGTTCAAGGAGGGGGGGAGAACGCCTTCGACAACCTTCGTTTCGGGCTGTCTGGCACTACGTTTGCGAGGAACGTATGGTACAGTGGGTCGGAACATTTCATGGTCACCACGATTCCCAACGATTACGCGTAGGATTCGTGCGATGATGAAGTGCCTTCGAAGCTGCACATCCTCGAAAAGGATCTCGAGTCGGTCTTCAGCTCTGCCGTTGTGATCCTGGCGGAGTGTAACTGTGAACGGATATGTCGTATTGTAGCCGATCGCACGATTTGGATCATAAACCAGCGAGAACCTTTGAATGGATTAGCGCGTCGTGGGAGACGGAAAATGAGTGACTAACGGTGATTGCGTCCGACTGCCTTTGTCAGATGCAAGAGTCATGCTCACAATCGATACCTTTGAAGAGGGCGTGGCATTCTTGATGGTGGGATGGATTTTTATTCCGGATTTCGCGACGGGTCCGTCAACGATCCCAAAATCGAAGTTGCCGGAAACAGAAACACCGTTTTTGTCTCTCTCCGCCTCATCCAAAGCCGTTTGAAAAAATACGAACTGTTCTCGGTCTTTGTGCTTTGCAGTGAGGTGGTGGCGAGGCCAATCTCGATCAGGGATGTGCGAGTTGCACGTGGAACAAAGGGTGTGTCCGGGCACGTATTCAGGCTCCTCCGGAGGGACGTCCGGCTGACGGCCAGTTTCAGCTGCGACCGCAGCGTGACGAGCGCCAGCAATGTGCTGAACCCAGTTTTTCATCCCCGAAACATATTTTTGGCAAACTGAACAATGAAGCACGGCTCCAGATTCGCCTTGGACCTTGTTGAGATGCTGTTTGGTGGCAAGGTGAAGAGCGTAGTCCCCTGGAGAGGCAAAAACTCGGTTGCAAAGCTCGCAGCTCGATACGTTGTGGCGATGAGGACATGAGTGATTTTCGCAAACGCCATTGGAAAGCAGTTGAGGGCACGCTATGTTAGACATGGTGGGGAAGAGGAAAAGCTGAAACGCGCTGTTGCCGTGACCCTAGTTTCTTAAGTGTACTCATGGCCTTGGCTATTTAAGTAACCTTTGACCCTTTTTCGATCAATCAGGACGTGCCTTTGACTTCTTTCCTAACAAAGAACTCGCGCTCTTTCATATCCGCAAAATCTAACCATCTGTGAGACGATGCCTTTCGATCCTAAGCCTTGAGGCAGGCATCCTTTGGCGCTTCATACATTCTTTTGGCGCCCGAGTTGAGTTCCGGCGAGTTAAACGCGGACTCGAAGGGGCGATAAACGTAAAAATAGACTGGGCGGAGGTCTTTCAGGGTCGTCGTTGAGATTAAGAGTCGCTTTGTCACGTTTGTCACGCCGTGACAGATCCTCCCGGCGCTTATTGGCGCCCAGCGTTGGGCCAAGTCTGGGCGGGAGAAAATATTCTAAACTGCAACGGTGCAGTCACTGTGCTAGCTAGCAGTAACGCTTAGGACTTGATGAAATCGGCAGAAACATATTAAGGCCAATAAACGAGGTTGAACTTGCTAGCTATGTGGTTGAGTTGTATCTTTCTGCTTGCATCATTTTTTTGGTGTGCCGCTCTGAGTCGAGATTTTCTTTGTCTCGTTCATTATTCTAATTGGCAAATTCCTCCTATGCACGAGCGGCAGCTCTCAATCGACCTCCAAACTTCGACGTGCTTCTCTTGATATTTTCTCTTAGTCCTGGCTCCCGATCCCTTCCGTCCTAGAACAGCCTAGAACTTGTTGGTTTTTCTTTTGGCTGGTTAAGCAACTGATCGGAGCGGAATGATAATGAACGGCATCAAAACTTGCCTCCGATCAGATTCGGTATGAGACCGCGGAAGCAAAATGAAACATAGCAATGGAGGGTATATAATCCCTGCCGCGAGACGTCCTCCTACAATATAACCACCATGCCTCACCTCTCGACGGACGTTTATTGCCGCCAGTGCGACCTGTATTTTGTTGATGTCGAAGCTCGCTCAGAGCACATTAAGTCATCTCCGAGCCACCCCTTTTGTAAGACATGTTGTAGCCACTTCCTGAACGAGAATTCCCTGTCCCTGGTAAGCTCCTATTTTTGTAGGCGGGAGCCTACTAATGTTTTCTTTTAGCACTTGGAGTGCGCTGCACACCACTTGTCACCGAGGCCGAGCCAACAGGCAGAAGAAATTTTGGATGGCGACGAAGTCCTACTCACTTGGACAAGCGGCATCGCGTCATATCTGAATATCCCAGAGGAGGAGGACTACTGGTCATCGGAGTGGGACGCCGACAGCAATAGTTCAACCTCCGATTCGGGAAATGAACTCGGCTCCGATCCTGGGACAGAACACAACGTCGGTGACAGCATTTCAATCAAGTTTCCCCCGCTCACGAGCACTTCTCTAGCACGATCATAGGATTTTTTTGGTGGGAATAGAACCGGGTCCAGAATACCGCGAGTTGCTATTTGAAAACTTCGTCAATTCATCGGAGATTCCAGTCCATTGCCATTGGTGCGTCGTCTGTACCTCGTCTTGCCGTAGATCCTGATTGTCTTCCGTTGCAGCCTGGGAATACCCAAATCGGAGGTGATGATAGCCATACAGCCGGATGACTGAATGGGACCCAGAACAGTGAATAAACGCGGGTTAAAATGGTTTCGTCGATGGGTAGCGCAAGGCGGATATCACAGTTCATCCCAGTTACGTTGAATTAAAGTCGCGGAAATATTTACCTGGTTGTGGCAGATAATAACACGATCGAAACATCAATCTAATATCGTTTGGAAGCTGGGGTAGAGATTTAAAAAATCTATTACCCCACACTTCCCCAGACTTGACGGAGTAGCACCAGACGCAAAAGCATAACTCACTTATCATCATTTTTTTAACGGGTGTCCAAACAAGTCAAGGATTGAATGATCATTCAGTTGGCATGTGCAACATTTGCTCTAAAAATGAATAGGAAGCGCCACTTTGTGGACCTTGGCAGGACCCATAATTGGAGTTTGTCCGGTTTGATGTCTTTTGATGTTGCCTGACGTCTCGCCAGAAAAGTGAGGGGACGCACTTATAGTAATTGGGATGCATGGCGACTTAGTCGAATGCCGGCGAAGGATCAGCCTGATCAGGTGGGCATCAAATATCCAATCGCGAGTGAAGTCCGAATCCTGGTAAGTAACAGCCCGAATTCGTCCGACGGCATGAATATTGGAAGCGCCAAATTTTCGGTGGAAGCTTTGGACTCGAGATCTGTTAGAAGAGAAGGCAACATGGCACTTTTTTGGACGCGTCTGGATAATACAGATTTTTTTCCCCAGTGACCTCACGCATTTAGAGGGCCGACGGCGAGCGCCTGGTACCATCACCTGACGAAAATCGCGAAATCAGTATCAGAATCAAAGAGCCGCGTGTTTGTGTCCACCGACATTCCGTATTTCCTCCTAACGGCCGCCCAGGCCGGGCCCACAGACGTATTACGCGATACGAAATGGTTCATATCTTGCTCGGGAATCCGGTTTATGTCCACCCGATTCCAATAGCGAGAGAGGACGTAAGTTATGTCTTGCGCGTCACGATCCTCTCCCCGGCTACCTGGGATGTTAGCTGGCAAAATGGATGAGATCACGGCCCGCGGTTACAGCGTACATCATCCAAGTCTTCAGCTTGCTGCGAATGAACTCGGAGATTGTGAGGAAGGGCAGCCCCTGCATTTTCATAACCGTTGTGGAGTCGAGATGCCGAGGACCGGTCTCCCCAGCAGGTAGGATCTCAATCTACGAGGTCGTGTGACATTAATGGGGAATGAAAAGGACAGAGCGGCGGCGTACTTCTATCGCAGGTATAAAACGACGGTATGTAACGTGGAGCCTGAACCTTTCATGAATGAAATGAAAGGCGATCAAAACATACACCGTACCGGTTGGTCCATGGCGAATGAGTTATCGTAAAATCCCCGTTCCCGGCCAAGGCGTCTCGTACCCTTCGGAACGGATGGGGCAGATTCTGCCCGCCTTCAACGATACAAAAGATCTCCTAGCGAAGAGTGAGTAATAGCGAGGCAATATATATATACGGCTCACCTCGCTGTGAGAGCTGTTTGCCAGTACCGCCGTGAGCACACTTCCATAAAATGCGTGCGGGATGCCATTGGCACGGAGAAGCTGGGAGAGGGCAGCAGATGCCTCCAAAAGTCGTCGAGTCTCAGACATATTAGCGCGGAAGAGAGACAATAGTCGATGTCAGGCCAAGGACATGATATAGGAAGGAGTCGAGTGTAAAGAGTGGGTGGACCGATCGGTTATATATGCAATGCGTACGCCTGTACAGAACCTCGAGATAGATGTCTGATCTGGTTCCCCGGGCGCACAGTACGGAAAGGTCCGATTTGGAAGCCCCGAACACGTTGCCACGCTGGTTTCGAGTCAAGATGCAATTAAGTGGCCAAGTTCCAGGACACGATGCTTCCAGGCTTAGTGAACGCTCAGCGTGATCATATCCAGGACAATATCGGGCTAGTGCCGGCGACCGTGACAGGGTATATATCTGCAGTTGACGGACAAATTGAGAACGATAGTGGAGAGCGGATTGAGCTGTGTCAGAGCCACCATAATTTTTATGTGAGCTAAGGAGCAGGCCGCGGCAAATTCACGATATTTTATAGAAGCGCCATTGTGTCGGCTCGGCGAGGAAGTCACTACACCAGAGTTGCTATACCAGGCTTGAAATGGAAGTGTGGGGAAGGCTAAGTTTCTTGCGTGACACCTCGTGACACCGCAGGCGATGGCCATCACGCTTTCGGCCCGACTGAACCGGCTCATTTTTCACCGCGTCGTGACGAAGCTACTTGCGAATCGCGTATGGTTTGGAGGTTCTCCTTGCGGCATGTAAAGGCGGCACTTGGAACTTCTGTTCGCGCTGTTTCTAACCCGGGCCAGTTTGATACGTCTATCTCTCGCTCTGTACTTGCCGCATGGCGCGCTCCTCAGTTTTCGTCGAGTCGGCACCTGTTGTCCTCAGGTACGCGTCGGAACCTACTGGCTCCGGGATTTCTGGTCCGGAATATTTCGCGCGGGCCCAAACAATCGCGGACAGTCGAGTTTGACGGCCTGTCCGATATACAAGAAGAGGCGACGAGAGCGGCCATACTAGAAAAGGTCATGAAAGGGCGTCAACCAACGGATCTAATGCTTCGCTGTAAGCTATTCCACTCGTCATCGCTAGTAGCTCGCTGAGCTTCGCGACCAAGGCACTGTGCTGGATGCGGAGGGTACGCAGAAATAACTCGGGCGGATCACTGATTGAATACATTCAAAGGAAATGTGAAAACGATATCTGGACAATTCAAAAAGTCGGATCTTTGTGGGGAGCATCGATTGAATGTAAGTCTGGACAGTTTTTTTTGTTTTCATCCGTCGTACAATTCAACTCTTGTTGGCGTTAGCCTCGAGACTTGCGGAAAATCGACTCGAGGGTGCCTAATCTTGTTCCGACCATCCTAGTTCGACGAGAGGCTTTTCTCGTATGTTCCAACATGCTGGTGACACGTCGTATAAATGACCTTTCTTAGGTAAATATTTTACACATTCGTGCCCTTGTAAAGGCCGATACAGTGGTCCTATTCGACACATTTGGCTCCGCGGATTCCCGACTACATTCTGTATTTCTATATCACCTTGAAGTCAGGTGTTCCGTTGGCCTAAGCCTCATTCTGCTCACTTACTCTCCCCCTAGCACAACCTCAAAACCAAAGGATCGGGTTTGCCCTATGAATTTCGGTAATTCTTCTTTTTTCCAGTATTTGGCAAGTTAATTTCACATTCTTCCCTCAGCGCCTTAGAGTCAATTCTTCTTTCAGTTCTGAGTGCCCTCGAGGCTGAGATGGTCTTCATCCGTAACCTCGTCGGCGGCCTGCTTGCGGAATTGGAGGATAATATCGACCACGATCGCTTTAAACGTCTGTTGCACTATTCTAGGCGGCTCGCGAGTTTCCAAAATAGAGCCAAGCTGGTTTGGTACCTTATTACTTTGTGGAGTCATGTACCCATTCTGCGCCATGATACAGGTCGAGGAAGTTTTGGAAGAAGTACTTGGACAAGGTGGGAACAGGTAAACTTCTCGCTTGCTCGGTTTACACTGATGGAACATACTAGACGATGATCTCACTGCGATGTACCTCACGGACAAGACAAATGATATCATCAGGGAGCTTGACGACCACGAAGACCTGGAGGTCTTATTAGAGTCTTTCTCCAAGCAAGTGGAAGAAATTGTCAACGAAGCAGAAAATATCGAGGTCCAATTATCATCCAACCGTCCGCTTTCATTTGTAACTCTCCATCTAGACGAACGTCCAATCGACGCAAGAAATTGTAGAGCTAATACTAGATTCCAATCGGAATTCCCTGTTAGCTCTTGACTTGAAGGTGGCGTGATAGGCGGGCCAAATTCTTACATTACCAGGCTAATCTTTGTATTAGGTCTCAATAATGACGATGGGCATTGGTTCCGGCGCGTTGGTTGCTGGTCTTTTTGGGATGAACGTAAGACTTCTTCCGCTCCGTGTCCCTGGTTTTCACACGGGGCCTCGCAATTTTAGTTGATGAGCCACGTCGAGACTCACCCATGGGCCTTCTATGGCATGACGGGGTTCGCCACGGCGCTTGCAACAATAGTCGCATGGTCTGGCCTCCGCCGGTATGTTGATTTCTCCATCCCGACTTCGTGTCCGACGATTTTCCTAGATTGGCCAAGATACGGAAAGTCGGACTCTCGAATACTAACAACAGGGCACGGCGAAAGCCCTGGCTCCCCCTCCCGTTGCGACACAGGACGCCTGATGGATGGTCATGACACTGAACGAGACATATTCTATTCACATATAGTCCACATCTATTTCACAATGCAAATGTAAAATCTATAGCATCTAAATTATTATCCCATCCCTCATTCCACGTACGGTTTGGTTTGGTTCGCTTCCTGCTTGAATCTTCCGCGTTTTCTCCCGTGTGTATAAGATGGGGATACCGTGAACAGCGACAATGCGCGCCGAAGGTGATAATACCTCGATTTAGTTCCGTTACGGCAAGGGCTGCATGCACCGTACTAGGACATCGGAGGTCTTTGTTTGTACAATTCGTTCCTTTCGAGCTCCGGACGTGCAGCGACGAGTAAATATAGCAAGCGAAATTAAATGAATACAGAACAGATCCATCCACATCTGTTTTCTGTTCCATGTCTAGTGTAGATCATCGCATGAATGAAAACCTGAGAGGCGGATCGTCCCGCGAAAGGTCGGGCATGCTCGATGGATCAATTAATGGCAGTATTTGCGGACCCACGATCGCAGTGTCCCGAGCGTAAACTTGAAGGCCTTGAAGCATATCGAGTCACCAAGAATATATACAGCCATTCGGGGCCCGTATGCCGAAACTCCACTTCAAAAGCCAAACACGGGGGAAGCCATGGGAATCGGATATGTACTGGAGGTCAACGTCCGATCTGCAGCCCTTTCTCCATCAAGCAGCGCGAGCTCTGTCACTCGTCAGATGACATGGTCCTGGAACATCTACCGCGTGTAAGCAGTAGAACACAGCCGACATCGATCCAAAAATTTAGCTTCTAGGGGAAGAGACGGAGGTTCTAGACGTTTCATTACCGCGCACATGCGAGGAGAACTTTGCAGCGGTGTTTCCAGATATTTTTCTGTAGTCGTCACTCGGAGGCTCATCTCCGTCCCGCTGTGGCTGCGGGACGGCCTTGACGTTCGAGTGCTCGGAGAACGAGGGCCAAGGCATTTTTTGAGCAGCGGGCGAAACTGAGAGATTTTAATGAAAACAGAATCCGGAGCCTGGGGACTTCAGGCGTGCTGTGGGACGAGGAACGGCCTGGGGTATACGAAGCCTAAGCGACAAGCGACCCTGGTGATCAGAGATGCGTCGGGGAAGTCAAGGTCCGGCGTAACACACGGGTCCTTTGGAAGAACGTGCGGAGTGTGGTTGGGTACACTGGCCGATGGACACGCCTCGGACGTGAACTCAGCTGTCGAGCAAACTATGTGGATAATGGAAGGCTAGCAGCAGCCGATAGTGCCGACATGAACGTCGGTCGTGACATTCAGCAGATAGCCGCGGAACGGAGGTTTCTGGGGTCAGCAGTGCGCGGTTCCTTGGCGTCGGCGAGCAGGCATCTTCCCGTTGAATTGCATTGCTTTCTCCTTCGAGGCGAATTAATAAGACGCGTCAAGAAGCCTCACTCTCAGTCTCTTTCTCCCCCGCTCTCTGGAACGCGGCACAGTAAGGCGATCCATAAGTGGAGGAACACTCTTAAGCGTACTATTTGCCAAAGCGGATCTCTGTCCAGACAGACTCGTTTCTCCTTCGAGGCGTATGATGAAGTCTCAGCTTAGTTTCTTTCGATCCAGCTCCTTGGAAAGGACTTGAGAGGGAACAGTCTGAAGAGTACTTGAGTAAACCATCTACTAGCCTGATAGATAACTAGAGTAAGCCGAGGAAGAACAAGCATAGATCACAGAAAGAGCCTCGGAGCAAGTTAAATATCATCTGAGAATTCAGTGGGGAAAAAAATAGACGCGACCGCTCCGAGCGAGTCTGGTCGAGAAAGAATAGTTGCGTGGCACAGCCACATGTCGGCGCAGACGCAAAGTAGCTTTCTCCGGATCATCGCAACGTTAATCCTCTGCTTGCCATGTGGGGAGGTAAATGTCGTAAAGGTAGTGCTTCTTAGCCCTTCAGAAACCCCACGAGACAGACGGAAAACAATAATTTCAATGTCATCGAGCGCTCCAGGCCCACGAGACGGACAGGAAACAAAAAAATGCGATTTAAATTTATGATATAGGTAGGTCCGTCATGCAGTGAGTGGCGTTGCGATAGTACACAGGTACATTTGGGGCGGTAATCAAGATAGCAGGCGAGGCGTTAAAATATGCGGAAATGTCAAATCCCCACACTACACCCCACTACTGGGGTACGTCTATCCACCCATCCAACACCGAGAAGGACATAAAATGAAGATGGTGCAACAAATACGTGGGGCAAAAATCAAAGCGTGAGTGGATAAGGTAAGCGAATAAGTAGAGGAAGACATATACAGTACACAGGCCCAGGGGCAGGGCCAGGGCCAAGCCGCAACGGTACGATCGTTTCACTCCCGCGGCGGCGGAGGCATGTCGGGGATGAGATAGTGCACCGGCCGCCCTTCTGCGCCGAAGCTAGCCTTGTGGTTAAGCTTGGGCAGATCCTGAGGCCCCAAGCGGCCGTCGCGCAGGCTCCCCTCCCGGCTACTGTCCGAATCGTAGACTGCGGGTAGCGACTGCGGGGTGAAGGGCGGGGACACGAGCGAAGGGTCGGTGGGGTTGTACTGCGGCACAGGCTTGCGCGGCGTACGCCGGGTGGGTGCCCCAATTGGCTCGCCTGCGGAGCCGCGGCGAGGCGGTGCCTCTGAGATTGTTTGCGAAGTGCCAGACGGGAACGCGGGGCTCGGCGTGGGTGGGTAATTTCCCAACGACGACGCGGTGTTGTTCTGTGCGTTGTCGCTGAAAGGCCCCTCCGCGGTCGTCGGCGAACCGGAGTAAGGGGAGCTTGGGTGCGAGCGGGGGCGGCTGAAATTGTTGTTCATGTAAGAGGACGTCGAGGTGGAGGAGTTGCGTGTAACACCGGTTCCGGGAAGGGGGGTTATGAAGTCCAGAGGCACGGCATCTTCATGGCCATGCCCTGACTCAGAGAAGGGGGATCGTATCGGGGACCCGTTTGTCGGCGACGATATCTTCTCCTGCGAAGGGGAGAAATAGGAATTAACCTCATCCTCTTCTTCCCGAGTGTCGTGTATTCGTGACGGCCGCGAGTCGATGCCCACAGTGCCGATTACATATACGCTGCTGTCATGCGAAAGCATTGGTCCAATGGAGTCGGATTGTGAATGGTGGCGGCCACTAGCAGCCCCAGCAGACCGGGATGCGGACGGGTAAGCCTTGGGTTTGGAGTCTGTGGAACCGAGACCGGCCCATTTGCGGGGGGCCCGTTTTGACGATGCCCCCGAGGCAGTGGAGGCGGAAGCATACCGAAGATAGAAGTATGCTGCAATAGCCGCGGCAACGACTGCAAGCCCGCCTATCACTCCACCTGCTATTGCCCCCCGGTTCACTTTAGAGGATCCTGAGATGACGGGCAGCGTCACCCCAGATGTAGACGAGGTATCCCCACTAGATGTAGGGCTACCTGTCGTGGATTGGGTCGAGGAGGGCGAAGATGGCGATGAGGACGAGGAGGACGAGATGCAAGAGACATCGGGCCCGTTTTCGACATAGAAATCCGTCGATCGTTGATTAAAATTCGCCAGAGGAATCGTCCCGATCATGGCATACCACCCCTCCGTCACATTAACGCTGAACCAGGTGAACATGCGCAATGCTGGGTCAATGGGCACAGAAGTAATTATTTGGTATGTGACAGTGTCGCGTCGCTCCACTGCCCTGGCCACGTTCGGTGTAAACGTCCCAGTAGTGGTGGAGGCTGGAGCAGATATTTGAGCGACACCGGCGTTTGTTATGTACAACGTCAATTCCAGCGGATCGTCACTCGTGACGGGTGAATACATCCAGGTTATTAGTGCTGGGCTGCATGTTGTCATTTCAGGGACTTTATTGAAGGTGAGAGCAGGCGTCGCAAGTGCCGACACGGCGCTGGCCGTTCCTGAGGCTACGCAGCAACGTTAGATAGATGTATTAAAGGTATCAAGCTCGACTCACGATCTTGGCGGGGAACATACCCATTAACCGAGCCAATAGCCCAAATGAAAAGAGCGACGGGCACAGCGTGCATTTTTCCTCCGTTGGACGTGGCCCAGGGAGCGAGGACGTGTAGGGATCGTCCTAGAGGAGCCCTAGAGGAGGGGAAGGAAAATGGCGATGGTGGTAGAGTCCGGGAGACCGTGGGGCTCGGTGTGTAAGACTAGAACAAATAGATGGGAGAAAGGTCACGCTTGCCACCGCATGATGTGCCGAACTCAACGCTTCTGCCGATGTCGTACCGAGAAAATGGCAACCTTTCTCTGGCTCTCAACTACTTCAAGTCTTGTACACTACACTTCAGGCCCTCCTCATCTCGACTCCCAACCCATTCCGACTACCTCTGTCTTACCTGCTTAATTTGATCGTTGTCATTGGACCTGGTTGCCACATGCGTTTATTGTTCACTCACACCGGGTCTTATTGCCCTTTACATAAATCTTGGCTTTGCCTCTCACAAGTTTTTGGTGGAGTAGGTTTCACAGAAAATCCTGGCTCTGTATCCCGATGGCAAAATTAATGCGACACTGTTGAACCCCCATATGCATCTGCCAATTATCATTATTCCCCGTGTCGATCATTGACGGGAGACTCGCAGCTTGTAGTCAGCTCCCGCTGCCGACCTACCACCGACATCCAAATCTCTAGACTCTGGGCGACCGAGCATTTCATCTGTCTTGTTCGCTGCTTGCCAAAAGCCATTTAACTTACAGCTGTTTCCGAAAACCTTGAGACAAACTTTTTATTTTGCCAGCGCCGAAAATTTTGATGGCTGCTAAGGATTACCAGATCTGGCGTCGGATCAGCTATATTTAGACATCTGCCAGCGGCCAAAAATTCTGTGGCGACCACACAGAATGCAATCTCAATGTGCTCTGCCCGGAAAGTCCAGTTGCAAAGAGCTGAGGGAAGGTGCATCGGCTGACGCGCAGGGCGGCTAGGCAAAACTGAGCGGAGTGATAAATTCTGGCGCTTCGGCTGTCCTCGGTTAGGCTCGGCAACACCCAAACAGGCAATCCTTAGCAGCCATCAAAATTTTCGGCGCTGGCAAAATAAAAAGTTTGTCTCAAGGTTTTCGGAAACAGCTGTAAGGCGGACAGCGCGGAAGTTGGTCATTTGGCACTGGGTACTTTACAAATCGTCGGACATTCCAGACCTACGCCACAGCATTGGGCACCCAATGGGCACCGTTCGCCGTTTTCCGCGAATAGTGTCGGATCAACGTTCAACCCCCTATATTTAGCCGACTTTTGTCGCCGCCGGACCGGTCAAAGCGGAAGATTAATTTTCTTTCTTGGCCGCTTGGTTGTTGGATGAGTTTCTACGTGTTCTATGGCGTGTTTCTTACTGTTAAACTATAGAGTGCTGATTTTTGATTGTCGTATTTCTTTAGAAACTGGATCCCATTAACAACCTTCCATTGCAATTGCCAATAACCTTGCAGTACAGTACGTATATAGCTCATTCAAGGTTTTGAACTTCGGGACAGGAACACCCAACAGGAGCGATTAGCACAGAAGGTTGTGATAATGTTTCATCTTATTTTCTGCCTTGACATATCATCAGTGTGTATCTTGATAAATTTCGAGCTCTACTGAACATTGAACTCGAAGGAGAGGGACTCTTAACTCTCCCATCCCAAGGATTAATTTTGGATATGTTATGATACGGCTTGGAGTTGGTGAGCCCTCGCTAATTACAGAACACTCGGTGTCTTATCTCTAGTGGTCCTGTCTGATTAATACTCGCATCGATATTCATCCTCGAGATACATATCTTCTCAACATCCTAGCAGGAGCATTGATTAACCATGAGACTCAGTAGGCGATCGGTCCCTCATTCTCTTCCATCTAGGCTCGAAACCAGCCTGTAGATGAGAGACGAGTCTCGATCTGTCTGTCGACAGCTTTGCTTCATAGACAGACTGGCTCCGGTCTATCTTCCATCACGATCATTCCGAAATCCCTGAACACAAGGTCATCCCCCGGTGACTTACCCTCGTTTTATTTGTGTTGCAATAAATCAAACACAGTCGCTTGAATCAAATAATCTACGTATCCCGATGCATTAGGCGTATATGATCTGGGGAATTTTTTGCACCAGCAGGTAGGCACTGAAGACAAAGCGAGCCTGCTGCAAATTGAACGAGGAATAGCCGAGTTGCTATGTAGGCACAGAATAAATTAAATACATTAAGAGTAAAACCGATAGTTTTATGTGATTCAACTGTCCCTCCAAGTTACATCGAGCCTGATTCTTGCAATGGCGGTCGTTCCAAGTTCGCGGAGACTGACGGAGTTAAATTTTCAGAAGAGCACAGCCTGTCAATCAATTTAAGAAGCTCAAAGCGGTGCAGATTCATGTGACAGCGATTGACGGAACCAAACACGACCAACAAATTAAGCGAGGTGGCTACTTAACCGCTCTCTCGTTCTCCCCTCTCTCTTCCGCTCCACCACCACCCCAAGCATCTCGCCACCAATCCTCTACTAAGACCCCTCAATCTACCCTCAAATCTAGCTTGGAAGTGAACCACTGGCCTCAATGCCACCAAGACCCCACCTTCGCCGTGCCACCGAAGTTTGTCGCGACATCGACGCGTTCAAGACCCAAGTACGTGCTCGCCTAGTGTGATTTTGATATTTATTCATGCTCTAGTACACCTAGACTGGCTAGTCAAACATGGGACCCTCTGCTCGACAAACAAGTCGTCTCCGCCACCCATCCGAAGTCCGCCACCCCGCGTCGCACTCAAGATCTGTCTCTTGGTTCGCCACAATATTTATGTCACATAATCACTCCATCTAACGCACCTAGGCTCTATTAGCGCCTCAATCTCTGCTGTGCGTCTAACCCTTGACGAGTCTGGTCGCCGCCGCCGTTGTCCGCTGTATTGTTCCTTGGGCATCAACGTATAAGCCTCGAGCGTCCGATAGCGTTTAAGGCTTGAGCGTCACCGTGTAAGCTCCACCATCAAGATCCTCTGTTGGCGTCTTGTGATGTTATTTTTCCCTCTGCGGTTTCCTCCTGCTTTTGGTTCTTCGGGCATCAACGTATAATTCTCCGAGCGCCGCCGCGCAAGTCCCACCTTCAAATCCTTCAAGTTTTTACCTTCAAGTTTCTTCGCTGGCTTTCTTGGATGTTCTCGTTTCCTCTCCTCGTTTATCTCTGGATTCTCCGTTCTGTGAGCATCATCGACGTATTAGCCTCGAGCTTCATCTGGCGTGTAAGCCTCGAGCATCGGTGAGTCAGCTTTGAGCATCCTCTGGGGTGTAAGACTCGAGCATCACCCGTGTAAGCCTCACCATCTAAGCTCTTGACTGGCACTCCTGGCTCTTTTCTGCGGTTTATTCCCGGATTCTTTGTTCTGTGAGCGTCGTCGACGTATTAGCCTCGAGCTTCATCTGGCGTGTAAGCCTCGAGCATCGGTGAGTCAGCCTTGAGCATCCTCTGGGGTGTAAGACTCGAGCATCACCCGTGTAAGCCTCACCATCTAAGCTCTTGACTGGCACTCCTCGCTCTTTTCTGCGGTTTATTCCCGGATTCTTTGTTCTGTGAGCGTCGTCGACGTATTAGCCTCGAGCTTCATCTGGCGTGTAAGCCTCGAGCATCGGTGAGTCAGCCTTGAGCATCCTTTGGGGTGTAAGACTCGAGCATCGCCCGTGTAAGCCTCACCATCTCTGGTGCTCATGGCTCTTGTCTGCGGTTTGTTCCTCGATTCTTGTTCTGTGAGCATCATCGACGTATTAGCCTCGAGCCTCATCTGGCGTGTAAGCCTCGAGCATCGGTGAGTCAGCCTTGAGCATCCTTTGGGGTGTAAGACTCGAGCATCACCCGTGTAAGCCTCACCATCTAAGCTCTTGACTGGTGCTCCTGGCTCTTCTCTGCGGTTTATTCCCGGATCCTTTGTTCTGTGAGCGTCGTCGGCGTATCAGTCTCGAGCATCATCTTTGGTGTAAGCCTTGAGCATCCGCGTAAGCCTCACCTTTGAGTTCCTTGGCTTTTTTTCTTCTCGTCGCGCGTTCTCTTTTCTGTTTTCTGTCGGCGCTTTCTGGGTTCTTCCGTGAGCATCGTCGAAGTGTCAACCTCGAGCATCATCTGGGGTGTAAGTCTCGAACATCATCCGTGTAAGCCTCACTTTTGAGTCTCTTAGCTAGTTTTATGCCTCTTCGGTTCTTGTTGCCTTTTTTATTTTATCCTTCCTGCGCCTATCCAAGGTACGTCGTTTCCTTTCCCGCGGAAGGTTGGAGCGTTCTTTGCTTCATCCTCGTGTTCCCTTGCCGTGGGCCGTGGGCTTAAGACTCGCACTTCACTGTGCGGGTCGACCAAAACACGTTAAATCATGATCATTCTTCTAAATATTTATTTCTACTTACTGCTCTGTCGCGGGCGTGTATATGCCGAATGTCGATGTTTTTTGTGAGACGGTCTTCCATTAAATTTAGTGTCTTTCGAAACACAAAGTTGCTTTATGTTGTGTTTCGTGGTGACTCGTATGTAACTTGTCGCGTCGCATCTTCCTCCTACTTACAGCTACCACCTCCAGCGTAACCTTCACTATGAAGTACATTCTCGTCTCTGGAGGAGTTATTAGGGGAATCGGGCGTCATTATGTTCATTATGGCGCTCCAGACTCCTCGACTGGGCTTCTAGGCTTGAAAACTACTGGGTTGAAGGTTACAGCAATCAAGATTGATCCATGAAATCGACTCCCATCCATTAATATCGACGCGGGGACGATGCGTCCAACGACAACTTCGCCCTCATTCATGTGTGCCTCGTCTCCATGCATGGCAAGCAAAAGACCAAACCCACCCACACGACGATCCACTCCCTGTGCGGACTCGGACTGCTCCCTCACCTGGTCGGTCCCTTGCTCGTTCTCAAAAAAAGAATATTCGTTTAACTTTTCTTTCAGATCCTTGCAGATTCTTTGTTCCGCATCTCAATGCAGTTCTCTCATATCGTCGACTATCTTCGCTCAACTTGCCTGCCCTAAATATCTCGGCGGAAGTGGTGCAGAGGGGAGAGTCTTTACAGAAGCGCTGGAGGGATCTCACCACTGGGTAGATCCCCTTCTTCCACTTGCCAATGCTGATAGTAGCCAGCAGGCAAGAACCGCTGTTCGACAGCGTTTCCGTCGCACTAGTCGGCGAGATCTCAAAGACTCGTATGTATATGTCTGCTAACAAATACGCAGGAGCACTTGGTCCTCCGCGTGTACAGAAATTCATCATCCATGTATGTCCAGTGGGTGGAGTCGTCGGATTTAGAGCCGGAGACAGCGTCCTGGAGCAGTCTCGCCAATATTCATTTCGTTCGGGCAGACGACATGCAGGAAGACAAGTTGTATTTTCCAAAGTCAAGTACAAACACGAATCACGAGCTGGGAATACACCAAGCAGAGGCTCGACGGAAAACGCACAACTCGATAAAGACTAAAGTCGACCGAAAACATCTATCATCCACCCATCTTTCCTGGCATCGAAATCAAGCCGATAGATGACCTTGTCCTGAATTGTCATCTGGTTCATCACCGCCTCCGAGTCCAGCAGGGTCTCGATGTCCTGTGTGGACGTGAAGACCACGAGCGCGACGCGCGGCCTCCGCCTGAGCGATATAGTCATCGAGGCGAGGTGTACGTGTAGCGTCCTCCTCTGGTTCATCTGCATTCCCATATTTTGCCCCGACATCCCGCATGATGTTCTGCCGCTGCAGCCAGGGCAGATCGAAGTCGGAGAAGTTCGAGCCGCTGTAGTCTTTGTGGTTGCGCCACTTGTCCTCGATATCCTCGAGGGTCTTCTCAAGGGTCTTCATGCGCGGTGCTGCCGACTGTGACTGCGACCCACCACCGTAGCAGCTGGGGCGCAGACGGTCGTCGACGCGCACGTAGCCATTGAATCCGATAACGTGTGCGCAGACGGACAAGCTCAGATCCAAGTGCCAGCGGCACGGCGCACAATAAATGTAGAAGCGCCAGCGCGATTCCCAGCTGAGGTTGGGTCGGACCGGCAGGGCGTGGGCGATGCGCGAGCCCAGGCTTGAGGCGCCGGGCGCGTGTCTTCAGCCGCTTGTCCAGGCCATCGTAGCCTTTGAGGAAGACGTCGTCGACGATGTCTTGGGTCAAGCAGTTCAGCGCTGAGTCGGACGGGGTGCCCACGCAGAACTCCGACGGGATCAGGAAGATGCTGTATTCCGGGGCTTCGACGGGCGCACGCTTATGACGCGCGGCGACGCGGGCGAGCGCGTCGCGATAGGCTCGCGAGTTAACCACTTCATTGTCGAATTCGAATTCCTGGTCCGAGAGGATGGAACCGGGGACTCGACGCTGTTCGTCCATGCGGTACCGGATGCTCACTGATTGAGCTACTGTCTTCATCTTGTTGTTTTGTTGCGGACCGGGGCTAGAACCATGTAAGAGTGCAACCTCGAATGACGTATCAGAGTACACTTACAGATTGAGCGCGGAGAGGCGCAGATGCAACGCGTTCGACTGCCATCGCACCTCGTCCAGCAGTGTCTTGAGCTTCTGATCACTCCACACGAAGCGCAAACGCGCGCGGAGACTGGTCTTGATGGTCTCCAGATCCAAGGACAGGGCTTCGAGGGCGGTATTGAGCAGTTCGATTGCTGATTTGAGATTCTGAAATTGCAGAGGCGTCCGGACGGTGCCCGTTCGCCTCCTCCCAGACTTTGATGCTCAAGACGGCCGACTGGATTGTGTTGCACTCGGTTTGAATCGATTGGATCGTTCCGCGTCCGTTCTTCGATGTATCCTTCAGTTCGCTGGTGAGCGAAATGAGCTTGCTGGACATGTCCAGCAGCTGGAGGATGGATGCAGCGACACCCAACGCCTCGACACCCGACATAATGACACGCTGGAGATACTCAGAACGCTCGCAGTTCGCTATTTATCCTGGCATATAACGGGCTGTGTCTCTGGGCATGTCTACAGCAGCACCCGTCACCGAGGTGAGGCAGCTGTGCGGGGCTGCAGTTAATGTGGGGGAGATGGCTGCGACACTGGCCGTTGGGACGGGGCGTTGGAAGGTTGGAGTCGTCTAAGATTCGTCGACGTGTGGGTTAAGGGAGGTTAAGGGAATCACTGGCACTTCAAGTGGCCGACGCCGGGCCGAAAATTGTGCGAGTTTACGCAACTGACGCTATAGGCTCGTTTCATCCTCTATAGTCTAGCCTTCGTGATTTCGAATACTGGGCTTGAAAGCAGAGGCGGAGGTACAGTGTAGGCATTCAACAAAGAAAGTGAATCCGAACGGAGTTTGATCGGCTGATCAAGCCGTAATGAAAAGACATCATTGTTTGGGCTTGGCTCTTCCAGACGAGATATCACGGGGTGTCAGATCTCTGGATCGACCACATACCCCCCCCCCCCCCAGATGGGGAAGTAAGTCCGAAACCTTGAATCCCACTCTTTTGCAGCATTAGAGGTTAATGAAAGGCCTATTCAATGCTCATATTGCTTGCATTACATTATGCAATACATGTCTGTGAAGCTATGCCCCATAATTAAGTGTAGTACAACAAAAGTGGGACTTGTCCGAAAGCTTTCGGAACGCGGATATCAACCAAACACGTGACTACCACGCGAGTTGATGGGTGTGGCCGATCCAGAGATCTGACACCCCTTGCGAGATATTATCCGAGACCCTTTCTCCTGCCCTCAAAGTACCTGACAAAATGTTCTCTGATACTTTCTATCATTTCCGTTTGCCGACTAAACAGTCCACCTCGGCAGTCGGCGTACTTTACGGTGGTCTGCCAAGATTGGCTCTGTGTCACTATGGCCTTACTTTATAACGTCGTCGTTCTACGCTCTACTACTGGCCAAGCAATGCACTCTAGAATGTTCTCCGTCGCAATCCGGAGTTTGGGAGTTTCACTGGTCGAAATGGAGTGGCATCGCACACCATTCTTCAATCCGCTCCAATCACCGACATCTTTATTTCCTCCGCGATCCTGACGATGCCAGCGGCAACCCGCTCACAAATAGGCGCGTTACCACGTTGCAAGACATATTCTTCGCGAACCCAACAATAGTATACTTTTGTGCACTGAATTTTCCCAAAATCGTTCTCAAGGTCACCAAGCTCACCGGGTTAACCGGAAAGCTGCTGTTTCGTCCCCCAATTGCTGGAGCTGCTCAAGGCTGAGAAGGACGAGTAGTGGACTTCCGCTAACAGATATGTGCTCCTGCCCTTGGCATCCGTTTCACCAAGGACCGTTCAGGCAATGCATCAGGTTACATCCGATCAAATCATTGTTGAATATTCAGGAAGCGCTGTCCACGTCTTCTCGGACCTCTTAAAATTCCTCCTGCCGACCACGGCCGCAGATTTCGGTCAGGATTTTCAACCCAGAACAACGCCGAGAACCCGAGCAATATTCAAATGAAACACAACGTGGACTTGGCAACCAGAGCAAATCGTCGAATATTTAGCATACATAGGAAGTCGATGTTGACTCACAGAAAGTCATCATATTAATGCTGTGTCCTCCTGTTTGTCTTTCTTCTCCCGCGTTGCCATTCTCATACAGCTTTACTGCAATACCGGACTCTCAGGGATTCCGCTCACATGTCAAGGAATTGAATCGTTACTTTGGCAGCGAACAGTACGCGTTTAAAACCCATCCCGGCCCGTGGATTACAACAGTCTTTTTGTAGTCGGACCCATTATTGTACCGACTGGGCTTCCAGTTAGACGCTCAAGGTCTGTTGACAGCACTCAGCGCCATTCATCCACTGACAAATGGAAACCACCAACATTCCAGACCCATCCATTCTCCGAAGAGCTCTCAGGAACATCTAGAAGGCGCAGTCTCTTGTCAGAACACTTGTGATCCGATCGCCAACAATCGCGCTCATACTACAATGCATTCAGATATTACGGTTTGAGGTACGTTAGTAGATTGTCGCCCACCGCTTACCAGAGCCCAAGTAAGATAGCAGTGACTCTGGGCAAAATTTCGTTCTCAGGATCACCACATTCGACCATATTTAGACCAAGGTGAAACAAGGAAGTTGAATAAAAGCGCGCGTTTGTCGCTTTGAGCTTCCTTCCTCGTTCCCTCTCCCGAGTCCCCTTCATCGCGATGGAGCTGGAGTCCGCGACTCCGAGTTACACTTCAGAAAAAAGACGGTCCGAGACCGACATTCTTCCCACTCCGCTCACCCAGTATATCTTCCTCTCTCGACTTACTTTCCATGTTGACCATTTCTGTAGGCGGATTGTGTGGCCTGTTTACGTTATTCTTGGCCAGACTCTTTTGCTGTCGCTAGCTTGGGGCTTTTTTGTGGCGGTTCAGGCTAGAGGCCAGATCCCTCTCAAACAACAGCCGGCAAATTTCTTTCAGCTCTTTCCGCAAGCGAAGACATTCGTCGCCACAGTCCTGGGTACCACGCTCTCTACTTTTCCTCCTAGTGCGTAGGATATCCGTGTCATATTCTTGAGTGTTCAACCAATCACATAGCCTGTTCTCACAAGCGATACGGCATGCCATCGTCGTATCCCTCACGCGTCCTGTGTCACTTTCAACGCTCGGCTCTGGTATCCTACTGTCGAGGAGAGCCCTTATAACTGACAGGAAAGTCAAATGGATCCTCATCAGTGGTGTGTTTGTCGTTGCTACTCTTGCGCAAACAGCCTGGTGAGTCATTTGATCATCCAAGGATTTTTTTTTTTGTTGAGACGATTTAAGCTGGTCATCGCTTCTGACACCGACAAATATTGCCATCGAGGTTCCTCTAGCAGGGAGGGAAATCGATGTCGCTAGTGCCTCCTTTAATGATGCGTTTCCCGAGCTGTGGGCAACCGGCATACAGGACTTTCGTAAATCTCACCGTGTCTCTCACGTCGCAGTACTAATTTTTTCACAGTTGACTCTGAAATTTTATCTATCATTGACGAGAGCGGCGCCGTCAGCGCTACTGCCCAAGCTGGCTACCCAGCGCTAATTGATTTTAATGCTATTGCGCATTTTGCTTCCACCAGTATGGATCTCATTTCATTGCACCATTTCAAGACAGTTTAACTGAAATGACTGAAGGAGGCATATTTCCTGTTCTACCAAGCTTCGACTCTTTTGGCATTGATATCAACACGACGTCACAATTTCTTACGTCGAACACGAAAGAGTTTCCGCCTATTACCTCTCCGCCGTTTAATTTATCCATGGAGCAGCAAGGTGTCAGCGCTGGAGTCTCCTGTGCCTTTATGAACCTCGATGAGACAACTAATCCGACCCTGTCGCGATTTGCGGACCCTGCGGAAGTCACAATCGCGGATGAACAGTACAGTTTCACTGCATGGGAGGTCACGACCAACTGCCCTGGGACGGCGAACTCGTCAGGTAAAGTTCCGTAACTGATTCCCAGGAGACCAAGCTGACATTTATTCCAGGTATTCAACTCTCAACTAGCAACAACACGTTATTTGCCTTGAGCTGCCCAACTGTCGATGACCTAGGCGCATCAGCTTATAGTAGGTCCATCTACTACATTTGACGTCCGCTAAATGTATGATTATAGCTGTCATCATCGACGGGCAAGGTGTTTACAGCAGCTTTGGTACAATAGTATGCACGGTACAACCTCAGATACGAAATATGACATCCACCTACACCGGCTTTGGATTTGGCTTCGTCGAAACTGATTTTAACGACACATTTGCAATCGATGCCGGACAAATTGGATATGCGGGGATCTACGCTCTTACCTCGGCGTTTTCATATGGCCAGGGTGAACTCCGCAATAACATTGGGGATTCTATATTGGCAGTCTTCGACAACCAGAGCGAGGACTCTTCTAATGCTTTGCTGAGGCTATTGGTAAGTAAATTTGGTCGCCATTATCGCCAAGAAATGACTGGTTCACTTTTTTTTCCGAACAGCAAGCATACATAATTGGCATCCTTGAGTTTACCGCCACAGTGAGTGAAGAGCAAGACATTCGCGTTTTAATGTTTTAACGAATCTGAAGGCTGTCAAAACGGATCTCTCGTTGTTCAGCAGAACTGCCGTCCCTCAAAATATGACGAGACCAATAGCGGGCAACGCCATTATCTCCACTTTTGGATGGGAATATAGCATCACCAGCGGATTGGTTCTCATCCCAATCACCTTCATTGGGCTGGCGTCTATTTTGATAATCCTCATTGCGCAATTCCACAACCGAGGAATTGCCACTTCCCACGCAGATTTTGACCCAAACAACCCGCTGCGGCTGATGGCTGCAGCCTCTGCTGGAGGAATGACGCATATATTCCATGGAGTGGATGAGGAGGATGTGAATGGCGGGCTTGAAAAGAAGATCAGACTTGGGCGAGTTGGGGGCAGGGACGGCTTCTTTGAGGAAGCAGTTTAGGGTTACGGAGACTTTCGTTTAAGGTTTTACCCGGGGACTGGTTCCTGTACAATACGTTCTTTTTGGTCACCTATCTGGTTTGTTAATTATTTGCTTTACACGGGTGCCATGCGTGGGACGTTTATTTCTCTGGACCTGGCCAGTTCAAACCCGTGTACCAGATCCGAGCCTTGGTCGAGTCACTCGACTGGTTAACTTTCAGATATTTATTGCGAGTCGTCGGCTTGCTCGACCGAGCCTGCGTGGTTGTTTCTATGGTTAACGTTCGTGAAAGAATTGACTTGAAGCTTTCTCGCTGCTTACAGCTAAAAGAAAAATGATAGACCGGGTCGAATTTGAGAGCAAAGTTTGGGCCGGCGCACAGTTGTGGTACCTAGGCACGTAGGTCTGTCTGCTACCTATTATTTGAGGCATTGGAGGGCGGATATTCAGTATAAATATGGAGTCAGTTTATAGTGCGCGGGGCTTCTCGTGTAAAAATAGCCTGACTGGCGCGTTGGAGATCCTTAACCGAACTTTGCTCTGAAATCGAAATACGTCTATCATTTTCCTTTTAGCTGTAGGTTACACCTTGAATTTAAATTGGTTCAAAAGTCGGATCTTCGGCCCGGATCATCCAGCACCGCCACTTCGCTTAGGCACCGGCAGCGTCTCTTACCGTCATCCGTGTTGTTTGTGCGCAGGTCCTGGCCGCAGGAGAGCTACATCGAAGGCTGTGGGGATGTACATCGAAAACTTCGCCAGCGAATGACCGCGAGCAATCCCAGTCCAGGGCCTGGCCCCTAAAATCACTTCCCCTCGAGACCAGTGACTCTGGTATCACCATAGAGTCTGCTGCTAGGCATACTTAAATGCGGATCCGTAGGTGGGTTCATCATATTCCTTCCTATTCTGTGTGAGCGCTGGAGGGTATTTATCACCGGATTCGGAATCATCCTATTCGTGCACAGCTCAGTCTAATTTCAGCTTGCACCTGGACACCATGACCTCCACCCCCATCGCTTTTCCACCCCTCTCTGCGGACGGACTCCTGCAGTCCCATGCCGCTTCGCAGGACCCGAAGCTGGCTGCACTCGAGCAGGCGATCACCGAGCGCATCAGCCTCAAATCCAAGAATGAGCAGCTCTGGAAGCTCATCGAGAAGCAGCGCGCGGGGTATAACCAGCTCATCCAGGAGCTCGAGCGCATGCGCTCTGAGCGCGACGCCTACAAGACGAAACTCGTCACCCTCGCTAACTCAAATGATCGCAAACGGAGCGGAACAGGCCAGCCTGTTGCCGCTGAGGTGTCCACTCCTGCGGATGCCACTGCGGACCTAGAGAGTCCGACCACACCTCGACCTGGTCGCACTTGAGCCAACGCGAGCTCCACTTCCATGCCGCTTACAGGCTGCTTGCTGCCTGGCGCACGGACCCATACCTTTCACTTCCCCGACATCCGTTTCCCCTCATCACTATCTCGGGTTCCCGAGACATAGAGTTCCTGATTCCGTCGCCACTCATCCCGGCGCTGTATTTCTCCCGTTTGGCCACGTATCGTGTCTCACCGCCGATATCCCTTCCCCGAGCCGGCGCCATTCGGAGCTGCGAGGTGTTGTCCCACTGCCAAGTGACCCAATGTATCATCTATGCCCACATCATATACTTACTGGAATAATTACAAACGCGGTATATTGTAAATACTATGTATATGATATCGAATGCCTGTCCTTCAGGGGAGAAAGTCTTTAACGCTTGAGTTCCAGTCCCGGTTGTAATGGGCGACGTCGGGTTTCGAGGGACTGTTCGGCGGATGAAGAGCTTGACGGGGATGAAAGATGAGTGGTCGTCGTGAAGCGGAATGATTACTCGGTCTTCAATAGTCTTTATTAATATTAGCATCTAAATCCTAATATTGCTGTCATTATGGGCGCATAGCTACCAGGACTATAAATTGCAATCATTGAAAATCCTACAAACAGCTACCAGGAACCGTAAGCGCCTTGGCGGAAGAGTGAGAGTAAACTGGCAAGTGCTTCTGAGGCGAATATTAACCCAGAAAATCACCAATTGAACCCGAAGAGGTAAGAGGGGAGAACGTGGAGAAGAGAGGTAACTTAAGGTTTAAGTAAAGATCATCCAAATGTTGTCAAACTCCGTCTTGGGGTGGATAAAAAGGACATAGCATTCGACCCTGATGCAAGTAAACACAAAAACTTCAAGCACGACGGCCTGCTCCACCCTGCTCCACCTCCGTCATTCTTTATCTCGGGTCTCTTCTCTAACTTCGACCCCTTGTCGAATTCCGACGGGCCCTGCCTCAATCTGCATTCCTCTTCTGCCGTGTGCCTGCGTCCTCGATCGAGGTCGGACTTCCGCCAGGCCGTTTCGCCAGAACGGGCCCCTCGACTATCTGCTCCTGATTCTGGATGATTGGCCTCTTTCGCAGTACTGGCTTGTCGGTCACCACGATAGATACACCTCCATTTTTTATCATGGGCCGTTTCTCCAAAACGGACCTTGCCTGCGAAGCAGAATCTGAATCTATAGCATGGCGCGCCGAGAGCCCTAGGTTCACTCACCTTAGAGTCGGCGGACTCGATGGGGGTGGCGGAGGAGACCGCAAAGATTGCGAGCGCAACGGCTGCAGCTGTGAGACGCATCGAGGTTGCTTGGTACAGTATACACGCGATTTATACCTTTGAAGTGCCCTTTTCAGGCTAAATGATGAAATGTCACCGCTCGGCGACAACTCTTAATTGATGGCGCTCGCTGTAAGTACTGGCCGAGCTGTCAGACGTCTGTCCGTTCGTTAAGGCTGGATGCCTCTTGATAGGAGCTAAGACGGGCAGCGAGTCTCTGTCGGGGGATGCGCTGGCAGTGAGGACAGAGGGCAGATTCAGATTCATGGGTGCTGAGAATCAACGGGCCGGTGTTCTCGTCTACAATCAATATCGAGAGCCTACTCCTAAGTCTTCAGGTCGGACGATACAGCCACCGAGGTTCCGACAGTAAAAACAAGATAAAATTGAGGTCAGAATCATTCAAGGAGGTGTTCGCGGACATTATGGCCTAGAGAGTTGTGTTCATGAGAGGCAAGGGATAATTCGCCCATGAAATAGAGGGCGAAAGTTGAAGAGGATATAGAAGCGGGAGAGAGGTGTCAGTGGCAGTGCTGGCCACCATCAGCAGATAGGGGCTTTGTTTGCCGATGGCTTCTCACCTAAACTCTAAGCTTGGCATTATCAACCATGCAACTGACTGTAACCAGCCAAAGGATGAGGGACTTCGAGCTTATGTCGGCCGATGTGGTGCTCAATCGCCAAGTACTTAACTCCGAGGCTGGTCCGACAAACGACGGGCGTTTCTTGAAACGGCCAGTACGCCCGAAATTTCAGCCAGGCTCTGTAGCGACCAAGATAACGAATCGAAACAATTTCGGCGGCAACTCAGAGTGCGCGGCAAGACACAAAGGGATCAATAACAAAACTTGGCTCTCATAGAGAAGAGAAATTATGCGCGCTTGAACGCACATCTGCCGAAAAAAGGAACACGGTGTCGAAACAAATCCAGCCGTTCGAGGTCGGAATAGCGGCGAAATCCTTCTTTGTCCCCCATTGTCGCAAGGAATCGCTGTATTTTGATTCTGGAGGTGCTGCAGGACCCAGACGACGATAAGTAAATTCTTGTGATCCAATTTTCGACACCGTTGGCGAAGTAGTTGATTGTTTCAAGCAAATATTAGAGGCAAGTCTTCTCTGATTAGCGGCATATCGCCAAAGTTTTGTGGCACATCGGTGTTGGGCAATTTCCTTCTCCGTCTGTTCATTCCATTTCAGCGACCGGTCCTCGCAATCCTTCCCGACTTTATTCGAGCGGCTTCCATCCTGTGGAATCGTGGAGGAATTCTGGAAACGACACCATGGCCTATACGATCAGTCGCACTGAATGCTGGCAGCGTTACTACGTCGTTGACTTTGGTCTGTCTCGTCTTTATGATAATCCACCTTTTAAGGAGGTGATTCGTGCGGGCGACAATTTTCTGCCGGAATACAAACAAGCTTGGTGCCATCCATTCCGCACCGACATTTGCTTTGTTGGAAATCTTCTGAGGATACAATTTATTCTTCGCAGTTCTCTGCTTCCAAAAATGTACTTTGCTCATCCTCAGAATAATGGCAGAGGCAACCACAAACCCCTCCTCTTTATCAAACCTTAAGTCGACGACATTACACAGGAAATCCCGCCATTCGACCGGATTTGTGGACGCTTGAACCAGTGCTAGCTCCGGAGATCTGGCCAAGCGATCCCTTGATGGGATTGTATCGACGATGCCCCATACTAGACTATGTACCGCATGCCCTACTCGAATTAAACGACCAGATGGGTGCCTTTTACACTCAAACGCCTGCCGAATGGAATGCCGAACTCCAGGAAATCTCTACGGGGAGAGGACATCTTGACTGACTCCTCCTCATAACGACGAACGATATGTATATAAATCTCACAACAACAAAATGAATGGAATGATTCAACCATTGTGCGCTCTTCCTTTTCGACGCATTTTCAATGGGGCCAAGAAAAATCTGAGATGAATGTGAATCCCATAATTGAGCTCCCTTCTAATTTTTGAATCTTTCTGAGCTTGTGGGACGTGTTTTGGACGTGTCCAAACGCATGATCAATGCGTGTTCGTGGGCGGACCCAAATAAGACGCAGTGGCAGTGCAGGAGCGCCTTTCCTTTCTCCAATCGGTACCTGCTTTAACGCCTTTTCCTTGCCTCTTCCGCCCTGGATAATCAGCGGCGCTCACGATCTTCATGGTCGACGACAAGTACATTGGACTTGCATTGGCAATATCCAGCTCAGCAGCGATTGGAACGAGCACTGTCATAACCAAAAAGGTGGCGCGACAGCTGGCGCTCGCCTTTACCCAGCGCTGACCCCTTTGCAGGGCCTGACCGCGTCCGCGGATGGAACATCCGCCTCCGACAACCTCTCGTATCTGCGGAATCCAATATGGTGGGCGGGAATGTCGACCTGTGCGTTTTCCAAATATAAAGCGGTGGGGTGACTGCTCACGAACGTTTTTGTCCAGTAATTCTGGGAGAAGGTAAAACTACTTCATCCGTTCATACAGGATGACTGACCCACCGGGTTTGCAGTCGCCAATTTTGCGGCGTATACATTTGCTCCTCCGGTATTGGTAACCCCACTCGGCGCCCTCAGTGTTCTCATAGGGTTTGTTCGGTTCTCCACGACTACTGCTTCATGCGCTTATGCTGCCCCGCAGGGCGGTGCTTGCGTCCTTCCTGCTTAACGAACGACTAGGACATCTCGGCCGAGTAGGATGCGCCCTGTGTCTAATTGGTTCCGTGATCATTGTTCTCCACGCCCCGGACGACAAGCAGATCGAGACCATTGGCGACTTCCTCGAATATGCTTTGAAACCAGGTGCGTGTCGCAGACACTCCATATATGCACCACGCTGACTGGGCGCAGGGTTCTTGCTCTACTGCCTGACGGTGTGCATTATGTCGGTAGTGCTTGCATACGCGGTGGTACCCAAATACGGCCGCACCAACCCCGTAGTCTACATCTCCATCGCCTCCATCGTTGGATCGGTCTCGGTCATGTTCGTCAAGGGCTTTGGCGTCGCGGTGAAGCTCACCTTTGCTGGCAAAAATCAATTCGTCTATCCGAGCACCTATGTCTTCGGCCTCATCTCCGTGGGCTGCATCGTCATCCAGCTCAACTACTACAACAAGGCCCTCGATACGTTCTCCGTAAATCTGTGCGTTACCCTTTCTAGCTGAACTTCCTTCTTTTCTTACATTCCTGTAGTGTGAACCCCATGTACTACGTCGGCTTCTGCAGCGCGACGATCCTCGCGTCCTTGATCCTCTTTGAGGGCTTCAACACGACAGACGCGACTAACACCTTTTCCCTCATCTGCGGTTTCATCGTGACCTTTCTCGGCGTACACATCCTCAACCTCTCCATGCTTGAGGAGTCCGCGCAGGCAATCGAGGACGCGCGCGGTATCACGCTCGAGGGCCGCCTCTCTCTTGATGGCTGGCACGGCATCCGCCGCGACAGCCTCAGCATGGCTTTACCCTCGCCGCGCGGGCACGGGCGGCGCAGCTCGCTCTACCGCACGCAGACGTCGACGCTCTTCAACGCGTTCGGCGTCGAGGCCACGGGCGGGGAGAGCGTCGGGCTGCAGCGCCTGCGGGAGGAAGACGAGGAGGAGTGGGACGAGGACGCGGATGAGCGCACGGCGCTGCGGACGCCTGCGGATGGTGGGCGCCGCATGTCGCGCAGCCCGATTCAGGCGCACACGCCGACTCGTTCTTTAGGGTCGCATAATTCATCGAACCCTCCGGCGCCGGGCGATATCCGGATATCGCCCCGGCCTGTGTAGCTATAGCAAAGTAAATATTTATTTACGATACACCTGTAATTTTCGAGGCAAACGGACTTCTTAATTAACTTATGTATAATTACAAATTTCATTCTTGGGTCTAGACTAGTATCTCCTTCGCATACAAGGGTAGTTTTCGGTGAGTCCATCTAAAGTTAGTTTTATCGACTACAGTATTATAGAAACTGTGGAGTCTGACGGCGGCCTTGCTAGGCCTGAACTTCCCTAGGGTCAATTGCAAGAGCAAGTGCAAGCTTAAGAGTCTCAAGATAATGGCCTCAGATCGTTTATACATACCCTCCCTCCTCGCCCATCCCCCACGGCTCGAATGCTTTATCGAGGCAGGGTTGTCCTTAGTCATCGAGGCTCGGAGACCGTCAAATACTCTTCTCATAACTTACTCGGCGGCACGACTGCAACATGTCACTGCACATCGATATCTCGAAGAGACAATTCGCGCTGCTACTCGTTGGAACAGATGACCTCGACGGACATTCCCTTGTCGATTACTTATCCAAAGTTATCCTGAGAACAAGGCCGACTCTACGCCTTGGACAGCGGCACTTGTTTGGACGACATTGTTCATGACAACAGCGGCGAGCAGCCAGCCTGCATCAGGAGCCAAAATAGCATTGGCGGTGCTAGCTGAAACGGGCCTGGATCCGAGCGCAGCAGCCTGAAGCATGCCTGACCTCCTGCAAGTACTGTACCCCGATCCATGGGAGGCGGCGACAACTGCGTGAGTGCGACACCAGTAGGCCGGCGGACTGCCGGCGGTGCTCCAAGCGGCGAAGATGTTGTCTTGTCTAGCGCTGCTCCGGTATCGAACACTGCCCCTGACATTTTCCACTGGACAGCGCCTCTCCGGGGTGAGATATACGGGCGAGATCTTGGATATTGATCGGCAAGGCAGCTAGTATGAGGCTAAAAAGGCCGATGGCAGTAGGTTTCGTTTACCTCTTGACTTTAAAAACGCTTGCTGATCGGTACGTTTTCAATTTCTTAACCACATTGTTCCATCCAACGTTATTTGTGTTTCGCCGATGTTCAGGGCCTGACTCTGACCCAGTCAGAACGTCATTAGTCGTATGGGAGATGGTTTGTTCAAATTGCTTTGATTGACTTTGTGAATGCTATTAGTGTGATTCCTGTGGAGATAAGGAAGACATTTTTCATTTTTGAAGTCCGAAATCTAAGTCGGCAACTATCACCTCAAGGGCGAATTAAGGAAAGTGCAATTCAAAAAACATGTTCAACATCCTTCGCACCACTTCCCACCTTCATTGGTCCAGGCGGGGCACCGATATTGAACAGCTCCCGCCATTTGGGGTCATAAGGCATAGACCGGAGACCCTCAAGGTTTGTGCTACCTGAAAGGGAGATGTAATCATGCAAGCACTACAGGGAGTTGGCACTCACTATGGCCGAGCCAGGACGATATACCGTCGCCCCAAGAAAGGCTGATAAATGGAATCTTTGCACCGTCACCCTCCAATTCATAGAACAGACTATCAACATATTCCTGGCCTTCACCAAGGTCCAACCTCATAACAGCCTCCACATCGCGAAGGACATCCTTTATGAGGAAAACTCCGCATGAGAGCACACGGAACTTGTGCTTGAGACGGGTTGTCGTCGGAGCGTACTCAACCTGCTTAAACACAATGTGTGTCCTCCCGCGTTGTGGGTTGCGATGAAGGCCAAGAGCGTGGATTAACCCGAATCGAGTTGCGTCAAGGTTCGAATTGCACCACAGTTGCCAATCTGCGGCGCGTTTCGCACCGTTAGGATCCGTCAGGCTCATGCGCTCTATTTTTGCTTGCGTCTCAATCATTTCACTAGCACAAAGAGTGAGTAACAGGGATTGTGCCTGCATGCGTTGACGTGCCGACATTCAACTCTGGATTAAACAGTCAGTGAGATCGGCTATCCTATAGGTATTATAGACGATGAAGGACATACTTGTGGTGTTTCCAGTGGGATCTCTGACAGTCTTTTGAGCTGAACGACAAAATAATTTAACTCGGTGTGGGCTTGAAAATGCGTAAAACATTACCAGTAATAAATATATTTGCAGTTATTGCACCGCATGAGTGTCACGAGAGGTTCTCTGGCGCCGCAGGTTCGACATGCTTTGCTGAGACGTTGGTCGGCTTTGGTGGTCTGCTTGCGGTTTGCCAACCAAGGTTGCCCGCCCAATCCCTCGAGAATCGGACCAGGAGGAAGTAAAAAGTGATTTATTTCTTTGTCAGGCATCGTACGCGGGTTCTTGCGGAACCAGTTGATCAGCCATGTTTCACTAACCGCATAAGAACAAAATAAAAGAGAATATACCAATTTCGACGCACTGAATTTTAGCTTCATCATTCTCGCCGATATTACGCAGAGCGCGAGACAAGAAAACCCGCGTTCTGATGAGATACGCTAGGCCATCAGCGGCCCAGTTGACAGCCTCGATACCGAGCATCGCTCGACGAAGCATTTTCGCTGCCTCGTTGTCGTCGGTCCCAGTAAGAACCAATGTCTCGCCATATAGTTCGAAAGGCACCCTAAATAACGTGAACACATGCAGGCTCCGAATGAGAGATAAATCGTACGGATTTTGCAACCAAATATCATCTCCACGAGAACAGTCCTCGTCAACCACGGCTTTGGCATAGGAAACAGCTTCCTGTGCACGATGAACGCAACTGTAATTTTTTTTTAAACTTGATCAATGACCGGAAGAAAAGGAAAAACTTGCCCAAGATGCAGAACTATTTTCACTCGCGCATTTGAAAGCTGAATAATGGGTTTGTCAAGTTGACAATAGATGAGAAGTGCTGAAGGGCGCACTGTCACATATTTGGAATGTTTATAATCGTTGTTTTCCTTGACATGCCCCACGGCTCTGAGAACGGCTTCGGAGCATTCCTCCATCAGGCGAATGAACAGAGAAAGAGCCCAGATGCAGTCATCCATAATGTCATCCGGAACTGGAAGCGGAATGAGGCAAGAGGAAAAGCGCTAGCAAATATGAACAGGAGCTTACCGTCGTCTCTGTGGACAAAGTAACTGAACATGAATAATTTCGGCAGCCGTTGATTAAATATGAGAGCCAGTTTGAGGTCCACTGGAAACTTGAAGGCCTCTTTATTTGCGGGGCTGCTGGGAGGAAAAAGAAGAACTATGTTCTCGTAGTCTTCCGGCCGTTTTCTCATTTCTCTGGCTGGTATGTATGAGCGTTCATTCTTTACTCAGAGCCACTCTGTAAAAAATGCAACAGAACCGTGACTCACAACGGACTGCTTCGGCTCGAACTGAGGCAAGCGATGGCAATACAAAATTCTTTGGGATCTCAACTCCGAACAAGTGAACTCTCGGTTCCTGGATTGAGGAATGTGGAATGTTTTTAGCAACCATCATGGCGAATAAGAGGTTGGAGTCACATTGTGTGACTCACGCGCTTTTCAACACTCTGTCACTCTTAGCATTTGCCCATTTAGCGTTTCTGGAGTTGAATGAATCTCGCCTTTTCTTTTGTTGGAAATAAACCTTCGACGTCGACTGCGTCTTCGTTTGGCGGCTCCAATCGCTCGGGTAACTCTAACTCCAACTCCAACGAGTCCAACTCTCCTCAACTTATAAGCGGTGCTCAAACAACTTCAAGTTCAGTAGTAAATTTTAAAAGGCCGACTATGGACCTATGGTACATTTATCTGATACTCTTCTATTTCTCTTTGACTCCATTGAAACACCGGCAGCGGATGCGCCTCGGTATTGAACACCCACTTATCCAGTGGTACCAGTTCCTCATCCGTGAACAGGAGGAACAGGTATTTTAACCTATCGAAACAGTTAGTGAACTGTCGTGTTATGTTTGAAAGGCACACACGTCTCAGCGAGGAACCAGCTGGGCACCATTCTATAAGTGACCTCAAAAGTGTTTATTAAAATGCGCATCGCACCTTGGCATGTCATCGAACTGGAACGGCTTGTGGTTGCGCTCGTCAAGGTAGCGGACAGAGGTGTAGCCGTATCGCACCCGTGCGTTTTTCTCCAGAGATTGGAACACGGCCCTGAAAAGAGACGAACGAAAATATTAGGGTTCCGCCTCGCGATAAATCCTCCGGACGCACCAGCCACGCTCCCGCCACTTGACATCGCCCGTCGTCCGCCACATAATATAAAATGTCTCCACCGCCTACAGCAGCCACCATTAAGCAATCTAACCAAGTACAAGCTAAGATAGACCCCACCTCTGGTCTTAGGAGATACGCATCCGCCAAAGCCGCGTACCCCCGCGCCTGGGGCGTCGCCTCGCGCGGGAGGTCGGCAACCCCTGGCGGTAGCCCAGGGCTCCCGGCCTGCTCCCACTCCTCCACGCGCGGCACCCACCGCCCGTGCTCCGTGACCGTCCACTGGTCCACGATGAAGTCGTCCGGGCTCAGCCCCGATGTGGTGTCGCCGTACACCGCCCAGCACATGTTCGCGAGCCCCTCCGCCGCCCACTTATGCCGCTTGCGCTCGGTCTCAGAGAGCCCGAGGGCAGGCGTGTGCACGCCAAGCGCGAGGAGCGCGGGGAGGAAGCACGCGAGGTGCTGGAAGCGGTGCGTGGGCACCCCGTTCACGAGGTCCGTCACGTACAGCAGCTGGCGGCGCGGTCCGACGTACAGGAGGTTCTCAATGATCGCGTTGGCGCTGCGGATGTCTGGGTGCGCACTCAGATGGGACACAATCGCGGAGCATGGAACGCACACAGGTCGCGCATCTGGGGCTCTTTCTGCCCAGTCATGAGCCATTGTTTGAGGAAATACTCGTACGCGGAGTCGGTGTAGCCGGCGGCGGAGAATGTTGCTGCTCTACGCGTCAGGTCCAGACGAAGATATTGTGGAAGGACACACTTTGATTAGGTTTGCCTGTGTTCACATCCCACATTGCCGCCAGCAATCCACCGTACATTATGTTCTCCGTCCCGTACATCGCTTTCATCGGATGCTCGGTCTGTGCGCATCGATTAGGGACCTAACGGCAAGCTGAAAGAAACTTACTGCTGCATAATATTTCGATTTTCCTGTGATGTGCGCAAGGTACTTGCTAGCTGGTAATTAGGAAAGCCTGCAGCAGAGCAGAGCAGAGACTCACAATTCCATTTGGTTGCTGAGCACTTCCGCCAAGCAGACCTGCTTGCCGCCGGGGCCACCGTGCTTGAGATCGCCCCTAATTGCCGTTAGCACCGCGACCGCGTCGAACGCTGAAAGAACGCGCACGTCTCCGTATTCACGCCCCAAAGCGGAAAGCCGCTCGGTGTGTTAAACACCGGCAGCAGCTTCTCTCCCAAGCCATCCGCAAGCTCCAGCAGCCTGGGGTCTTCGGACAACGCGTATGCAGAGAGTAGGCCGCCTAAGTATCGGATAACGACCTCAAAGAAATGGGCATATTCTCCCTACCGCGCACTCCAATGAGAAAACTAGAAATGAGGGCGTGGAAAACATACCGGTGCCATGCTAAACGTCTGCCCCGCAACGTCCTCCACTGTATCGTAAAACATATCCTCAAGACCCATCAACCACATCGTATCGAGCGAATCGTACATCGTTACACCCCATCCGTGGAAACTACACGTATTGCGTCAATATCTTCTGTGGCTCGGCGTGAACCATAACGCACTTGTTGATCCGTCCTCCCGTCATGGGCCGCAGCTCATCGTACGGTAGCGCATGCGTTTGGTAGCCAGTGTACGCGTGCACAAATGCTTTGCGCACTTCATGGGCCCGGCCGGCCCACAGGTCACCGTCGGGCAGATGCATAGGCGGCGGACGCAGACCATCTACTGGGCGACTCGATTTGAAGAAGCGAAATCGGAAACGCCGCGGCGTGAACGTTGAAGTAGACAGCCACAGCACGGCAGTCAAGAGCAGCAAGACGTGCCACCAGCGCCAAAGCCGCGCAGAGACATTGCGCGCTACGAGAGCGAAAGAAAACCTCCGGGAATCGAGATTATTAGGTGGGGGCAGCATTGAAGGGGCTCGGAAGAGGCAAGCCTATAATAGTTCGGGAGCCGAGCGCGGGTGCTGTCATGACACTAAATGATCGCCCCTCATTTCAGTCGGGCCTGTGCGCAGTGTTGGAGCTCTATCGAGGTTGCGGAGGGAGGGTATATGTAGTAGAATGCAGAAAGCTGCAAAAGGTTTTGCGAGCACGGTTCATTGCAGTTTGCCTGCCAATGCCAAAGTCAGATGTAGTGTTGTCCAAACGTCTCGGGCCGGGATTCGAGCCTCGAAATCAAAAAGAGGATCCTAACTTCTCATCGAATAGACGAAGAATACTCGGAGAAAGTGTTAGAGTCTCAACAAAGTGAACCGTCGAGACAAGTGGCCAAGTTTGGTCGATCAAACATCACCCCTCTTGAACTCGAACGTCAACAATGCTGATAATGTACGTGGTTCCAAAGTGCAAAGCAATACCGAAAGACTGGGGTTGCGCCTTCTCCCGAGCTGGTCCACGGAATCATCGTCGCAAGCACCAACATTATTTCGAGCTTGTGTGCTTTACGACGTTGAAGGCGATGTAACGGCAAGGATTCTATGTGGCTTGACCGGCGAACAACAGAACCGGGTACTTGCCGGGTACTGCAATTGTTCAGCAAGTACTCTGCATGATCACGCCATTTTGCAGAGTACATCTCTTCAAAAGCGAATGCCCCGCATGTCTAGCCGCCTTAGCGCCGGCTTGTAAAACACCACATTAGTTGAGGCGTTTCAGGTATGCTGCGGTTTCCTCAATTCGAACAATTGAAAGGTCAACTCTCTCTCTACGCTTTTCGACATAATTGTGTCGGAGATCGGCAACAACCTACTGCGCAGATACGATTATAAGACAACAACCGATATTTGCAAGATTGTCGAGGAACCAGTACGGGAGAACATTGCAGCATCGCTGCGTAGTACCTGGACAGACGACACGGCGTTGCACGTCACAATGAAGGCGGGGATGCTTACCACCAGACCCAAAATGATCTCAACAGGATGCTCACACTCCTTTGCCGCCTTTCTCTGAAGAAAGCTGTCCAGTCGGATTGTCAGAACTATCCTGGCCTCTGTATTATGTCCTCTTTCCACGTTCAATCATTTCTACAGCCGCTTCTGACATGCTGTCGAGTTGCCTCGTGCTCTCATTAAATTGGGCTGCTGTTGGATCTTTTTTAAACTGCCGTATACACACAGCCCTTCCGACAGCCCTTATAATCAGCCTTGCACGACACCAATAATCCACCAAATGCGGCTTCCCTTCCCCTCACGGGGTAGGAAGCCCCCGGCCCCAACCGTCAAGCTCAAGCACAAGCACTCTCCCTCGGGCACCGCCCGTGCCCTCCCCGACGTTGTCTCCACCTCCCTCCTCGCATTGAAAGAATCCGCAGACGCCTTCCCGCCGCTGAAGAGCGCCGTCGGCGGTGTACTCGCTGTGTGGGACATCGCTGAGGCAAGTAACGTCTTTAGATGCTGACAACGCAGAACGCCGCATATTAATAGAGGGAATGCATACAGCGCGCGAAGCACGCCAAATCCGAAGCACACGATATTGCCCTCCGAACCCAAGCCATTCTTGATGTCATCGCCGACGCGGTGCCCGACGGCTCAGCGATCCCCGCGCCGATGCTGCTCAGCCTCGATCGCTTCAAAGTGTCAGATACCCCAAACTATTTCTTCCTCCATAGATGCTCATCTTTCTGTGTAGTCTCTTGGACGACATCCGTTGTTCGATGGAGGTCATTACCCTCACTGGCGGCTTCTCGCGCCTGATGCACCTCAATCGCAATGAGCAGACGTTGCAGGGCATCAAGGCCCGCCTCGACGACGCGTATCGAGATTTTTTGGTCCGTTTCTTTTGATGAAATATTTAGCATTGTCTCAATGTTAATTACATTTATACACAGGTGGCCTCAGCATTGCGCGCCGAGGTGAAACACGCAGAAATCGCGGTGCTGCAGAGCGAACTTGCAGATCAGCAGAGGCGAACCCACAGCGATGTTGGGAAGGTCGTTGCGGTGACAGTGAGTGGCCTTGGTGATTTGTATGCATGCCGCAGATGTTGACGTTTTCATGCAGAACGCAGTTGCACCCGACTTGTCCAGCGTTTTGTTTTATTCTCGAGTTTCCGTTTTTTTGGCCGGCCCCTGATCCCAACTTGTACCACTCCAACGCAACCACGGCAATAATACCCCACAAACTAATATTTTGTGCTGCCAATCTCCGACCCGATATTTTTCTTTGCTCGCGGGGCGGCGAGCCAGGGGAACCAAGCGGCCTACTCTCAATTCTTTGTCTGTAATATATGTACATTATAACTACTGATGTAAAATAGCTTCAAAGTTTCGACCGAAGTCATATTGTGTTTTGCAATTCCCAATTTTTGGTCGATTCCTCTGATCAGGATGGTTTTATGTGGTGGGTTTAACCGCAGCGCAGGTGAGTTACAGGGACATCGCACCGGACTTTTGCAACAGAACCGGAAAGATATTGATTCGAACCGAGGGACGACTTGACGAGTAAACACGGTTTCTGCGATGGGTGTGTGTCTTGCCAATGATTCGCCCAAGATTCAAATCTTGTCACATACTATGATGCCAATGGCATGCCGTGGTCAGCTTTATTATAGTACGTGGTTTTGGCAGAGGCGCTATGAGATGACGACCCTGATAGAGTTTGTTTATACGCGTATACGCACTCTTAAAAATCGTCTTGTCGACGGACTTTCGGCCGCCCCAGCTACATGATATCTGGCAGGCTTCTCCTCTAAACTGAACATCGGACTAAGTATATTACATAAAAAGGTCACCGCTTACTTGAGCAGGAAGAGTTCAGCAAAGCCCTGGCGAATGCGAGGTACCGACGCGAAAAAACGACTCATTTTCGAACTCCTTCATTTTTGTGCTTGTTAATCAAATTGACGCAACAGTTACGACGCGTCCAAGACGCGTCGCAAATTTGAAATTAGATCCTCGCGTCAGTCACATTCACGTGCCAGTTATCCGTCACAGATCAAAACTTTCTTCATTCCAATCCGTCACCATGATGGTCACTAAAGGCACTTCAGAGTCTCCAATGAAGGAACCGAGAGCTCACCTCGATGGCCTCGACATTCCAAAGAATTTTGTTTTGCCATCGCTAGCCTCTGTGCGAGCCGATGCGGTTCGTGGTGAGTTTTGCTGCATCTTCGCAGTTCTTGTGCGATAACCTCGGCCCATGTCAGCCAGAGAAATGAGAAACCGGCCGGAAGACTACGAGGACATAGTTTTTCTTTTTCCTCCTGGCAGCCCCGCGAATAATGAGCCCCTTCCGATGCATCTCAAACTGGCTCTCATCTTTAATCAACAGCTGCCGAAGTTATTCATGTTCAGTTACTTTGTGCGGGAAGAAGACGGTGAGCTCATGAAATTTGTTCATGTCTTCTATTTCCCTTGTCTTATTCCGTTCCAGTTCCGGAAGATGTTATAGATGACTGCATCTGGGCTCTTTCTCTGTTCATTCGCCTGATGGAGGAATGCTCCGAAGCCGTTCTCAGAGCTGTGGGACATGTCAAGGGAAACAACGATTTCAAATTTTCTAAATATGCAACGGTGCGTCGAGAAGAGCAATACCCAGTTACTTTCGGCTTGACATGACTATTATTTAGCTTGTAAATGCTCGAGGCAAAATAGCTATGCATCTTATGCAAGTTTTATTCTTTTTCTGGTCGTGTGCGATAAAATAAAAATTTTACAGTCGCGTTGATCGTGCACAGGAGGCTGTTTCCTATGCCAAAGCCATGGTTGACGAGGACTGTTCTCGTGGAGATGAGATTTGGTTGCAAAATCCGTACGCTTTACCTCCTATTCTGGCCTACATGTGTTTACGTTATTTAGGATGCCTTTCGAACTTTATGGCGAGGCACTGGTCCTTACTCGGACCGACGACAACGAGGCAGCGAAAATGCTGCGTCGAGCGATGCTCGGTATTGAGTCTGTCAGCAGGACCGCTCAGGGCCTCCCGCAGCTGATCAGAACGCGGGTCTTCCTATCTCGCGCTCTACGGAATATTGGCGAGGAGGACGAAGCTAAATTCAGTGCGTCAAAAAATCGTGTATTCTTTTTATCTGATTCCTATGCGGTCAGTGAAACTTGGCTCATCAACTGGTTCCGCAAGAACCGCGTATGATGCCCGACAAAGAGATAAGACACCTTTTGCTTCCTCCTGGTCCGATTCTCGAGGATTGGGCGGGCAACCTTGGTTGGAAAACCGCAAGCAGACCGCCAAAGCCGATCAACGTCTCGCCAAAGCGTGTCGAACATGCGGCGGCAGAGAACCTCTCGTGACACTCATGCGGTGCAATAACTGCAAATATATTTATTACTGGTAATGTTTTACGCATTTCAAGCCAACACCGAGTTGAATTATTTTGTTGTTCAGCTCAAAGGAATGTCAGAAATCCCACTGGAAACACCACAAGTATGTCCTTCATCGTCTATCTATAGGATAACCGATTTCCCTAACCATTTAATCCAGAATTGAATGTCGGTACGCAAAACACGCGGCCCAATCAGTCCTGTTCCTCACTCTTTGTGCTAGTGAAATGGTTGAGACGCAAGCAAAAATAGAGCGCATGAGCCTGACTGATCCTGACGGTGCGAAACGCGCCGCAGATTGGCAACTGTGGTGCAATTCGAACCATGACGCAACCCAATTCGGGTTGATTCACGCTCTTGGCCTTCATCGCAACCCACAGCGTGGGAGGACACACATTGTGTTCAAGCAGGTTGAGTACGTGCCGACGGCAGCCCATCTCAAGCACAAGTTCCGTGTCCTCTCATGCGGGGTTTTCCGCATAAAGGATGTCCTTCGCGATGTGGAGGTTATCATGGGGTTGGATCATGGTGAGGCCAGGAATATGTTGATAGTGTGTTCTATGAACTGGAGGGCGCACATGCAAAGGTTCCATTCATCGACCTGTCTTTTGGCGACAATATATCGGCGTGGCTTGGCAGTGGTGAGTTTTCTGTCCTTATCTGGTTTTCGATTGTCACATCTCCTTGTAGGTGCCACTACCATTGACAGTATCCGGATAATTCCCTATGACCCCAAATGGCGGGAGCGGTTCAATGTCGGTGCCCCGCCTGGACCAATGAAGCTCAGAAGTGGAGCGAAGGATGTCGAACATGTTCTCTGAGTTGCAATTTTTTTCATGTCTGCGTCGTTGGTTACAGTGCCCGTCTGTTCACTAGACCTTCCAATTTTCGGTTTGTTAAAACTACCTGTACATACCTCGACCGTCTAATTTTGAGTTGAAAATTCGGCCAACAAATTTGTCGAGAGATTCCGATGCTGGTGAATCCGGGACGTGAACTGCACTGCCACAAGACTTTCTGTTACCTACCTTTACCAACTCGTATGTGGCACACACTGCACAGTGTGATACGAGAATACAGCATGTCAGTCCCGTTTTGAGAAAGATAAGAGCTAAACCGAAGTGCCAGTCGACAAGTACTGTATTCCAACGGCGGGGTCCTAGACTCGTGACCAGTCTGCCTACGCCGTTCTAACAAGGCGGGCTTGTTGCCGTAGGCCGCCTTGTTGGAACGGCGTAGGCAGACTGGTCACGAGTCTAGCGGGGTCCATCACAAATTCGGGCGGCCATCGCGAAAGATAATTGAACGGAAACAATTGAACTGACTCGGAGCAAAATTTGAAGTCTGATGCGAGCCCGCTGTACTGCGTGATCCAAGATATCAGACCGTTGACTCGGAGTTGACGCGGCTGTTTCAGTCCAAAAACGGGAACACATAATCACCATCTAGCTATTCCGGGCCTTGTTATTGTTTCTCTCTCTTGTTCTCCTACTAGCCTCCCTTCACAACTAGATGTTCATCAACACCACACTCAATTGTCTGTCCCACCTCTTTTCCAATTGGCCCCAAAGTCCCGAGTGTTCCCCAGTCTGCAAGTTCATGATTGGATCAGCCATGAGGTGAGGACGTTGTAAGTAAACGCCGTCTGCTTCATGGATCTCGACATTCTATCCTGCCCATGAGCGTCCCCCACACTGGGCATGGAGCCTTGTCAGAGCCGCCGCCATACGTCCTGAGCGGCGAACGGGGTGTCCGACATCGATTCCCGCTTCTCGATAATCGCGGGAAGCAGTGTGGACTACTTAACCTTGAGAGTGGGGCGCGCTCAGCCAAGTCAATTCCTCTCTTTTACGAGGACGACACGATACTCGGCTCCTTCGAAACGGAGGTAGAGAAGAGTACTAGTGGCTCGCTGCGCTCCGTCACCGTTAAGGTAGGGCTGTTTCTGCCCTGGTGTATCTCCTAGTTACTCCCATTTTTGTATAGGTTGCAGGATCCATCATTACCGGAACTATGGTCGATGATAGAACTACATTCTTGAAGCTGTCTGTCTGCCTATGGACACGGAAGACCGCTCCTCTGGATGTCGGCCGCTACGTCTGGCCGTTTTCGATTCCCATCCCACGAGAGGTCACCCTCCCAATGGGCGGCCACCCCTCTACCTTCCGGCTGCCCGAGAGCTTCCTTGAGCGCCAGACACGAGTCACTGTTCTTTATGAGATCTCTGTGACCGTCTCGCGCGGGATGTTTCGACCCGATAGCCAGTACGTTGTTGGTCGTTGATGTTTCATCCTCATATTTTATGGCAGTTTAAAGACGCGGTTTCGATACGTGCCATGCACCAGCCCGAATCCACCTTCCGCCCTTCGACAGCGAGCCTACCGCATCGGTCACTCATTGCCTGGCCCCATAGATGATCCAGAGGGATGGGAAACGAGTCTTACGGCTATGGCCCATGGGCACATCTTCAGAACGCGGCAGGTGGTTGTACAATGCACCGTAAGTCTCTCATTCTGAGGTTTTTGTCTACCGCTCACCCGCACTCCAGCTCTCCCTCGCTCGACCGGTGCGCACCATCGCACACACCTGCGCGAAAATGCACTTACTTTTGCTTTAGCTCTCTTACACCCGCGGCTCTGTCATCCCGTGCTGGATAACACTCAAGAGCGGCGACGTCGAGGCACTCGAGTTGTACGCGTCGCCAGACGCGCTCACAGTGCACCTCCGACGCTCCGTGCGCTACCAGAATAACTCCCTGATGTCGCATCAAAACGTCGACGGGGACGTGTCGGTCACAATTGTCGCCCTCGCAGCGTGGTGGCCGCACCCTGAGCATGACGGCAGTGATGGACATACACGCACACTCGAGGGCGAGCTCCGCGTGCCCGCAGACCTCGTGTGCTCATCTGCGATGGCCGCGTTCAGTATCACCGTGCGTTCTCTGTCTTGATTCCGATCTCAGGAGACCAAATTCGTAAATCACAGTACACCGTCGACGTGAGCCCGCCGAATTGTGTTGGGTTCACGCCCGCGGAAGGGCACGGCGGTGTTTTGATCAGCGTCCCTGTGGTGGTGGCGACAATGTATCCCGAGAATGGTGGGCTTTACTTCCTCTGTAATCTAAGGTTTGTTTTAATTAATTGCAGCGCATCGCCCGGTGGCGTACGCTCCGCCGTCGTACGACAACTTTACCCCGCAAGAGGTGGCGGGGCCAAGCGAGGGTGTCACGTACTTGGCATTCGCAAGGGGGCGGTTTGAATAATGGAAGGTAAAACTCGACCCAGATTGAAGCTTTTTTTCAGGAGTGGAAGAGTTAGATAACCGCGAGTCCGGGTCTGCTGGCGGCCATAGATAGATCATGGATATAGTTTATTTATATGTCTTAGGTGCTGGTGCATCTATACCCGCGTGGTCAAGACAAACAACCCATATTTTTTTATTGTCAAGTAATGACAATAAGGTTGTATATTTCAAACTGATTCCCGTCACGGTCTTTCATTCCCTTTGAGGTCTTTGCAGATTGCGTGCGGACGCTCCTTTTAAGGGAAGAAATCTACACCTCTAGATCTGGGGTAGGCCTAGTCTCTTGCAGCCAGACGCTCCAAGAAAATGAAGTTTGCAGATCTAAGTTCAACGTTCAACCGTGGGATCTGACGCTACGGTGATTATGCAATCACTTTCATCACACGCCGATGGGCGAACACGACCTACAACAAGCTATAACATGCGCTCGATGGAGAAAATTCCTTTTCTTCTTCCTCTCGGGACCTTGCATGATAAGATCCTCAGTCGGCAAGTAAGGACTCGGATTTGAGGACAGTTGACACACTGCCACAGTCACTTTCCGCCCTCATCTTCCCCGCTATCACAGCCGTTTTGTCCCGCATGGAGGACCGTTCCCAGCGCCCCCCTATTCAATGCTGTGCCGTGCGGTGTGCTCAGATTGACCGTTCAGCCGTAATGCTTGATTTTTCAATTTCTCCCTGACTCAGGAGCTTAAAATTGACTTCAAAAAAGGGACAGCTTCATTTGCTGGGGCGAGGGAAAACAAACTTTGGGCTCTATCGCGAGGAATCCTCATCGCGACATTCCATCTCTCTTGCAGCTTAAAATTTCGACTATTGTAATTTTTAGTTTATTGGAGTCTGACTATGGGAGACTAGGTTCCAAAGATTGATTGCAAGCGAATTTGCACATTTTAGCGGCCCTGTTGATTGCACCAGGCCTAATGCTTTTGCTCTTCTGATCTTCTGAATCCTACAGTATTGGAAAGTAAATATCCTACGAACCTGAAGACACGAAAAAAACACCCGCTTGGGTTCGGCTCTTGGGTTGGATCGCGCACTTATATTGCGTTCAACTCGGAGTCTAATGCCTATACTCTCTATATCCACACTCTATCCCCGCGGCGAGCCGAAATAAGAATAAAAATAATATAGCTCACTATGCCCCCCCTTGGACCTTCCTCCCCCGCCGGTGCATTTAAATTGAATACGTGTCGACGGGAATCTCTGTGGGTCCTTCAATTCCATTCCATCGGTTTTACTGATTCGTGGTATTTATTTCTATCATGCATTGCTACGCACAACCAGGGTCGGCGGCGGTACGTGGGTACACATCCAGGCATCACGAGGTGAGAGAAATTAGCTCGGGATGCGAGCCGGATGGATTGCATATGCGCAAGTGGGATTAATTACCCATATCGCCTAGGATGAAAAGCCTCGACCGAAGGCAAATGGGGCTCCGTTCTGACGACTATCACCCTCCAGTTAGATAGTAGAATAGGAGCTCCGGCCGCACAGCTCAAATACAACGTGCGCGCAGAATAGAATTCTTGAAATGTATTGGTATCGGAATGAATTGAATGGTGGACCTACACGGACCCACACGCGGCCCTGTGGCGTCGGACGTTGGGCGCGTGAGCGGTGGAGCATGCACTGGAATATATTGTGTTATGCGGTTTGCAAGTTAGTCAGGGCCAATTGAACAAGAGTCCCGAACTTTGAGGAAATATATCCCACGATTTGTGCATCTTCTTTTGTGTTTAACAGCCCCGTCGTGCGTCGGCTAATACGAAACTGAATATGTGAGACCGAGGGCACCCCAGAATACTGGGAAGATCCCTGACATGACCGTTCGTCCCCGTCAGTGGGGCAAGAGTCCGAGTGAACGTTCGCTCGAGTTGAGCCATCGCCGTCTGCTGCCATGCCAGTCTCCGAGGCTCCGGTATGCCCGTGCTGATATATACGGCTTTATACGGCCTCCCTCGTGCCTCGCTCTGCCTGAAGCTCAAGATTAGCTGTGATCTGGTCAAAATACGTCTGAAAATGGAGTTTCAGGCACACCTCTTGGTTCTGCGCGTGGTTGGCAACGAATCGATAGCGGCATAGGATCGTTGCTTATCTTAGCCCATTATTTGGTATTTAAGGCCTTGTCTCTTCTCTGCAGACCGAGCAGCAAAGCCCCATTTCTGCCATGGTCTCCGCCACTTTCGTCCTTGTCGACACTGTCCCACTTTTGCACTCATGTCTGGCGGCCCTCGAGAACACTCCATCGCTTGCAGTCGATCTGGAGGGTGTAGCGCTCTGCCGTTCGGGAACTTTGTGTCTGGTGCAACTCAAGGCTCTTGGGAGTGACACAATTTGGCTCATCGATATTGTTGTCCTCCGCGCCACGGCATTCGAGGAGATAGGAGCCAGCGGGCAAAGCCTTAAATCTATCCTCGAGAGTCGTTCGGTCAAGAAGGTATTGCTAAATCACATTTCCCTGCAGTCGCAGAAAGTTGAAAGTGATTTTATAGCTCTTCTTCGACGTCAGGAACGACTCCGACGCGCTGTTCAATTTGTACGGCGTAACGCTCGCGAACGTGTACGACCTGCAGCTACTCGAGGTCGCCGCGCGCTCGTCCAAGGCTGGGAAGCCTCCGCGCTTTGTCAAAGGCTTGGTTCCCAGCCTCGAGACATATGTCGCGCCACTCAAGTCAGTGGCTGTCGTACGCGACTGGACACGGGTGAAGGAGGTGGGACTCCGGCTCTTCGCGCCCGAGCGCGGCGGTCGGTACGAAGTGTTCGAGGACCGCCCACTCGCACCAGCGTTGGCGGAGTACTGCGCGCAGGATGTGACGCTGCTGCATGAGCTCGAGGCGGTGCTGCACCAGAAGATTGGCCCAACGGGTAGGAGGAACTGGGAGCAAAGGGTGTATGCAGAATCTGTGGCGAGGGTAGCGCTTTCCCGTCGCGCAGACTATATACCCAGAGGCCCAGACAAGGCCCTTGCGCCCACGAATTGGTGATTGCCGCGTAGTTAATTTTGCCGCCGCGGTCTGGCCAACGTACTAATAGTTTCTCGACTGTTTCTTGCTGATTTCGGCTCAATGTATTAACTTTTCGGCTGCCATTCCCATCTTTGACGAACTTGGAACCGGCCTTTACGTAACAACACATTCTTCAAATTATTCTACGAATCGTCTGTCCACGGCAATTGTCGAGTCCTCTCATCACGCACTGGTAGCGGTCCAGAAATCGAACGTTTGCGCGACCACAGGGTCGCACTCTGTGAGGCCCATGAATTCGGATCCCATTTCAAGCGTCACACGAGCGGACTTGATTGCGCAACCAGAGGCGAACTTCCCGCCACCCGGGGTAGATGACGCTCCCGGGAGGCACTGTGTGCAATCGATCTCCCAGATTTGCGTTCTTCAAAATGCAAACAGGCAGATTCGTCCAACCGATAAGTCAATGGACACACTGCTTGTTGGAGTCAATTCCTTCCAAGGTCAATAGGCCATTAGCGAGGTCCACTACTAGCTCGTTGTTGCTACACCGGGTCAATTACGCTGAACGTCGACACAAAAAAAATGTCATACTTTACGATGTAGGTCGGGTTGGCCGAGCTTGTCTGTTCCACATGCCATTCGGTTGTTGTATTTTGTGGGAGCGTGGTTATCATCCTAGGCCTTATGTTCCCACGGTTCAACTCTGGTGTTTCTTTTCGGTACTAGGCATTTAAATTTCTGTGGCCGTGATTTCTTCCATCAATACAAGCACACGGTGAATTACACCACGACGAACACTGGGTGGGCTTCCGTAGGTGGCTGTGTTTTCCTTCTTCCCTCTGACGAATTACGAGGCCGGCAAGCGGCGGGTCACAAACAGATGGGCAGAATTTCTGGTATTTATTTTTGTAGAAATCCAACACAAAGCTCAACGTTCGCTCGGACGCTTGCGCGCCGACCAGCTCACATTGAGGGATGTTAACCAGATTAAGCGCCCTCAACAAGCGCCATCAGATGCCATCTTATATAAGCCGATTGTATGACATTTTTGGTCCCATAGCACAAAACAGATAAATCTGTTTGTGAATCTGAACGGATCCGTCGGTCGGTAAAAACATTTTCAAGTGACAGTGAGGATGAACAGCAGCGGATCCGAGAGAGCTGTATATACAACGGCGTGGCGCGTAGCCTAGATACCGACGATGCGTAGTCAATTTGCCTCCAGATACGTTCCCGAGATAACCGAGATCCCCAGACGAGGGAGATCCATTTCAGGCATTGGGCTTCCCACGGTTCGACTCGCTGTCTATTCCGTCGCACCCCCGAATCCAAGACGGATGCAATGTCATTCCGTTGAATAGTAGTAGCTCCCACGGCTCGACTGTCAAGTTGTGCGACTTTGCTTCCGGCGGTCAGTCCACTCCGGTTGTATCCATGTAATTAGCCTGTTTGCGATGCAGCCATCAGATGGCTGAATGGCTAACAAAAGTGAAAATTGCAATGAACCCACCACATATTCTCCTTACTTTGAATGCACAAAATTGACACTATGTAGGTCCTCTACAGACTAAAGACAAGTCCCGAAATAAACAGGCGACTCAGAGGAGAGTTGGGGAGCCATTGGATGGCTCGAATGGCTCATCGCAAACTCTCTACTAGTATTAGGGTCTCAACGGCCATGTGTTCGCCGCGTGCTGAATTTACCATATCTTATATATTGAACACAGCCTGTCGTCTCTGAAAAATTGAACCCCTATCGCCTAGCGACCGGACGGGTACCTAGACTGTGGCTGTGAAAATAGATAAGATGGTAGCCTCGAGGTTGCGCCGCAATTCCGAGATCTCCATATAATCTAAGCGTGATCTTTTGGATTACTTATTTGAGCCGGAGCTTCCCACGGCTCGACTGGGCGGATGGTGGATTCGAGAAAAGACGAAAAGAGAAAACGGAGGAACTGCGTCGGAACGGGCGGGTCCCAAGCCAAAATCCCGCACGGAGATATGTACCCATCTCGTTAATCGTCGACACCAAATTACAGGTTATTGCTAAACTCGTCAAAAATTACTATTGTCGGGATGAAACGGAATCAATGCTGCTCTCTCTCCTACTCCTCTCTCACAACCAAGATTTGACTGATTTAACCGCAAACATGTAGAGCCGACCCTAGCCGACCCTCGAAGCACGCCGCGCCATAAACGGGGAATCAGTGGATTGCATGGGGATGCATAGCGTGCCATGGGGAGACGGCGTCTGTCAAAATAAAGCTGATTCATGACCACGCCTCGAGGTCCCCTGGGCCAACTTAAATACGCGAGTCAGGTACGCGAGCCAAGATATACTTAGATGTTTAGATTCGGGAGATGCACGGGCTCCCACGGTTCAAAATATATCACTAACGTTCACCTTATATTTACCGCGGATATCTCCGTATGCATCAGAAAAATCCAAGCATGACGGAATATCGTGGAAAATCGCTGTCAACGCGTCAGCGACAGTGAGTGTGGGGTGAATAGTGAGCCGTGGTATAGATCGCGGCAGTAGCGGAAGTGTTTGGTGCACTACCTTCTTCCGGCGCGAAAATCGCGGATGGATAAGCTCCGTACTTGCATTATTGAACGTATCTGACATTGACTCCCACGGTTCGACCCGCCTGCCATCAAATAACGTTATATGTTGTGCCTGCCGCCAATATCTATCCCGCATCAGAGAGTCGGAATGAGGTGGTATACATCGCGGAGCGGCGTGGCCGCGCGCGGCCGCATGTGCTGGTGCCATTGAACTACGCATGGCGCGGCGTCTTGTCAATCAGAGAGCTTTCTGTCTTTTTCTGCTGAAGATTTATGTAAACAAGCGTGGGCATCGAGGTCCCTCCTGGTCCCTCTGGGAAAATCTGTCCTCGAGGTCCCTCCGCTCATGTACCCGAGTAAGGTACGCGAGATGCAGTTTGATTGTACGCGTGCAACTTATTAGGTTTAAGAATGCCACAAGAGGCCACAAGTACATCAGATTGACGCGGGAACGACATTGACACATGACTTCTCACGGTTCGACTTGCCCGCATCAGAAAGGCGGGATTACGGAATATCACTGTACCGTGGTAGGTCGCCGAGCAGGGCGCGCGCGTGGAGGCGCGTATGGCACGGAGGGCTGGTGGTTCTGCGGAGCCAGCGGCGTCAAGGGGATGTTCATTCTGCATGGGGGTCTGAGTCTCTGAAATGATGAGTCGAAGTTTGGAAAGCCCGAGGTAAGTAAATTAATATTCATTCTGAAGTTGAACTTATCTTGTCTGGCGGCCCGCCAAGAGTTTGAGAAAGTTTAAAATTTAACCGCCTCACCTCGAGGACCCGCCGCCTAAATATGCGAGTCAGGTACGCAACGCGAGATTCGACCCTTGCATCATGACACTGGCCATGGTTGACCCACGGTTCCGGTTCGACTTGTACGCATCAGAAATATCAGTCTTCCATTGGTGGTGATATAGATCGTGTCGCGCGCTACTATTCAGAGTTAAGCCGATTTTAGCGCTTGTTTCGCAGCATGCCTAGGCTCTCTGATTGCCAGATATACTATTCTTCATTCCTCATCATCCGCCGCAAAAAAAGTTGCAGAACCTCAGTTTTCAGATACTTGCTACATAGTACTTGTGATCTGCCCAACTTACTTATGAGGCCGACGCATAATCCAAGGGAAGGCGGGCTCTCCATTTTCTCAAGCCGGCGACTCGAGGAGACGGCATGGTCGTGGGCGCGGAAAGCGATGTCAAACTCCTCGCGTTCGGTGATTCGGTGTGGCGCGCAGCGACTCCCATTTTGGTCGGTGCAGCAAGTTCGCCGCCTGTGGAAAGCCCTTCAATGAGTGAAGTCGCCGTGATGTTCATTGCCGTGTTTGTTGTTAACAATACCCGAACGCCATAAATAATAGAGACGGTGAGACTCGCATGCGCGGTGTGGGACTCTCACAGACGCGTGGCACGCGGTAGGGTGATTCAGTAGGTTCAAAATCCCGATTAAGTACTTTATAAACAGGGTCACGATGATGTTCGACTCTATTATGACAGGACTCATGTTTCTTGATTCACATTCATACTCGCATTTATTGAATCACGTCCACGCCGGGATCGCTCATTGCGTGTCCTGTTGATCAGAGTTGATCAGATTTCTTTCAAAAAAACAAAGATATGTGAGTGTCCGCCTGTGTCCGCGGAGTTGGAGCCGGAGCCGGATGTTGAATGTTAACATTTCAACAGCGCCGCGTGGGCGTGGGCGTGGTGCGATGAATGTCGAGAAAGGGATGAACATATGTATCGCAGTCAGTACATGCATGAGTGCTGTGCGTGCGTGCATAGGATATATGATGCGTGGAGGGGTGTTTCCGAATTTGAAGCAAGGGTTGATTCTTATTGAAAAAGTGCGTGTGCAGCATAAGTCGAACCGTGGGAACCTCCGGCTCGGTGTCGTGATGTCAATGTCATTGTCAGGGTTGATAAGGGTTGATACCTGCCTCGCATAACTTCCCGACTCGCGTGTTTAGGCGAACGTCCTCGAGGCGCGTAGTGAGCCGACGTTTAAACCAATTCAAAACTTTTTTAAATAAAACAAAACCTTAAAAAAACGCTCGGCACTGTGCTGTTCTGTGCTCTGCGCTCTGCACGCCGGACAAGATGAGTTGGTTTGATATGAATTCGAATCAAATTCACTCTGCCTTGGCCGCGGTTGAACATTTTATCATATATGTACGACCCCTAAATTGAATTGGCCTGGCCGCCTGAACCCCATCCCGAGCGCCGTCTCGAATTACAGTGAAATCAAAAATGTCTCGACAAGTTCTGATTCCGAATGATTACAGTATGTATCATACTGGGCTTGAGTCTTACTTGCCCTCGAACAGCACGGTGAGTACGTTACTCGGAATCCCGCAATCCCGAATCAACATCAATCAACATCACTTCACCTTCGATTTAGATTTAGATTTCACCGCCCCCCCGAGTCGGTGCCTGGACAGAAATAACAATTAGACAGACTTTGTCATCACCTCCGATTTAGATGCCCGGTGCCTGGACGGAAATACATGTCATGTTCTAGACTTTCAAACGTTATTTTAGTTTTCGCAATGTGATGCGGTGGAAGGTGGAAGGTGGAAGCCCGGGGGAAGGGAAGGGGATAAATTGTTATTGGGGGTGTCAATGGTGGGTCCAACTAGTTTATCTGACTCGAGTCGTGCGTGCATCGAGCCGTATGCAGAATGGAATTTATAGAACGGAAGATAAGTATGTATACAGTATGTACGACAAGCCTTACACCCACACCCACACTCACGACGTGCCCGGGCCGAGAGCATGAGGGAGGGGATTTCTCATCGATGTCCCTGCTGATATCGATATCCATCCATATCGGCGGCGTCGGCGAAAATGGGACAGCATGGAGGTACCTTGCAATTGGGGTTTATACATGAGGCGGAATCGTGCGGGCCCGGAGCTCGGCGACGGGTTAGGGCGGCGTTAAGTAATAAGACTTACGGGCTGCACAGAATTACGCCACTGTCCGTTCCACCATGGCTAGTTTTAAATACAGTTTTTGATTGGAGTTGATTCATCCGTCGGCTCAATTTGAACGACCTTACGTACAGTACTCAAGGACCCTGCCGGCTCCGCCTAAATACGCGACGCAGGTACGCGAACCCGACTATCCCACGGTTCGACTTGACTTGCGCATCAGAAAATGCCTGATATCGCTCTGAGCTACTGTGACTCTGATTATTATAATATTACTCTGGGCTACTCTGAGTATTATAATATCACTGCGAACCCGCGTGTATTAAATCAGAATCAGAATTTAACACATATGCGGGTAGGCAGGTCCGAGGCCCCCGAGGGTGGGTGGGTGATGTTGAATGTTGAATTTCACGCCGCGTGGGCGTGGCGCAATGAGTGTCAAAAGATGAAAAGATGGAAAGATGAATGAATGTATAAACGTATGAAGTACATGTGTGCGTGGATGGGTGTCGTGCGTGCATGCGTATGAAAGTGATAGAGGATCGGAGCCAGGCGTTTTACAATATTCAGCATTTCATGACGCGTGGATAATGTCAATGGATAAATCAAAATTGATTTCTGTCTCGATATCGATGCCCATTGTCTACGTCCGTGTGCAGATAATGTCAATGGGATGTTGGGGATTTTGAACATACTGTGGTTGAATACATTATTGAATCGCTGTACCACGCGTCCCCGCCGTCTCCACTAGCACAGTACGTCGCCGATTCCGATTAAAAATCAACGTTTCGGCGGGCTTCAACTAAGGATCACGACGACTTGTGACTTGTCGCTGCGAGTAGTTCAAGTAGCCCTGAAAATCTCAACGGCACGGCGACCTCACCGAATTTCAAGTTACCGCAGAATGGTGGACGGCGACCCTGCCAGGTTCCAGCCATTGACGACATTCGAATCAAACACGACGCCGCCGTGCCTCCGGGTATTTAGGCGGGAGGCGACGTACTTTGCCAATGGTGGTGAGCCGACGGTTACTGTGAATTACATAAAATCAATTCAATTCAAAACTTGAATTTTTTTAAAACCTTGCAAAACGCTGTGCTGTTCTGCGCTCCAAGACGGGTTGGTTCGATATCAATATGAATTCGTTTTCAATCTGCCTTGGTTGAACTGTAAGGCTCCCAAAAACGGCATGAGCTCCCCACCTAAATCTGATGCTCAAGTTACTGCATATTACAATCGGGGTTCGCTGATTTCGGTTTCGGTCTCGAGGCGGCGCAGCAAGCTCGCCGTCGAGGGTGAGGGACGTCGCGTCGCGCGAACGGTATTATAACCAAATCAAAAACGGTACGGTGATTCCACCGCGCCGTATCGATTCCGTCTTGAACTTATAATTATTTCCAAGTTCCAGTGAAACCAAAAATGACTTCTGAATGTTTGCTGAGCCTGCCGCTGCTTTGGGCTTGAATAAATACTGAATACTGCGGGTTATTGGTACCACGGCGAATCCTTGGAAATCGCGGTGGATGGACAGCACGGTGTATATGTTATATATTAACTCGGAATGTACCATCAATTTTCGAACGTCACCTCCGATATAGATTCACCGCCCCCGTTCTTGGTGCCTGGACCAAATTAAAATTATGCATCACCTCCGCGCCCGAATTCCGAGTGACGGTGCCAAGCTCGGTGCCTTGACGGAAATACTCAATGCTCTAGATCTAGTTCAACGTCATTGTAAGCCTTTTTTTTTTGAGGGGGGAGGGGAGGGCCGAAGATGGAGATGGAGATGAATTGCAACCGTATGTCGGAGTCAGCGAATATACAGGATAGAGAGCGGATATAGGATAGGATTCACGGCAAACTTCAATAAGGATCACGGCGAACATTTTTCTGGATTCGCGTCGCCCACAGATCGAACTTCCGCTTGGAAATCTCGACGGCACGGCGAACTTACCGAATTCGAAGTCACTCTAAACATCACGGTGAACGGAACGGCGACCCTGCCAAGTTACCAAGTGGCCAAGTCCATTGACAATTGACGACATTCGAATCGAACATAACGCGCCGCGGTGCCTCCGAGCCCGAATGACCGAGCGGCGCCGGCGAGATTCCGTTGCCGGCGTCGACCAGCCGACATCACTGTGCTTGAATTTGAAGTTGAAGTTAATTAAAAACCCACGGACCGGTGGAACCTTGAGCAATGGCAGCACCGAACGATGCTGAGCGGCGCCGGCGAGTTCCCGCTGCCGACAACACTCGAAGTTAATTAATTAAAAAACCCACGGACCGGCCGAACCTTGAACAGTACCGAACGATGCTGAATCATAATGCCAGGCAAGTTGGACAACTTGAATGTCTTCGACATCACTTCCGCGAACAGAACAGAATAGAACAGAACAAAGACAAAAACAAAACACGGCACCGCACTCGCGCCGAGTCGCAGCAGCTGCAGTGTCACATAACCACCTAGAATACACTCCCGAATCACCTCTGCCGATTGATCAATTTTCGAATCATCACCAGCCTCCGCTTCGAACTCCGATTCCGATTCACCGACTTCCAACTTCCAACTTCCAACTTCCGAGTCCGTGCCTGGGCGAAAATAAATTAGACAGACAGACAGACATCACCTCCGAGTCTCCGATCACTTGTTTGTGCCAAGTCTCTGGCGTGCCTGGACGGAAATACTCTATCACTACTCAATGATAGAGTAGAGAGTAGACTTGACGTTGCTTTCTTTCTTTCTTTCTTGGAATTCCTTTTACTGTGATGCGGGGGCAGACGTCGACTGAGAGGTGGTTTAAAATTGTAGAGGTGAGTCAAAGAGTGGGAAGACAAAGACGGACTTTTGTCGCCCAGACTAGTACTACATGTAGAAGATGAATTTTAATGGCTCGGCATAACGCGATCAATAATTAAAATTGCGAAAACTTACATACATACATACATACATCCAAGTCGGGTCTGGCTTGGTATGTACTATATCTATATATCTATATTGCATCGCGTACAGTTGTCTTGGATAGTAGACACAGCTGTTGACGGTGGACAGAGGAGATGCCGGGACGTCGACTGGGTGGGTGGTTTGAATTGCAGGATTCGGCTTGGCTTCAAGTTTAGAGGTGGGTGGTTTTGTCGTAACGCTTTCGGTGCTCAGAGGTGGATTTCTTTCCTGAGATTGATATCAGTTTTCGAATCTCTCCGAACATCACCAACCTCCGCTTCGAACTCCGATTCCGATTTAGATATCACCGCCCCCCAACTTCCAACTTCCGAGTCGGTGCCTGGGCCGAAATAAATTAGACAGGACAGACAGACACGAGTCTCCGATCATTCGTTTGTGCCAAGTTCTCCGTCACGGTGCCTGGACAGAAATACATAGTGGAATACTTGACTTTGATATGTGATAGAGTAGAGGAGAGTCTAGACTTGACGTTAACGTTGCTTTCTTTCTTGGAAAATAGAATTGCTTTTTAGAACTGCTTTTACTGTGATGCGGGTGGAAGGGGATAAATTCATGGTGGGTCCAAGCAGTCTAAGCAGTCCACAGGCCCTCGGCATAACGCGATCAATAATTAAAATTGCGAAAACTTACCTTACATACATCCGGCGCCGGTCGGACCAGCTGGCTTGGTATGTACTATATCTATATCCATGTCGCATCGCATACAGTTGTTTAGATAGACACAGCTGTTGACGTCTGAGCCGGCGGAGATGCCGGACTGAGTGGTTAACGTTTGAATTGCAGGATTCGGCTTGGTGGGTGGTTTTGTCGTATCGTAATGCTCTTGGTGCGAGGTGGATTTCTTATCGATGCCTGTTGCCGTTGCCTCCCTCCCTCCTGATATCCCGTCCTGATACGATACCGATACATCGATATGCATCTCCGAGTCGGCGAAAACGGGGGGGTATGGGTCTAAGACTATTGAGAATGGGGTGGGGTAGAGGGTAGACCGGTAGACGCCGATCAGCGCTGCGCTGCGCAGCGGGTGGGGTCCGAGTCCGAGTTCGACTCACAAGTATTCGTACTTCATGATACTGTAGATGCACTATAGTCGAGAATCTTAACGACGAAAGTAGGAATCGATGCCGAGCTCGGGTCATTTGAGATGAGATAGGATAGGAGAGGAGAGAGGATAGGGCGGCGTTAAGGTTACGGAAGCGGGCGAGGGTGAGTCGCCGGTGCTGTAAAGTGTGAGCTTGAGGAGAATTTACTTTGTGGGATGCATACAGTGATGATGCAGGAACGATCTGGGATTGAGTTTTGCTGTGGTCCTGGAAGCTATTGAAGTTTGTTCGTTGGTGTCGGCTCTAAGGCACTAACGGGGATGTAGTGGGAGGACTGAAGCACCAAAGGGGATGAGCTGGAGTCCGCGGGATATGCAGATCAGGCACCGTCGCGGTCGCGGAGGCAGATTCCGATCCCTCTTCCCAAAATAGCCAACTATATTCGGCGGTATCGTGTGAAGAAATCGAAAAGGAACCGCATTAGGGTTGGTAGCACGTGCACGTTCTCGGCGGGGGAGTGTATTTATTATTTATTCGCTTAAGTTGGCAGGTGGAGGATAAGGCTGCCTTGCGTGCCTGCGCCTCCGAACAACGAATTATTGCTGGCTTTCTTCGCACGACGACGAGGAAAGAAGAGGACGGGCAGCAGCAGCAACAGCAAGAGCAAGAGCAAGATGAGCCGGTATCGCGAAGAGGACCCGCTCGACGCTGTGCTGCGGCCGCCGCCTGACGAGACGCCGGAGCAGGCGTGGTGAGGGAGGCGAGGGAGGCGGAGGCAAGAAGGGTCAGCGCTGCCATCGATGCGGACATCAAGGCAGAGCGACTCGCCCGCAGGAAGAAACGCATCGTCCGCCTCTTGCTGCTCGGCCAAAGCGAGAGCGGCAAGAGCACTACTTTGAGGCGTCCGTCTCTTTCTTCTTTCTCTTCATCATCATTCTAATTTATG